>VZDJ01000270.1:0-92409 GCA_008694505.1 Cyanoderma ruficeps | reverse complement strand
GGGGGGGGAGTGGTGCTGTCTTCCACCAGAGGTGTTGGAGATAATTAAAGGTGGTGGGGCAGAAGAAAGAAGGGAGAATTGATTTACAAAGAACAGTTAACAGTGGGTGACAGGAGCTTTGGCCCTGTGTTCTAGTTTGAAAGCAAACCAGTGAGAGACTCCAAGTCAGAACTACAATTTATTAGGAAAAAATAAAATAAATGCAAAAAACACTGGCTTAAACTGAGAGAGTCAGGATATAACCTGACACCCTGTTGGTCAGAGGGGTGGCAGCAGACCGATTAAGTGGTGGCTGCATTCCTCTTGAAGTGATAGTTGTGGTTCTGTTGAAGCGGTGATCTTTTAGAAAGGTCTGGTCTTCCTCTGAAGGTCCAGTGGTGGTTCTGTAGCCCTTGTCCTCTGGGAATCCAGTAGATAAAGCTGTTTGTGGTGTTCAGTATTGTAATAAGTTAGACGAGACTACATTTTCTTCATGGAGGAAAAGCCAATTCTTTATTTTCACAACTCATTTTATACTGTTTTTACAGACCTCATGTGCAGCTTTAATTGGTTAATAGCTTTCTTACCAATTACTCTGTTGGTCAGTAAAAGGTATTTTACTTGTCTATCAAATCTCTCTATTCTTGAATTCTTTACATATTTTCTTTACTGATTCTCATGGGACCAATCCCTTTTTATTGCAGGTGCATTTGTTTTTCAACCAATGAATAGGTTCTCGTACCAAGATTGTTTTCGCATGGGAACTTCAATTTACTTAGAGAAGTGACAGGATAAGTTTGGCAATTTAGCAGAGCAGGCCTGATTTTATGAGGCCTTTCTTTTATAATTCTTTTACCTGTCACGACATTCCACACCTCAGAATATATCCAGGTAGGAATGCTTGGTTCCTTCCCCTGGTCAGAGCATTTCACAATTGAATCATGTAATTTTATGAGTCTTGCAGTGAGGCTTGATGGCCCATTAGCAGAAGATAGCCCCTGGAGGGAGTTATCAGGAATGAGTCATGGAAGAGATAAAGAACACCGCCCCACTTTTTTTTTACAGCTTATGGAGATGGTGATAGAATACATACTTTTGGTTGCATCTAACTTTGTAGCCTAAGACACCCTGCAAATATTATAACAACACTATGGGGAGAGTCATTTGGGCTCTCAAGGACTGGCAGAGACCTTCTTCAAGATGTATTGCCTTGGGTCTTTTTGTTTTAGCAAAACAAGCTATTGAGGGGTACCAGGCTAAAGTTAATAACCAGGCTACAAAGGAGATTGCAAGGCAGGACGATGACCCTAGGCTATACATCTTTTCCAAGGATGTAGGATATATTGTGCTGAAATGCTCCGGGCGAGAGGGCTTAAATATCTTGTGACATGCCAGCTGGCAGGGTGGCCACACAAGTTTCTGGTCACTTCAGCAACTATTGGGTATTTTTGGAACAAATAATTCCAGGATATGGGATTGTGGAGGCAGTGGACGTGGACAGGGGAACTCCTTTTACAGGGGATCCTTCAAAGGATTATGACTGCTTCGAGAATTCAATGGGACCTCCACACCCCTGGCACGCTCAGAATTCAGGTCAAATAGAAAGGATGAACAGAGAAATAAACACCTTTTGAAGCTGGTGACAGAAACTAAAATGCCATTGGTATGGCTTTAGCCATTAACTTTGCAAGAATAAGAGCCAAATTTCAAGAAGATACTAAACCATTCCTCTTTGAATTAATGTTTGGGATTCTTACCCTGCTAATTTTCAATGTGCTGGGGAGGTGAAGATGTATATTTAAGCCAGTATGTGGCCAGAATTCTCTTTTGAGATCTCTTTGACAGGAAGCCCAGTTAGCACCGACCCTGCCTTTGGACATTGCTGTTTATAGCATCCAACTAGAATGACAGGAACAGCAGTCAGGACAGCTGAACACAGGTAGACTCATCATACTTGAGTCAAGGTCTCTAAAACCCCAGAGATTTAGACTTCTCAGTAGGAGGACAAGGATGGGAGACCTTAGCTGTCAGTAGCCACGGATCATCTACAAGGGCCTCTAGTGATTAGTGGGCTAGTATGAACTGTCATTGTCTGAAGCAGGGAACCCCCAAAATAAAGAGAAGCTGAGCCGAGAGCAACATACGATCCGACCGATATGGTTAATCACACGTTCTCCCCTTATTCTACTTAAGATGGCAGGTTATATACAGTTCCATATAGTTTATAGTTACAGTGACACTTTCATTGGCATACAGCAAGAAAAAAATGGAAACACACATTGTTTAACTTATTCTTAAGGTGGCTAAAATGTGCTCACTAATAATTGCTCTCAGTGACCTCTAGAAAACCCACTATCTAACAATAATACCTTAACATCTAATTTCTGCTGCGCCACAAGTGATTTCACCTGCACAACAGCTTCAAGGCCTCAGGGCCTTCAAGGCCAAGCCTCAGCCAGGCAGGCTTCAGCTGGGTAGTTCAATATCTCGTTCTAAATACAGATCATGCCCTCTTTCTCTCAGAAAATCTGCTACAATTGTCTACTTTATGCTAAGTTGTTTCTCTGTGTTTATTTGCCACACCTGGTGCAGGGGACAGATATGGAAAAGTTGGGAGGGGGTGTTTCAAATGATAATTTTTAGATCATGCTAGGCACTGAAAAAAGGTAAGTTAATGACAACAAAGGTTTATAAAGACAAATTGAGAAATAAGAAGAGGAGGGATTGATAGGAAAGATGTGTGCTAATGTCCTTACAAACAATTTCATGGGTGAGGGTATGGGTGTTAATGTCTTTGAAATGGGTCTTAATATCTCTTCCAACTTCAAGCCCTGGCTTTGTTAAAGAACCCAGACAGTTTGACTCCTAAAATAGACAAATGGGTTGTCATAAGCCTGAGTCTCTGAACTTTGGGGTAAAATGACATGTTTAAGGTAGGAATATGTGGTAGGTGGTTTGGGAAGGCTGTACCTTCCTAATACCTCAGCCAATGGGGAAAGGAAGAGGGCAACATACGGCAGGGAGTTTAGGATAAAAGGAGGCTGCATCCTCAGAATCCTTGAGAGAGAAAACCCCATGGGCATGTGCCCTGGTGTACTCTCTCCCTTTATTCAAATAAATTTGCAGGACTCCTCTGTCTCCTTTATGGACACTGGCTTTTCAGAGTGTGATTTTCCACACAGATATTTTAATTTCAGAACATAACTTCAGAAATAATCAACAGAAACATGCACATAAGAGTGAATGCTGTTATAGAACCCATGCCTTAAGGGGTACATTTCAAATCCAGCAGTTTCTGTAAATAGCAGTTAGGCCTCTGTAAAGAATAAATTTTTTCAGTTTCTACAATCAGTATTACTAAACTATTTTTGAAGTTCATGTGTAAGGACTATTGTGCTATCAGTATTCCCCTATGTAGTGGTTTGAAAACAAACCAAGTGAGAGGCTCTAAGTCAGAAAAAATATAATTTAATAAGAAGAAAGAAAAAAACAAGGTAGAATAAAAATAAATACAGTAATACAAAAGACCACTGACAGAGTCAGAATACAACCTGATCCGGGTGATGGAAGCAGTCCAGATGAGGTGGTCTTCCTGAAGCAGTGATCTTGTAGAAGGGTCTGGTAGCTCCGGTCCTCTGGGAATCCAGTTCCCCCAGGGCTGCTCAAATCCCAGATTATATCCAGGTGAGAATGCCTGTCTCCTCCCCCCTGGGCGGAGCATCTCACAATGGGATGGTGAGTGATGCAGAAGAGTCTTGATGGCCCATTAGCGAGTGATTGCTCCTGGAGGCAGTTATCTATGAGTCATACAGCAAGGCACCTGATGGGCCATTAACAGAAGACAGTCCAGGGGGAGGGGTCTGGGAAACACTGCTCCAACAAACGGGTCATGAAGGTGGTGATAGAATACTTTTGCATATTCTATACTACAACCCAGGACACCCTACATCCCTTTCCTAGCAGAAAACCCCAGTAGTCGTCCTCAAGAAAGAAGCAGCTTTTTGGCCCTAAATCAGTAAGTAAAAGAGGGGTGGAGACAGAGGCATAAGATAAACCCCAAACCCAGTTCCTTTTACAGTAGGTATCCCTTAGGCTCATCGCAAATCATAAATGCTTGGTTTTAGGGAAACCTTAAAGAAAACCCAACAAAAGCTAGAGTGGTGTTTAACTTGTTTGTAAGAATAAGTTAGCTTCTTAAAAGATGCTGTTATGGAAGAGTAATGAGATGGTTGGCTCTCACAATTAAAGGATAAATATTATGTGTATGTTATAAGTTTTGAAGATGTATAGTTATGTTATTGCGATATGTCCTCCCATAGTCCTCTTTCCCCTCCCTCTTGTATTGTTGTCACAGGATGGCCTTGGTAGTCGGGGTATTTGGGGAGGGCCAGGTTGTTACTAGGAGGCGCAGCATGGCAACACCTGACCTCCAATCAAATTGCAAGAAAGTGATCTCCACCAATGGATGGCAAAGAGAAGTTGACTGATAGGCTTTGGGAGGGGCCAAAGTTGGCTGATGTAACACCAGGAGTATAACAGGCAGTGCAGCCATTTTGGAGACGAGCACGTGGCTGCTGGTCACGGAGACTCCCAGCGCTACTCTTTCTCCTTATTCAGTCTTTTGTTGTATTTTGTTAGTTTAATAAACCTTTTAAATTTTAAAAGTGAGAGTAGTTTCTCACACCTCCTTCCCCTCCTTCTCCACTGACCTTGGTGGCCATGTTGTTTTCCCTCACGTTCTCATCTCCTCTTCTCTGACTAGCAGCAATACTGTGTGAGTTTGTTTTGATTTTCTTCTTAAATATGTCATCACATAGGCATTACCAACCTCTCTCATTGGCCCAGTTTTGGCCAGCAGAATGTCCATCATCAGAGCCATCGGGGATTGGGTCTGCTGGACACAGCGGAAGCTTCCAGCAGCTTCCCACAGGAGCCACCTCTCTGCCCCCCCGCTACCAAAAACCAGTCTGTGCAAAATCAGTACACGTCCCCATGACCCCTTTACAACACTAAGCTGCATTCCCAACTTAGTCATCAAATCCCCTCCTAGCAAACCACAATCAAAACTAGGAGTAAAGAGAAAGTCATGCATTTTAAACCCACCCCCACATTCACCAGTAATGTTTGAATAAAATTGTTGTCACAGGATGGCCTTGGTAGTTGGGGCATTTGGGGAGGGCCAGGTTGTTACTAGGAGGCGCAGCATGACAACACCTGACCTCCAATAAAATTGCAAGAAAGTGATCTCCACCAATGGATGGCAAAGAGAAGTTGACTGATAGGCTTTGGGAGGGGCCAAAGTTGGCTGATGTAACACCAGGAGTATAAAAGGCAGTGCAGCCATTTTGGATAGAGCACATTGCTTCTGATTACATACTGCCAGTGCTGCTCCTTATTAAGTCTTTTATTGTATTTTGTTAAGGTTTAATAAACCTTTTAAATTTTAAAAGTGAGCATCATTTCTTACAATGGAATTATTAAAAAGAAAAAACAAAACAGTCTCCCATGTATTGACTTGTGCAGCTTTTCCCCTGCTAAAATATTTTAAAAACACAAACCATAGACACAGTGTATAAGTGCATAGAAAATAAATCCTGCACCCATGTTTTTTTGTAATTTGCATTTTTGTTTGACCCTTTTTACTAGGTTGCTAATTTCTCAATTTAATTTATGTTCAGCCATTCCCAAGGAAATGCTAATTCTACTTGTATGTTTATTTACTGGGAAAACTGCCATATTCTGTTACCCTACTCAATAGCAGGTTTTGGGTGTTCTCTAGGTATTGATTATAGCTCTGCTAAGTAGGTCATCTCTTAGCTCCTTTCCTATTACATTTTAAGTGTAGCTCCTTATTTTGACAGGAATTATCTCATATGGTTCAAAAAGATGAGAAAAATAAAATTATCAAGACACAACCCCTCCCAAAGTGAAATAATCCATTTAATCAGGATCGGTCACATTGAGATTTCCAAAGTTCTTGAAATTCTTTTTTTGCTTTTATTTAGGAAGCAAAAATAAAACTTGTAAACTATAAATACAAATGCCAAGATATTACATGAAATATCCAGGAGTACTTTATTATTTTTTAATTTCTCACAAATATTTCCTATGGAGCTCAAGAAACAGGGAAAACAAAGAATTTTAAAGTCTGTATAAAATGAAAATCAAGTTAGATACTGCCAATTTGACAATTCATAAAAGTTTCTATCTGACAAAAATGAAACCTCTGAAAAGTACCAATTCATTCATTTCACCAACTGCTATTTTTAACAATATTTGCATTAAGCAAGCTGTGTAGAACCAGGTGTATTTAACCCACTAAACTCAGTGGCATCAGAGTTTTAAAATATTTTTTGTCATCTCTCTCTCTCTATATATATGTATACTGTAGAGGGCCAAAAATATGAAAAAAGGTCAAATTTCACACATAAACATTAATATTTTTTTACTTTTTTTGCCCAAATAGCAAAGCCAAGCCAGTTTTCACAGTTTCTTTAATTTGCCAAAGACATGTAACTCCATCTACATCAAAGAAGCAGAAGAGCAAGCTTAACAGCAACTTTCATTTACACATTTTCTTGGGGNACATATATAAAAAAAAGTCCACCAATAATAGGTTCACTAAATTTATTTAAAAATTGTAAAATACATCTTCAAAAAGAACATTACATTCTGCACACTGCCCTCAAAGGATGCCAGGGACATGTGAATAACCAGTCCTTTCCCCCCCTTAAAAAAAAAACAAATTAAAAAATTACAGTGTACATAAAGCACAATAGCTACAGGAAAAAAAAACCCACATTACAATTTACTATCACTGAACAAAAATAAAATCCACTCTGCTGCTGTTTCAAAATTTCAGTGTTAATCTTGTGCAACCTCTTCCTACCCCAAGTATTTGTAATGCACTAAAATATTACATCTGGTGAAAAGCAGATTCCACTACACCTCAAATGCAGAACACCTATGAAGCAGAGGAATGTTGGCTATTTAAACAGAAGCAGATATTAAAAAAAAAAAAAAAAANGACTCCTTCAGTTCTTCACTAGTCTTAGAAAAACTTTCCAGAATACTGCTTCACACTATAAAAAAGAAAAAATAATCTTGCATTAGAATCCTTCAACATCTGCATACTGCTTCACACTATAAAAGAAAAAGAAAAAAGCATGTATTAGAATGATTGACCATACATCTTGCATCAATATTTACAAAGGCATTCTTAAAGATTAAAATACAAATTCCCAACACTATTTAAAGTAAATAATTTTAAAAGGTTAATGGCTAATAATTATAGGCATATAATTATTTAAAGCACATTTAAATATTAGTAATCTAAAGCCAAACATTCAAGTAAACATTAAAAAATGCTGATAGCCAACATCTTATTAAAAGCAAAACTATGTAAACTATGTCCAAAATTATTAATATTCAGAAGAAGAGAAAGTAATGCCAGGAAGGTGTGAAATGCTGCATAACAGCACCAATTGATTTCAACTTGTCCTGTAGAGGCATGGCCTGTGCCATATGGCAGACTGTGATTTGTTGTCGGTTATCTAAAAACAACAAAATCACTAGTCTTCCACACAGAACTAGACCAACGTCCACTGAAATCTTCTATATTTTCTACAGGTTCTATATAATTAATTACAAGTAATTTTTTGCAGCAATTTTCACCAGAGAAATGAGAGGACTGCTTGGCCAAGGTGCCTTCCATCAAGATTAGTTTTGAAGGAATCTTCATTTGTGTTAGAAAAGAGAATCAAGGCAGACCTACCACTAGAGAAGTTATGTTCAATAGTTACTTAAATCCTGTCTTCTAAAAACTATATTACAGAGAAGAGCTTTAGAATGTAGTAGTAGGGAAGTCAGTTTAAAAATGACAGTAAGGACAGCATTAAGGTTCAACTTGCCTGTTCTGCAGTAAATACTGAGCATTTTGTATCTGGTCCTGTGTTCCTGTAATAGTTATTATTCGATCTTCTGAGCCTTCTAGTGGTTCATCGATTTTGATTGAAGCTCCTGACTCATGACGTATTTGTTTGATTCTCTGGCCTCCTTTTCCAATAATAGAACCTGCCAACTAGGGGAGAAAATAAAGCATTCATTTCTTGATAGAACTTTCTCTACACAGTATTGTTCAAGTAGCTTCCATCCATTTAGTTTTAAGAGTTACAATGGAAGCTTACTCTTTTAGAGCCTCAAAGCAGTTGTTGTAATGTATATTATTAAACACAGGTGGGATAAAGTTGGAAGAACTAAGTGTTTGTAAAAACAAGTTATATAGACCATCTCTATTATTGAATATTAACAATTAAAAATAGTTCAGTGCAATCTCTAAAGTCAAGACAAAACAAACATCCTTAAGAATAAACTTCCAATGATTTAGAAACGCTTTATATTAAAGTACTTGTCAAGCATACCAAATACTTCTGATTTACTTACATAGTCTAAGAAAAGGCTGTGACTTTTTATTTATTTATTTAAATACAATTGGAAAGCAAGTCAGCTTCACTTACATCTTTAGGAATCGTTACTTGTGTTGTGATTATGGGTCCACCAAGATCTCCATATGAACCACGCCCCCCTGTGTAAGAATAGTCTGATTTAAACATATGCATCAAGCCTCTTACTGACTAAATGAAGTGCATGTCAAAGTTCTCTATAAAAACTTACCATATCCAGAGCCACCCTCAAACTATAAAAAAAAGAGAAAAAAAAACCCTTAAATAGTAAAACCAGCCGTGATTCATTAACATGCTTTCATCTCAAGTTTCATACTAACTTTGAGCCTATTTTATGCAAAAATCCTAACCCACAACCTTAATCTATGTGTCATTAAAGACAAAGTAGGGAAGAGGGCACACCAGAAACAAGAGGGCAGGGAGGAATATCTCACAAGAACCTTTTAGCTAGCCCTGTTAAAATCTCTAAGAATAAGTCATTAAGATCCAGCCATACCAATTTACCAAGCAACCTTATCAATTCAGTTGGTAAACAGCTCTTGATGTTGATCTACTCCTGACCCTTGAACTAAACTGGCATTCAAATCCAAAGATCAGAGTTCAGCCTTATTACTACTACCTATACAGCTCTGGAGAAATTAAAGTTTCAGTTTGGGACAAGACATTTACCTGGTAACTGTCAACCCTCCTACTCCTTGAGGAAAAAACAATTCAACTCTAATAACTTTATAACTTGTCTCTCCATTCAGACTATGCAACAATCCTTTGCATCTTAGAAGGGACAATTACGACACTTATTACTACTGTTCTGCTAAAATTATCATATAACAAATTCAAATCAGTGTACTGCAGCACTCCTGATTGCTTTTATTTTTAGGACTGGTACTTGATATCAAGTGCTTAATTTGATCTAATGCCTTCTGTATTCACACACACTCATTTTAATCTTCCTGTAGAAGCAGAAACAGAGGTGCACACTTCTCTAGAATTCAACTGATAACACTGATATACAGGAATCTGTGTTGACTACTTGTTTGCAGAAGTTGTAATGCAATATTTTTTTTTTCCAAAACAAAACCCAAACACCTGTCAGCTTTTTAGAGCCACATCAAAATGGAAGCTATTCAGAAAAAGTTGTTCATCTCTTTCCAAGCAACCTGTGTTGTGCAATCACATTGCTTAACAATACAGACCATAATACAATATAAAAAGAGCTTATAGTGGAGTGCAAAATACAAAAGAGTGAAGGACACTGCTTAGAACTTAATTCAGAGACTGATCAGAGCTGCATATTCCACACATACTCTTCTACCTATTTCTGCTGGTATTTTGCCCAGGGAATCTCTTTCAGGCTAACTTGTAATGAACAATCATTTTCTTGATCCTTTCTGCTGCTTCCCCTCCCCAAACTACAAGACAGCAAATTAATTTGACAGCAGATGAGTAATTCTAACTGCAACACTTATGTAAGCTAGGAATTAACATTTAATATTTGGTGGCACTTTGCCATCTACACAGCATAAACACTTGCTGATACCCTTTGAGCTTTCCTCCCTAAAGCCTCTAAGAGTAAGAAGTTTGATAAACACAAATCAAGTGGAATGCTTTCAAATATATGGATAGGTAATGCACAAGTTTATCCAGAACTATAAGTAAAGAATTACTTTTAGCATTCCTCATTTGAAATAGAGGAAAGCACAACATGATGAAGTTAAAACATTTTCCTAAATAGATGCTGACAGAGCAAGAGTTACAGTGAAAGTTACAACAGAAACAGTAAAATAGGGTACAGAAGAGACAATAAAACAGAAAAGCTTCTCTTGGTTGTGCTGCTGCATGCTTCCATTGGGAAACATTAACTGTCTGTATAGAATTCACTGTTCAGGACATAAACTGCTAATAACCTGAGTTACAATGACTACTTTAGGGATTTTTCAAAGGTGCAAGCTGCCACTAACTACACTCAATCTCAAAAAATCCAGTTATCACTTAATTCAAATTATTTTCCTCAAAAATAAACTATTAAACTAGTCAAATAAAAGTATGAGCACACTCACCAACTCTGGTGGCTGCATGTCATCACAGGCATCTACATGACACTGCATCATCTTCCAGGGACAATGTAATGAAACGAAAAGAAGAAATGAATCCAAACTAAGTACATGTTATGGAGGCTTATAGGTAACTTGGCAAACACACACAGCAATACAGAGAAACATTTTTCTGTACTACTTAAACTTCCAAAAAAGCTCAAAAGTAAATAACAGACCAGTTACAAGATTTACTCCCTTTTACTTTCACTGCTAGGGAACTGTTACTGGTCACACTTTGTTTTTTCCTTGTTTCTGTGGTGTAAACATATTTTCCTCTTACACAGAGGATGTCAGACAGTTAAGGGCAGAGCAAAGCTTGAACAGTTAGTTGCTTGTTTTTTTAACCTCTAAGTACTAGAATTGTACTATATAGTAAAAGATGTTACTCTTAGATACCAAACCCTTCTACTTCTCTTATGCATAAAAATAAAACAGGAAAGGCATTTAATAAAACAAGTAACTGTCAATGATATATCTGTGTCACCAATGGGTCAAGCAGGAAGGACATAGCTTCTCATATTTTATTAGTTATTTTCTATATACCTCATATAGCCAACAGCTAAACTAATAATCTACTACTGCCTAATTATATTGGAAAACCAATTACTTTTTTTTTCAAGTGTGATATATAGCATCTCTTTCCTTCAGTCTTATTTAACAAATGTTGGGGAAAAAAATCAACAAAATTATAAAAATACAATTTGCAGTATCCACTTCAAATTACTATTACAGCAAAGGCCTTTGCTGAGTTAAAACATGCAATGTGACATGTATGGCACACTAAAAAAAGGATGACACCACTGATGAATTATTCTTTTAAGGAACTAAGGGACACCTCCAAATCAACTGCCCTTGTCATTTTGGGGGACTTCATCTTGCTGGATGTTAACTGGAACATCACATAGCTGGTACAGCCAGGGCCAGAAGATTCCTAAAACACCTGAATGACATCATGGTACAGGTACTAGGGGAGCCAACTAGGAAAGGAGCCTTCCTTGATTCGTTGCTCGTTAACAGAGAGGAGGTCAAGAGTGAAGTGGCAATTGGTGGCCATCTTGGCCAGAGTGACCACAAAGCAATCAAGTTTAAAATCTGGTGAGAGGGAAAAAAGTGCCAGCAAAACTTCAACCCTGGACATGAGGAGAGGGGACTTCAAGCTGCTCAGGGAACAAGTAAGATCCCCTGGGAAAATGCTTTGGAAGGTGCTGGGGTCCATTAGTGCTGGTCATTTTTTAAGCACCACCTCCTAAGGGCACAGACAATTCCCAAATGTCAGAAGTCAAGTAGGCAAGGCAGAAGGCCAGCTTGGCTGAGCAGGGATCTTTTTCTGGAGCTAAGACAAAAGAGGAAGGTGTATGCCCAGTGGAAGCAAGGTCAGGTGATATGGGAAGAATACAGAGATGCTGATTGCCCTGGTAGGGAGAAAATTTGGGCAGCCAAAGCTCAACTGGAATTGAAGCTTCCAGAACTGTGGGGGACAATAAAGTTTTTAAAAATATATCAGTAGCAAAAAGGAGACCATAAATAACATAGGCCTGTTACAGGATGAAGATGGCCACCTCACAGAGACAGGGCAAATGTCTTTAAAGCATTCTTTGCCTCTGTCTTCAACTTTAATGACAGACCAAGGAGGTCCCAATGCCCTGAGCTGGAGGACTGTGACTGCAAGAATGATCGACTCCCAGTTGACCCTGAAGTTGAGCAGGATCTGCTGCTTCAGGTGCATCCCTATAAATCTATGGTGCCTGATGGGATTCATCCAAGAGTACCCAAAGAGCTGGCTGATGTCATTGCGAGACCTCCCTCAGTGATTTTTGAATGATCTTGGGAAACTGGAGAGGTCCCAGCTGAGTGGAAGGTGGCAAAGGTTGTCCAAATTTTCAAGGGCAAGAATGACCATGGCAACTACAGATCTGTCAGTCTCACTTCAGTTCCTGGTAGTTATGGAGAAGATTACTCTGGGAGTTACTGAAAAACACCTGATAGATAATGACTGCAGTGCAGTCATTAGTCACAGCCAGCACAGCTTCATGAGGTGAAGGTCCTGCTTGACAAACTTGATTTCTTTTTATGACAAGGTAACCCACCCACTTGATCAAGGGAAGCCAGTTGATGTGATAATTTTGGATTTCAGTAAAGCTTTCAATACTGTCTCTCCCAGGATCCTTCTGGACAAAATATCCAGCACACAGCTGGATAACCATTACATGCAATGGGTGAATAACTGGCTCATGGGTCAGTCAAAAAGGGTTATAGTGAATGGAGTGACATCAGACTGGTGACCTGTCACTAGTGGGGTTCCACAGGGCTCCATTTTAGGGCCAGTTCTCTTTAATACCTTCATAAATTACTTGGACACAAGATTCGAAGGTATACCAAGTAACTTTGCCAACAACACAAAACTGGGAGGAGCTATTGACTCCTTTAAAACCAGGGAGGCCCTGCAGAGGGACCTTGACAAATTTGAGGGCTGGGCAATCACCAACCATATCAAGTACAACAAGAGAAAGTGCTGGATTCTGCACTTGGGATGGGACAACTCTGGATGTACAGACTAGGGAAAGAGATATTGGAAAGCAGTGCCACATAAAGGGACCTGGGGGGTCCTGCTCAATGGCAAGTTTAACATGAGGCAGCAGTGCCCTGGCAGCCAGGAGGGCCAATCGTGTCCTGGGGTGCATGAGGCCCAGCATCACCACCCAGTCAAGGGAGGTGATTATCTCACTCTGCTCTGCACTGGGGTGGCTCCACCTTGAGTCCTGTGTACAGTTTTGGGTGCCAGACTAGAAGAAAGATTAAGCTATTAGAGAGCATCCAAAGGCAGACTATGAAGATCGTGAAGGGCCTTGAGGGGAAGCTGTATGAGGAGCAGCTGAGGTCATGGGAGAAGGGAAGACTGAGGTGATACCTCATTGCAGTCTACATCTTCCTCAAAAGGGGAAGTGGAGGGGCAGCACTGATCTCTGGTGACCAGTGATAGGACATGAGAAAAGCACAAAGCTGCGTCAGGGGAGGATACCAGGAAAAGTTCTTCACCCAGAGGGTGGTTGGGCACTAGAAGCCAGGGCACTGGTCACAGCCCCAAGGCTGCCAGAGCTCAAAGGAATGTTTGAACAATGCTCTCAGACACAGGGTGGGATTTTTGGGGTGTCCTGTGCAGAGCCAGGACTTTGACTTGATTGTTGTGGGTCCCTTCTAACTCAGGATATTCTGTGATTCTAGGAAAATATAAGTGCTCCTTTAAAAATGGTTTCTAAAATATTAGGTGCATACAATTTTCTTTACAGACTCATTTGTGCTAGTTACTACAGGCAACCAATGCAAATGAAATCAGAAGCAAATACAACACTGACTGCATGAGACAAAATGATTAGTGTGATAAAGAATTTATTGCCTTTTGCATGCAATTGAAAAATATGCATGCAATACTAACTGATGGGAAATTCCTTGGCCCAGAAGAGTGAAAATTGAAATTTTGTTAATTTTAGTATTTATGTAGATGTGTCAAACATCTTCACTTTTTTTTGACATGCTCCTTTAACACCAAGTCTCTTAAACCATGATGTCTAATATTTTTTTAGGTTATGTACCTTTATTGAAGTGCTAATACAGACGCATGTATATATATACACACACATAAATATAATGATTTAGCAGTAGGAATCATTTGAATGAGGAAAACCATATGAGATGTCTGAGCATACACTACAACAGACACTGATTTAGCTCGTTTGACTCCAATTTAAAAATACTTTGAAAGCATTAGGCATCAGCCATTATAACAAAAAAAAAAGAGAAGAGGAGGATTAAACAGCTTTATATATACTTCTCCATCTTATTTTTTCCCTGGTATGTTTTTGTGCATTTGTATATCTAAAGCACCCATGGGGATGGGGGTGTTAAAAAAGGTAGTAGAAATGCATTTGTGTTTTCTCAGCTATCAAAATAGCTGTCATGGTCCACAGGCATTTGATTTGGAGCACTTACAGCCTAAAATACATACCACTGTAAATAACAGAAACAATGCATATATGCTTTTCAGTAAAACGCTTCAGAATAAATTATATATATATACACACACACAATTATTTTTTCCTCCCATCTTCAAATTTACAAGACTGTCAGTCTTGTAACATCTCAGAAAAGTCAAGTTTCACCATCCAGTCTTTGTTCACCATCTCACATGTCTGAACTTTCTCACTTTTAGAGAAGAGATGTGGCAGAAAATGAGGATTTCTGTAGATTCAACGTCTCCAAGATGTTGGTCAGAAGAGACACTATTCTTGCCTTTTAATGTATTTATGTAAAATGGCAGTCCTGCTCTCTGCAAGAAGCCTTTCCCATGCATTACTTCACAAACCACAATGATGTTGGTTTACTCTAAATGTTTCACTACAGAATGGTTTCTACGTGAAATGTATAGTAGCTCAAGACCTTATATTTCTGGTATCACTTTCAGCTTTAGTCTCACAGTCCATGGAAAGACTTCTCATGTGCTTATACAATTAAGGATACTGGGATTATGGCTAGCCAAAACTAGAAATTAAATAAGATCTGTGTCAGAAAGCAGTCCTCATTGTAGGCTATCTATGAAACTCATGCATAAAGCAGCCAAAGTCATGAGCAGCTCCACTGTGAAGAGGAAATAGAATTGCTTTTCGGAACATGGAAAACGAGCAGAGACGACTTCTATTTATTTGTAGAAACTCAAGTCAAGAAAGCCAAGGTCAACCCGATCAGAGTCAGACTAGAGTTCAAACAGATTTTTCTGTTCTAAATGGAATGGAACAGAACTAGAACACACTACTGTCCAAGCTGAAGACTGTGCTCAACCACATACCCAAGGAAGGGCAGATTGCTCTGTTTATATGCCCTGACATTGGTTTTACCAGATGCAAATAAGAAAACACAAAACCTGAGCTTTGAAAACATGAAAATACAAATAGGTGACCTTAGAGGTCTAGTTCATGACTCCTAGTTTCTTAAGATCCTGAGTAGCAAAGAACTTGCTGGTTTTTATATTGTGGGTTTGTTTACTTCTTTTCGGGAGGGTGGGGTGGTCTGTTTGGTTTTAGTAATTTTAAATGCAAGTCTTTCATTTTAATATTTCTGCTAGGCTTCTGGTGCCTCAATCCTGACATTCTTTCAATATGTACTTCCAGTATGTGTCACTGGAAGTAATTGCCTCTTCCTCCCAGGAGGCATCAATGTGTAAATCTCATTTAGGTAGCCCATTTCATAGCTCCTCTACTTTCTCTTCCATTTATTTAAAATAAAATAATCTCATCTAACCTGTCATCTTAAAGAATGTGCCAAACAAAGCCAGAGGAGGAGGAAAAAAAATAAAAAAGAAGAGATTGTTAGCCAGAGGTTAACCTCCCAGATACCTAGAATTTCTCTTCCCAGGAATGAGGATACAATAAATGACTACCAAGAAGGCATATTTCAGAGTACAACATGTAAGAATATCTTTATGCATTTTTTAATTCTCCCCATCCCCAACATGGTTGAAATCTAATTTCATTTAAAATTCATCTTATCAGTGGTCCTGGCTCTAAAACATTTGAAATTGTAGTAAATTTTTTTCCAGAAATAAATCAGCATAAAGAACTGAATTGAAAAAGCAATTATCTGCCAGACCAACTAGAGCCCTTTAAAGATATTATCCATGTTCTCTTAAATTTTGTTAACATTTGTTGGAAAATATTGTTCTGACATGCTTTCTTAATCTGAACAGCCTCCCAATTTCTATTTCTGTCACCCTGATTTACAAGAAACAGTCTACAAGAAGGTCTGTGTAATAAAACCTGCAGGGACTGTGCTCTACAAAACTTTCTACTCCATCGTTGATGGTAGGCAGGGAAAAACAACCAACCTAACAAAAAAAATCCCACAAACCGAAACCACACAGATCACATCCCAAATACTCTTTAAACCTCAAACAGTTGTATTCTTGGGGAGATCATTTGTATGGCCAAAACATTTTGAGATATCAAAGTTTATCACAAGAACACGTTCCACACTTAAATGTATGTATTCAAGAAGTTTCCTTAAAGTGCTAACTGTATTTACTAAACAAAAAAAAAATTTAACCTCCTACCATTCCATCATAACGGTCTCCAGGTCTACCTCTTCGGTCATAAGACATAAGATCTCTAAAATGAGAAAAAGCACCTGCACATGACTCACGTTATGCTAGTTTATATATTCTAATTCAAATTTTAACAATTTGCACACAATTATGAATTTCTGAATGTTTTAGCCTAGTTCTGAATGACATAAAGTTACAGAACTACTAGTCCTGATAATACTGCAGAAATAATTAAATTCAAATGCTTTTCAAAATTTTCTGATGCAATACACACTCAGTCCTGCATAATTACTACCAACATGGAGTATGAAACAAGTCCTGGAAACATGAGCACAATTCAGTAAATGTTACTCAACTTGTACAATGCATTTATGCAACAGCTTACCCGCCACGAGGAGGTGGTGGAGGAGGAAGAGGAAGATTACGAGCTCTGCTGCCACCTCTGCCACCACGGCCTGGTGGTGGTGGTGGAGGTCCTCTGCGAGGGCTCATATCATCATAATCTCTTCTTGATGGAGGCATAGGTCGTCCGCCACGACCAGGAGGCATTCGATCAAAGCCTCCTCTTCCACGCATGGGAAAGCCTACTGGACGTCCCCTTCTATCATCAAACATCATTGTGAAGCCACCATAGTCATATGTTTCATCATAGAAATTTGGATCATAAGGCTGGGCCCGTCCTTTAATTGGAGACTAAGACACACACAAAAATAAAAACAACACCACCCCTCCCACCAGTTAGCACTGATACAACCATATTTGATTAATATATTAAATATATAAATATGAATCTATAGATGCTGAATATGTTCTTTATTTCACAATACTTATAAGCAAGGCAGGGGTAGTGATATGCTTCCTGAGAGCTTAACTATGATAGAGAAATTGCTGTTATCAATGGGTGGCACATACATTGGTCTCACTTCCTCCAGAATTTAAATTTTCTTATTTTATGGATATGTAAAGCATGACTAATTCCCTTGGTACCAAAAATGTCTTCTCTCTCCAATAAGGTAGACTCCAATTCTAGCAAGCCGGAATAATTTCAAAGGGTGCTAACAGTCCAATGCTTATTTTGTTACTGGAGAATAGGCACTGAATTAAAAACAGAAATGGAAAGATACAATTTTCCAGCCAAATCATCCTGACTTTCATGAATACCAGTGAAAGAATAAGTTTAAGACACATTACCTCAGAGATAAGATCCAAGATAATCTTGATACATTCCACAACTCTATCAGGTTTTCCACCAATAAGCACCACTCTATCAGTGGAATGAGGACAACATTCTTGAAAGAGCTTAATCGTGGTTTGAGTGTTCTGTTGAACAGAAGAAAAGCAACCCCCAAAATCTTCAAATAGAAGTATTTTAAACAATTTTATAAACTTATTGAAAACAAAATGGGTAAGACACACACTAAAACATTTTAAAAGAAACAGTCAAACCAAATCATTCAACTTCTAGTCACTTTAAGTGAATGCTTGGCTTCCGAGTACTTACAACAAATTTAATCTCAAAATATTATATTTTTAATACCTGCAATGGCATCAGTTTGTATGGAATGTTAGCGAAAAATTTAGATGTTTGAAATCTTTCAGTTATGGCTCATCTACACGGTTATTTAATCAAATACAAGCAAAAGGACCACATATTCATTATAAGCTTACAGGTTATATAAGCCTTCATATTGCATAAAAACATGCTTTGGATGCAAGACAGCAATGTTACTAGGATTATGTCTATTCATCTTGCCTTCCTCTCATTCCACACAAATGGTAACTTATGCCTAAGCTGACCTGGAATTGCCTTTGATGCAATGTGAGGAAAGGACAGAAAAGAACATTCTAGATTGATAGAGACCACTAGCTTTTTAAAACAAAACCTCATTCCTTCACAAAGGAAAAAGTGGCCTTTAAGGTAGTGAAACTTAAAAAACCCAAAAACTAAACAAACAAAACCCTAAGAAAACCCCGCCTTACTTTTTAATAACAATATTCAAACATCTATTAAATTAGCATTAAAGACTTTATGGAGACCCATCCATGCTAAATAGTTTTCCATCAATATAGCTTATTCAGCAGTTCCTTCCAGAAGGTGTGATGAATGGCATTTTAATTTTAAAAAGTATCCTTTATTTATAAAGATTACTCTACTGCTAATATGCTTAAAAGCTTTATAAGTAGTTCTGGGCTCTATCACCAACAGCTGCTTCATGTATGAAATATGTTCTTAAGGATCATAGATCACAGATGAAGCTTACACCCACAGCATATGAACACAAAAAATTAATTTGTTTATAGAATAAAAGCAGAATCTGAAAAGAATAGGAAACAGTACCTCTCTGAGTTCTTTGATTTTAGCACCCTTGACACCAATAATTCCTCCTGCTAGACTTTGGTGAATTAGAAGTCTTAATTCACAGTCAAAGTCACTACCTTTGTAGTGCTGGTACTGTAAGATGCATACAAGAATAAAATATTAGTCAGGGGAAAAAATAATTGAAAAATCCAAATACTAATTTTGATTTTCTTTGTTAAGATTTTTCTCCAAACAGCATGGTATGACTTAATTTACTGCTGATCTGTAATACTGTATTTGCTATTAAAAAAACCCACATATTTTAAAGTAATTTGCCTCAACACAAGGTGATGTAAAATTAGCTTTCTTTATTTCTTTTATTATTATTGCTGTTGTATAGAATTTTAATATATCCAACAGTGCAAAACACTTGACTACAAAGCAAAGGCAGAATGGAAATTGCAATAGAACTACTTCAAATTGGGAACTAGTCAGGAAACAGGTGGTTTGAAGGGAAGGAGGCAGTTCCGAATATTAATTTTCTAAGAAGAAATTTTCTGTCCCCTATAAAAAAAACCCCAACACATACATTGAGAACTATAGGTCTTCTTTCAAAAAAAGGCTGGGTTTTACTTTCTAATTTAATATATTAAAAATAGGACACAATCATCTAGAATTGTTTTGTTTTAAAATCTAAATTTATACCTCTGTAAAAGAAACAAACCTAAGAGACATACCTCTTCCAAAGTAGGGATAATCTTCTTCAAGATTTCTCCAATTGTCTCTGTATCTGCACTTATACTCAAGATACTGTTAAGAGGGCATAGCGTCAGAAAACATAGAGAAGGTGGAAAGTAGCAGAAATAAGTTTAGTATTCATAACCATACACAAAATTCTAACAAGACTGACTACACAGAAGACCTTACAATTAATATTCCCCATTTAAAGTAAACATGTTCACTGGATTTACAACACATACATCTTTGTTTATGTCCAATATATATATGCATGATGAATATAAGAATTTAAGGCTAGGTAGGTCTTGCAGAGAGAGCAAGAGAACCCATGAGAGCTTTTGGAAAGGCTCAGACAGACTAACCAGGCAAGAAATCGATGCAAAACTTAAAGTATGAGTGAATATTCATTTTCCCCACCACCACTAATTTAGTATATCCTTACCATTACATTGGTAGAATTAGCACACCTTTTTGTAGAAAAGGGGGATATGTAAGTAGTCAACATTATATCTGGAGTAAGGTTGAGACACCAGTTAGAAATTAGATTACTAATGGACTCTGCAAAAAATGGAATATAAATACAAGGGGGAAAACCCCAAACCAAAAAAACAACCTCACAAACAACAACAAAAAAAAAAGTAACACAAATGAGAAGTGAAGTGAACTAGAGTTAGTATTTCAGCAGAAATAATTATAAATGGACAATGCTGGGGGGAGAAAGGTGGGCCACAAAGACCAGAGCAAGAGACTCCTGAAACAATTTCATTTATAATATACAACACTTGAGGCTGTGCTCTTTCCACTGAAATAAAATTAGTGGATTGTTTGGGTGGCCAACTCACGTAAAAGTTCGGTGACAAAAAGACTTAATGGGGAAAATAAGACAGAAATTAAAAAAAAAAACAATACACCATCTATAAGGGGATACTATTTATATCAAAGGCAGGTAATAAAATACATTTCTCTCTTTCTAATCAGGCAGTGAGGCATAAACTGTTGGGACATACCGCTCGGGGCCACTGCTGTCTGGGACTGAAACACTTGCATTGTACTGCATTGGTCATTGGCGTTCGTGGATGTTGGCATTGGGCATGGGCATTCAATCAGAAGTTGTCAAGTATGGCACCCGTTTGGCAACGAGCACATTTTTGGGCATAGCCAACCAGGGTTTTCACATGGGCGTTCAGGGGCGGATGGGCCAACGTCATGGTGGGCAACGCAGGGGCAAGTCGATCCAGTACATGGGTAACGGAGATATATGGCCAAAAAAACAAGGAGAGGGAAAAGGGGGAAAAGCAATAAATTTTAATTTAATACAAACTATACTTATTACTCTTTGTTAATGAAGCAAGTGTAAGTTGTTTTGAAGACTAACACAATAATGGGTTGCTAGATCAACTGTGGCTTAACAGTATGGATCTTCACAAGTTACGTTATCTGACTAAACTACATTTTACTTTTAACAATGATCTTTCAGTAGCAGGCTGGCTCATGAACGTAGACACAAAAACTGTTGAGATTCATAATACTGAATCCTTGGGCAAGTTGGGAAAGTTAGTATTCCAGACCAGTTAAATTATCTGGAGTAAGGTGATGTGTTTATTTACTTAAAACAAACAAACAAAAACACAAGCTGCCAAAGTTTCTTTGCATGATTCCTGACCATTTCAGCTTAATCCTCAATTCTAGTTGCAATAGTTTGTGAAGTTAGATGGAACTGATTCTGTGATGATATATTAGCAAATACTGTGTTGAACACACTCTTGCTTGAAAAGAATTGTAGCTGATCCTAAGTACAGGAGTGTAAACAAATAGAATTTAAGAAGCATTGCCAAGTTTTATAAATACATAACATTTACCTTGAATGTGTGTCTAATCACAAGTCGACCCACATAAAATAAGAATAGGTAAATAAGTCATGACCATTTAAAAATGCTCCCAAGTAAAATAAAATGTTTCTTTACTGCTCTATACCTGTATCTAAATCATGCAGCCTTAACATCAATGTTTTTGTGCTTTATGTCCACACTTAAAGCAAAAACAGATGGACTATTATGTTTTGGGGATTTTTTTTAAAGGAAGTTCAAGAATTCTTTTATCGCTGGGTCAAGCCAGCCACAAGAGATAGTTTTCAATAGTGCTATAATGGATTCACACATATGGGAAATGGTATAGTTACAGCTTTTAAGTTTTGCCAATATTTCTAATTAGAGATGTTAACTCATTTAAGTGTGTAATTTAGAGGAACCCTGTTTGAAAGCAAAGAGGTTTAATATAAACCTCTCCTCCCAAATAACTTGAGCTGGGCTTCAATTAAAAACACAAATTGAAAAACTAAAAGTTATCTTCTCCAACAATCATTATAAGTAGCTTATTAGATTACTGCTGTCTAAGTTTGAATTTCTCAATTTCTAGAGATGTATGCAATCAAGTTTTCAATGAAGTGCCCTGGAAGAATTGGTGTTAAATTAAATCAAACTCATATATACTCACATCTGTACGAAGTGCTTTAATATTTTTGCCACCTTTTCCAATCACTGCTCCAGCATTCTGGAAAATAGTTTTCAGAAGTTACATTAGGCTAAAAACAGCACAGACTATTTTTTTGAACCAAAGACTAAGAACAATGAATCTATTTCTGCATTACCTTGTGGGATGCATTTAAGTGTGGGGTGAGGCTTGTTTCCTTTTGAAAGGTTCAAATTAAATAAAAACAAACTGACATGGTTTTACCATGGGGAAAAAAAGGTTAAAAAAAGGTCAATGCAGAGATAAAAATACTCAGCAATATTTTTTCAATCTCAAATTTAAGTTTCTAAGCAATTCTGCCTGTATTCTCATAGAATCATAGGTGGACAAGCAGATGAATAAAAAACTGGTTGGATGATTGGTAATAGTTAATGGATCTTATTGCACCTAGAAGCTGGTAAGAAGTGGGGTACCACAGAGGTCTATCCTGGGATCATTCTGTGTTAAACATCCTGGGATGTTTAACAGAGAATGATTTGAGTTGGAAGGGACCTTAAAGGTGATCTACTTCCAACCTCTCCCATGGACAGGGATGCCACTCGCTAGATCAGGTTGCTCAGTGCCCCAACCATCTCATAGTTAGAATATGAGTGAAAAATTTATGAGATTCCACGCATGTTATATAGGTCAACAACTTTGCTAGTTTATTTGATCACTTTTTTAATGTTTGCAAATTTCAATTTTCCACTCCAAACATTTCAGCAAATGCTACTTTTGATTGAAGCCTATGTAACTCAACTGACCACTCAGGTAGGTACAGTCTGAACAATGTAAAACCGATATAAACAATTGTTAATTTCCAGTTGCTAAAATCAACAGGAATAAATGCAAGATATTCAAGAAGGGAAATTGTAAAACTAATTTTTTACCAGGCTATTTCAAGAACTACATGCAAAATTATTGCTTTTACTACGCAGTTCATACATGATGCTAACAGCACCACAAATATTTTGCAGCACTCCCCATAACTTGACTATTCATTAGAAATGCCATGTAGAGTTAAGGTAACATTCCTCTACCCTAAGACAAAAGACTGAGTTACTTCAGACAGCACAAACATCTGCATCAACTGGAAATACTAAAGAAGATTCATAAATAGCAGTTTCACTGTGACAATTTATACTAGTCAATGAAGCAATTGCAATCCATGAAACATTACTCCCTTATTTCCTACTGTTGATATTACTAAAATCTTGAGGAAGTCCTCATCTTGCCTCATATTCAATTTACAATTATAAGCTGATCATTCTCTAAACTGCTTGCTTTCTAAAGACTAATACACAGTCATTCCCCTGGAGACAATTATGTTCTACTCAAACATGAAAAGTGGCTTATAATTTCTATGTCTATTTTTTCAATGAGTACATTTTTAAAAAATCAAAGTCCCATAGATTGTTCGACTTATCCTTGGAAAAAACTATTGAAGATTGCAATACACTTCTACTATCATTCATGCACACTTACATATATTCCTAAATAAATTTTAAATAAAGCACAAGTTCTTTCTAAACATACACCACAACATACACTGTCATCACTGTCTTAAGCAATGGTATAAAGCAGGAACATAGCAATACCAAAAGCATACTTTGCTTTGAAGCAAAATGCGCAATTCAACCATCTCATCTGTATTCCGAGACCTTTTGAAGGCCTGTTCTTCTTCCATATCTTCTGCAGGACGTTTGCCTGTAGACAGGTCCATAGGGGGGAAAACACGAATATATATTTAACTTTCTAAGTCATGATAAAACTGTATATCAAGTTACGTGCTGTATTCCTAGTGAAGCATTCCCTCCCATTAGCCCAATGCTCACTTCTGACATCTACCCTGAGCATCTATGGCACAGAAACAGGTTTTTACTTCATCAGTCTATCAATTAATAAGTGAAGACTCATTCAAATCTATAAACTACAGCTGAAATGAGAATTTTGCAAACTTTGTGAAAAAATAACACTGTTTACAACAGTGCTGCATCATTTACTTAATATTTCTTTTACAACTGGGAAAACCTTAAACCACAAAAGATTAAAAGTAGCTTGTCCAATACTGAAATACTGGTAAAACAGTAGGAAAGCAGTATTTCAAATTGCTTTAAAAAACTGGCCTGAATCAATAGTAATGCTCTAACTCTTCTTCACTAATTATGTCCAAAAGGTTTTTCATTTAGCTAATATTTAGAGATATTTCACATATATATATATATTCCTTCAAACTAACAACTGCAATAAATTAAATACAGTAATAGATATGCCTAACAATATCTTTACGTGATCACATTGTCCATACAAGTACTGAGCATTTAGCTATCAAATATTTTCAAATATTTACTTATAACTTTTAGTTACTTATACCATAACTAAAATACTCCCAAAGAAAAATTGTATATTCATGATACAAAAATCATGTAAAACCACATGGGACATTTAAAAAATAAAAGATTAAATGAAGCATTTGATACAGTTAAATCATTCCAAAATAGTTAGAAACACCATGACTCAAAAAGTTTCCTTCCCCCCAAAATAAAATAGCCCTTTAAAAAAATTACCATTTGTCTCTGTGTTGGTAAAGGTCTCCTCCTGTTGTTCAGTCTCCATTACTTTTTATTCTTCGGAGTGAAGGTCAAACCTGTTGCAGAATAAAAAAGAGCTAGTACATTATTATGTGAGGGAAAAGGCTAATTGTATATCATACTAATGGGAAAAGCAAGAAGAAATGCCTGCTTTTAGAACTTACCAGTTTTATATATACTTGCAGAGCAAAACTCAAGTGTTTTGGGCAAGATCAAAACCCTACTGCTTCAGAAGCCTATGAAAACAGCATAGATCAGGCTCTGTTCACTTACAGGTCTTATTCTTCTACAACTGAAAATGGGGCTTTGCCCTGAGATTTTGCTGCAAAGCTTTTCTTTATAAATGAAAAAACAAGGCCAAACACATCACTAAGACGAGAAATAATAATCAAGTACAAAAGCCTACAGATACGCAATTGCACTCTGAATTATTCCAACCTTGCTCATTTTCAAGCATTTGCTAGTTTTAAGCAATCACATTTATTGATAATGATTTTCAGATCTTTAAAGTGAATAATTATCTGGTTCCTACTTGTAGGATGTTATATACCATATCGTGATTGTGAATTTCCTTTTTAAGAGACTCTATGTTTCGATCAGCTAATTGTTTAGTTCTAAACTTAGACTAAACAATTTAGACAAAAAAGTTATAAAATTAATGTTAGTGATTAGAATGTTTTCTATAAGCTTACTAATATGCCTTCCATTCAATATAACAGATGAACAAAACATTACACACAAGCCACACTTGAAAAATTCTGTTAAAAACAGCACGCTATGATGTATAACCTCTGCATACATGTATGAAGAACCTCAAAAGCAGACAAACTTTTTTGACCTTGTGAAACAGGTTCCTCTTACAAGATCTATTTTTTCTAAGTCCACATAAGAATACTTGTAAAACAAATTAGAAGTCCAGGCAGAATAATTTTGCACCTTATAAAAAAATTAAATTGTACAGACAGCCAAACAAAGAACGCTATTTTCCCTCCTTTGGATTTTATTGCTCAACTTTCATAGTCTGAACAAACGGTTGATATGCATATCCACGAAGAAAAAAGTGAGGTATGTTTAATTTTTTAAAGCATCCTTTTAATCATCCGTTAATTTGTAGATTACCCTGTTTTTGCAGGCTAACAGCAAGCACTGCCGGTAGGCATGTATTCTTTTACAGTCGCTGCTGAGACACCACCTTCCCAGCACATGCTAGTATTTCCAGGACCCTAATTTGAGCTAATAGAAAAAGCATCGCCTAAAGAATAGCCAAGTCTCAAAACAGACGCTACTAGAACGCAGGGATGGGGGCAGGAAATTTCACCAGGTTCAAATAGCTAACCCTTCCAGACCCTATTCTATTTACGACCCTCCCAAAAATTCTAGAGCTGCAGGGGGAAGAAGTGTAACATACTGTTCAGGACAAGATGCTCTCGACTAGTTGCTGTGCTCTTTTGTGTAAATCGAGTTTGCAGGATTAAATTGGCTAACACAACATTTAAAAAAACATCTAAATAAAGCAGTCACGGACATGAGTAGAGGGCTGGGAGATGCCGGTGTGTCTCTACCCCGCTCCCTCCGGAACTAAGGGTCCTTCCCGCCCGGACGCCTCCCCTTCCGCAGCCCACGCGCCAGTTTGCTCGGGCTGACGTTCACCTTTACCCCTCGCACAGCCTCTAAAACCAGCCAGCCGCCGAGCGCTCGAAATTCCAGCTCACTCCCTAGGTGGGAGGGGGAAAGGCGCCGTTACATAACCCCCACAGTCCGAGACCCACCTCCGCGGTGGCAGGGACCAGCAGAAATGGCGGCCGCTGTGATAGCGCCTACCCACTGCTAGGCGGAACCGTGAGCCGAAAAACCACCACCACGCGGTCACAAGATTTTCCCCACTCTGACCAGAGAGACACAAAGGAAGCACTCAGAGGCCCTCACCCCAGCTCAAGCAGGGCCAACAGAGTACAACAGCCCCGCCACGAGAACTCTGGCATGGCCCCTAAAAGCCGGCTCTGCTGCAGAACGCTCCCCAATCGTTTTGACACGGCTACTTCCGCACAGGCCACAAGAAAGTGCCCTCGCTCGTCTTCCTCTCTGCCCACCATAATTACCAAAAATTCACCCCATCCAGTTACCCAAGGTAGGTGCCAGAAAGGGGCGGCGACCGCCCCCCCCCCGGGCTTAGCACGCACCCGCTAGTGCGACCAGCCTCCACCACATCGCCACTCCGGAAACGGCACCAGTTGGGCCGCCGTGCTCGCATTATGGCCACCGAAGCGCGACTGCTGCCGGCATGGGCACAAATCATTTTTTCGCCCTTCCCTTAGGGTAGATGGGGCCCTTTGGGTCTGCAGGTTGCGCAAAATCACTCCACATTAGCTAAGGAGTCATCACTCCCGGCCCCCTCCTCCATGCCAGCAGTCCCCAGACCTACCAAATTCCCGCCGCCACGCGCTGTCCCTATGAGAGTCCAAGAAAATCCTGGGGCCCAGCGACGACAGGGCTCCCGTGTTGTGTCACACAACAGGGTCGGGAGGGGTGCGATCAACAGCTTCATTTCCTTCAACCCGGCTTAACCCATCCCCCCTTACCCCAGCCCCGGTGCAAACAACACCTCGTCCGAACCGCGCTTACCTGCACCCACCACGTACGGTAGAGAAAGGTGAGCAGCTCCTACTACCAACACACACATCCACCAAGACCGCCAGATGATTGGCGCAACCACCTACTCTCCTCCCCCCGTGGGGGTCCCACTGCGGCCCCGTTGGGTAAGACAGCTGCCCATCAGGGCAGGGATGGCCTGTAGTTCGCCCCGCCCTCCGTGTAGAGCACGGCGAGACAGGCCTAAGTATCACGAGGAGAGGAGCACTATCTATCCTGCACCGCCGCAGTGTGCCTAGGTTGTTTGTTTTACCTGCCTGATGGGGGCCACGAGAAGAGCAGCAGGAACAGTGGAGACAATAGAAGGCAGTAAAGGAAAGCGAGCCCAGAGGTTTTTTTGAAAAAAAATGGCGTCTGCGAAAACTCCGTCTTGTGCTTGTTCCCTAGCACTGGAGGAGGCGGGGCAGTGTTCTTGCGATGCTTAAAGCCGCGCGTGGCGCCACGCCTCCCATTGGCTGTTGAGTTGCGCGGTGTTTTTGGGAGTTGTGTACAGAAAGCAGGTGTATTCTCGTCTTTCTTCCCATCAGCAACTCAGGTGATTGGAAGTAGGCTGCCCTGCTGGTTTTGCCCGCCCACTCGTTCGGCACCGCTCCTGCCTCAGATAAGTGTATGGGGTGGCTTGGCTGAGGGTAGGGTGTGGGGAAAGGGGCTTGGGCTCTGGTCGGCCTGTTTGAGCAGTAGGGTCGCATGTGTCGTCCTTAATGTGACTCTNCGGGCTATCTCGTCTTCGCGTCCATCGCTGTCCACTGCAGCTCATCGATGTCCGCAGGGATGTGGGGTGACAGCCGGCCTTACCGCCCCCGGGGGTCTTGGCACAGGGTAGTAGCGCCAAGCGGGTGACAGGCTGTCTAAGGACTGCATGGACGACATGAGAAATTTATCGAAAATGGCGTGACATGCTAGGGATTAGACCCATTGGTGAGTAAACAAATGGGTTATTTCCTGTAACTGTAACGTTTTTTCCAAGTGGTAGAGTTTTGGGGCGAACTTAAAGGCAGGGTATTTTTTTCTTAACTGCAAGTTATAATGTCAGAAGACAAAAACTTTGTGGTTTTTTACTCTTCTTATAGTAATTTTTCTTTGGTGTAATTCTGTAAGGACGTTGAGTTCCTTGGTCATCCCCCTTTAGGGGATAAATAAGTTCCAAGTGCAGTTATACAATTTAAACGTGCATAGATGCTTCCAAAACTATCAAGAAGCCAGAGCTTATTAACCACTGTTGTTCTTGACACAATGACCACCAAAATTTGGTGCTATTGCAGCCAAATCCTGGACTGGGTCTCTAGATAACATTGATAGATCAGGCTAGCCTTCTGTTGTCAGTTCCAAAGCTTTAACATGATTAAAGTGTAAAAATCACCTCTATGATGCAAATACAGACCCCAACCTGTTTATATTGCAAATGAGGCTTCTCACTTGTGTTCTTCACAGTGCTAATGAGATGGGAGAATAATTTCCAATTCTGCAAGTTAGATGTTTTATTTTAACTCTTAATAGAAACCTCACAAGCAGCAATGAGTCCAGGGGTATAAAGACAAAAATTTCTGATGGTTCAGTTTATCTCAAAATAGATTTTGCTGATGATGTTCTAACAAGTTTGATTGGATTTTCACTGCCTGACTTGAATATGTTGAAAAAGATACCATTTCACATCCAAAGCTTAAGCATGGTTTAGAGAAATGTCAAGGATGGCTGATAGGTCTCTGATGACTATAGAGTTGAATCCTTTTTCAGTCTAAAGCCACTGTATTAATTCTACAGGATGCAGATGCAAGGCATCCAGAACAATTGAAGAATTTTTTGAATAAATAACGTGCAAACTTGTAGATTATGCATTGGGAAATATTTAAGGCAAAAATTTCCCTGAAAGACTATTGAAAATTAAATTTTAAAGTTAAGTGGTATGCCTTTTTTCTCTCAAACATTAGTGGAAAAGTGAGAGGAGATTTCTTAGCAGGTAGGAATTTATGAGTTTGTTTCTTATGGTGATAATATTGAAATAAACTTTTGAACTTTTTTGGCTTGATTTAAAATACTCGAGTTTCACTTTTATTCTGCAAAATCCTCTATCTTCTTGACTGGTGATCTGGGTTAAGAGATTGTCAGGAAACAATAAAGAACAAATCAGGTAATTCTTACTTTTTTCAAGGATGATTATTTACCTGATTTTTAAAAGGTAGCTATAGGACATGACTAGCCTTGTCTTAAAGTGGTTGAGTACATTTAAGCAATCATTGTTTAGATGCAGTCACAATAATGCCAAGAACCTAAAGTGTAGAGAAACTAAAGATTATTTCCTAAATAGTCATGAGAGGAAAAAAGTATATATAAATGCAATTAAAAGCTATGTACTTATTTAAAAAAACAAACCTAACCCCTCCAACTGTTTCTAACATCACTTACTATCAGAAAAGAATGATTGTATCATACAGGGGGTCTATTTTTTGGCATGTTAAGTATTACTAATCATTTTGAACCCATAGCCATCCTTATTCATTAGCTCTTCATGTTTACTAGTCTAACCTTTTCACAATGTAGTCAAATAGCTGTTGTGTTCCAAGGATGATGTACATGTATACTTACATTGGCCTTAATTTTGAAATTTTTAATTTCTACTTTTAGCTTGTATTTAAAAAAAACAAGCCTATCAAAGTATAAATGAAAACATTTTGATGGAAGCTCTTCAGTCACTTTCAAAGTATAATCTACACTTCGCTGTGTATAGAGTATCAGAAATAATTTGCTTGGGTTTTGTTCTTTCCTTTCCTTGATTTTTTTTTTTTTTTTGCAAAGAATGTAAAATTGATAGTTAGCTGAGTTGGTTTGGGGTTTTATGTTCTTTTTTAATTGGACTGTATCTTCTTTGGAAGCCTTTTCATCATCCAAATAATAGATGTTAGACCATGGGAAAAATGGAGGGAAGTAGTGAAGTGTAGAATAAGGACTTTACAATTAGAAATTGTAAAGCAGATATGTTTTATTTCCAGCTGGGACACACAGGGGGATATCTCCTCTAAACCATGTGTACCTGGTCAAGACAAGGTCCAGGTTTAAATACACATTGATCCCACAAAGCCACACCTCCCCACCCACCCATTCCCTGCCTTCTCTTGCTTCATAGTCTAATTAGCTGTCACGCCTCCTGGTGGTTGTCAGTTGGGGTCTTGGGAGGAAGGCCGACGTCTTCCTCAGGTTGATCTTCGCTTCTGGGCAGGCACAGTGGAGGTTTGACTATTTTTCAGGTCACTTTGCTCTTGCCTAAGATTAGGAGTTTGATTTTGCTGGATTCAAGCTACAAACTTCTGCTTTATCAATTTTTGACAAATACCTAGGTCCTGCTTTGCTGAGTTTCAGCATTATACATCTTACCTATATGACTTCTACCTAGTAACTACCTAACAACCAAGCTTAATAACTAATCTTCTGTGTTCTCAGTACAAGCTGTTTCTCTACTTCTACAAAATCACCAGAAGCTGCTTCTAAAATCTTGTATTTTTATATTCATAAATGTCCTCCAAATCAGTAGAAGAGGGGAAAGCTTTGTAAAGCATGAGCCTTTAAAGGCTTTATTTCATAGAGGTAATAAATATATGAATTCCTTGGTCTTTTACCTTCTCTCTTTTCTTTCTCAAAAGAAAACCTGAGCAAGCCATGACTGTGCAAGGCATCTTTGGGTTATTTTCTGAGAGGCTGTATTTGGTCTGGTTGGGATAGAGTTTACTTTCCTCATGGTGCTGTGCTTTCTATTTGTATCTAGAATGGTATCCATGACTCAGGGATGTTTTGACTACTGCTCAGCAGTGCTCACATACACCATCAAGGCTGTCTCTCCAACCTTGCCCTGCCCCCAAAGGCTGATAGGCTGGGGAAGGGATTGGGAGGGGACAGAGCCAGGCCAGCTGACCCAAAGCGACCTTCCATACCAGATGATATAATGAGCAGCATTAAAAGTGAAAAGGAAGAGAGGGGGGCATTCTTTATTAAGGCGTTTGTCTTCTGAGGAAATTGTTATGCATAGTAAAACCCTACTTCCAAGGAAGTGGCTGGACATCACCTGCTCATGGGAAGTAGAGAATAAATCCTTTTGTTTCCTTTACTTCTGCATGCAGCCTTTGCTTCATTAAACTGCCTTTATCTCAACCCGAAAGTTTCACCATCTTATTTTCTCCCCGTCCAGCAGAGGAAGGGAAGTGAGAGAGTGGCTTGGTGGGCATCTGGCTGCCAGTGAAGGCCAATCCACCACAGAGGCTGTTGGAGTCTGTGCATGATTTAGAACTGTAACAAAAAAAGCTTTTGTCTGGTGAGAGGTTTGATTTATTTAGACTTGCTTCCATTTGGCTGGACATCCAGCAAGGTTTACTATTCTTCAGTTATTAGCTATAGAGTAGAATAGTTCAGTTGGAAGGAACCTACAACAGTCATCTAGTCCAACTGCCTGACCACTTCAGGACTGTCAAAAAGTTAAAGCATGTCCTTAGGGGCTTTGTCTAAATGCCTCAAACACTGACAGATGTGGGGCATTTACCACCTCTCTGGGAAGCCTGTTTTGGTGTTTGGCGACCCTCTTGGCAAATAAATGCTTTTTAATGTCAAGTCTGAACTAGGTGCAGTTTGAACCATTCCCACACATCTTGTCATGATATCAGACAGAAGAGCTCAGCACCTGTCTCTGCTTTGTCTGCTTCCCCTCCTTGGGGAGCTGCAGAGAGCCATGAGGTCACCCCTCAGCCTCCTTTTCTCCAAACTAGATAAACCCAGAGCCCTCAGCAGCTCCTCATAGGACATTCCTTTCAGCCCTTTCACCAGCTTTGTTGCCCTCCTCTGGATGCAAGTACCATCACATCCTTTTTAAATTATACAGCCCAGAACTGCACACAGTACTCAAGGGCAGGCCAAAGCACTGCTAGATACAGAGATGATAATCACCTCTTTTGACCAGCTGGTTATACTGCATTTAATGAACCCCAGAACACGGTTTGCCCTCTTGGCTGCCAGGGCTCACTGCTGACTCCAATTGGGCCTGCTGCCAATCAGCACCCCCAGATCCCTTTCTGCAGGGCTGCTCTCCAGCCATTCGTCTCCTGACGATGGAGGTACAACTGACACCAAAGAAGGTTCAAAGCATCAGCACTTTATTGTTTCCCAATACAACCTTTTATACTCTTCATCTTACATGCATTACACCTGTGTGACCTCTCTACCCTTTTGTGATTGGTCAGTATACCTCAGCATTCCATGTTTCTTTGCCTTCAATACTGTTCACCTGTCCTACACAGTTGTAGCCCATTTAGGGATGAGGTTCAGCCGCAGCCCCATTCCCAATCACCACAAACTGTGTGCCTACAATTCCTCCTTCTTTTCCTTTTAAATAAATGCTATGCTTACCATCCTTCTACAGGGCCCTTGCAGAAGAAATAGCAAACATGGTACAAGTATCTTTTGTGTAGGTTCCACTAACTCTGGAATCCATCCGTGTACTGACCTTGATTCATTCCCCAAATTTACATATCATCAAAATCCTTATACCTTATCTTACAGAATATTGACAGCAACATACAAGAATAAGCTAAAGGCTGTATATTAGGATATTAACAAAACCAACAGCTATATAATTCTATCAATAGCTGCACAACTTTAACAACATCAATAACTATACAACTTCACAAAGTAACATATAAGGATAAGATAGAGTCTATATATTCCCATCACCCACACATATTTGCTTATTCCAAGGAGTCAGGTGAGCCACAGCCAGGTTCGTTGCTTTGACGGGCATTATCCAACACAGGTTGAATGCAACGAGCAGGCACCCACCAAACTCCAGTATCGGTCGAGATACAGACATATCCACATCCCCAGGTAACAAGATCCCATGGGCCCTCCCAGGCTTGTGTTTGCAAATTATGAACCCAGACTGGAGCAGGGCCACGGGTCCTGTCACTTCGTGAATGTAATGACAAAAAGTGCATTAGAATAACAGGTGTACACAAGGAAGGAATAGTAAGATGATTCAATGTAAATTCAGCTTTCTAAATTCTTGCCTGTGAGGTTTCACTTATTATTCCCCCTTTTTGTTTTTGAAGAAAAGCTTTAAGTGTACCATGAAAATGTTCTATAATAGCTTGACCAGTGGAAGAATGTGAAATACCCGTGATATGCTAAATACCTCAAGAGTGCAAAAAGTGTTGGGTACACTGAGCTACATAACCAGGTCCATTATCAGTCTTGACAACATGTGGTACACCTAAGGCTGCAAAGGCACCACGCCAGTGCGAGATCACATCCCTTGCCTTCTCTCCTGCAGAAGCCCAACAGGCCTTAGAATAAGTGTCCACAGAAATATGTACACATTTAACGCAACCAAACTCTGAAACATGAGTAACATCAGACTGCCATAGCCGAAGAGCTTGTAGCCCTCTAGGATTCATTCCATCCAGAGTCATAGCATCATGTTGCTGACAATCAGAGCATGAGGCAACAATCTACAGTTGGTGCAGCAACTAAGATGTTGTCCATGTAGTGATAACAATGAACCTGTGGAAATTGTTTCCTAACCGGTGATAATGCTTGTGACAACACTGACAAATGGTAGGGCTGATTTTCATCCATTGAGGTAATACAGTCCAATGGTATCTTTTTCCAGTCTCACTATTATTTACAGAGGGGACAGTAAAAGCAAAGTTGCGAGCATCATCTGGGTGCAAGGGTATGGTAAAAAAACAGTCCTTCAGATCAACAATACAAACAGCCTAAGTAACTGAAATCATGGTGCTGCAATGCCCCCATAATTTCTATCACCTCATTAACCCAGAGATCATGTAAGAGTCTCCACTTACCGGACTTCTTTTTGATCACAAATACTGGAGTGTTCCAAGAACTCTATGATGGCTCAATATAATTTTGTGCCAGCTGTTCATTAACTAAATCTTTGAAAGCAATCAATTTTTCATGAGTCAGGGGCCACTGGTCAATCAATATAGGCTGTGTGTCACGGGACGAAGCTGGGCGTGTCCCAATTTAGGAACACTAAAATGAATCTCAGGAGGTAGCCGTTGTAGAAAATTTCTCCCTCACTTTATTCTGACTCCAGTATTTATAGATATGTACAGAGGTCAAGGGATTGGCTACACAGGTCGCCACCCCTTCAACCTGGATGGTGGGCATCACCATCAATCATTTCTTCTCTCACAGGAGAAGTATGTAAACATTCTAAGAATAGACATTATTTACATCAAGGCTGCGTGTGAAAGTTCTACAGAAAGACAAAAGACAGAAAACTCAAGGCAACATCTCACCCTTTTTACATTAATTAAAAGAAAAAAAAAACAAAAAAAGAAAATGAACATTGTTCAGTCTCCGCTCATCAGAGTGATTGCTCATGTCCTCGACTTCAGAGTCGTCACTCAGTGGTTCCCCCGCTGCTTGACCTTCATTTTGATCACGGTCTCCTGACTGTCCGTTGGCCGGATTCTGTCTCTGTGGTTTCAGGTCAAGACCCAGCGTACTCCTGTATCTGTGGAGACACAAGCATACCCGCGCCCCGAGGCAATAAGGTCGTAGGGACCTTCCCTCTGCTTGGTGACTAGGTTTCACACTCGGACCTTTGCTCGAGGCTGATCGGTCTCGTCTGAAGCCTGCAATGAAAGGTGGTGATTCAAGAAAAGAGGGTTATTAGAGTTCTGTGGCACCGTAAGGTGATTGATTGTGTACAAAGCCTTTTGCAACCGACTGTGTGGGGTTTCACCCTGCATTCCCCGCTTTTGTTTCTGAAGAACACGCTTGAGTGTACCATGAGTGCATTCTACAATTGCCTGGCCCGTGGGAGAATGAGGGATCCCAAATTTATGAGAAAAGCCCCACAATTGCAGGAACTGCCGCACCTTCTGTGATGCGTAAGCAGGACCATTGTCGGTCTTGACAGCAGAAGGTATGCCTAGGATGGCAAAGGCCTGCCTCCAGTGGGCAATGACATCTCGGGTCTTTTCTCCCGTGTGAGCCGAAGCCCACATAGCAGAGGAGAACGTGTCCACCGTAACATGCACATACTTGAGGCGGCCGAACTCTGCAATCTGAGTGACATCCGTCTGCCAAAGTTCCAAGGCCTTAAGGCCCCTGGGATTTACCCCTGCCGGCAGAGGTGCAGCAACCCCGTGACAGTCATCACAGGACTCGACAATGTCACGGGCCTCAGTTGACGTCAACTGAAACTGCTTCTGCAACGTATGCCTGTTCTGGTGGAAAAACACATGTGATGCCTTGGCCTGCGCGAGTGTATCAGGCTGAGGGGCCACCCACACTGGGTTGGCCAGCTTGTCAGCCCTCGCGTTACCTTCCGCTACAAATCCAGGCAAATTAGTGTGGCTTTGTACACGCAGAACATAATAGGGATGAACCCTGTCCCGAATTGCACATCACAAGGTCTCCAGTAAATGAAACAAGACAGGATTACTGACTTCCTTCAATACTGAATGACCCAACCGCTGGGTAATGTCGGCCACGTAAGCGGAATCCGTGATCAAATTGAAGGGTTGCTGGGAGAATTCCTGAAAAGCCATAACGGCAGCCCTCAATTCAACCAACTGGGCTGACCCATTCTCATGGCCTTCCAGGACCTTCCACTCAGATCCATCCTTCCAAGTGACAATGGCCTTCCCTGTTTTCCCCGACCCGTCCATGAAGACGGTGGGTCCTTGCACTGGTTCCTGGCTGGTTTTGGGCCGCAAAGAAATTTGCACAGATTTTGCCACGTGCAGCAGCTTGTGGCTGGGCAGATGATAAGTGATCTGCCCTGTAAAACTTTCCAGAGTACTTTGCAGTGACACACTGTTTGCAAGACTCCACTCGAATTCTTCCCATGGTATCGGGAGCACAATCTGTGCAGGGGATGCACCCATCAATTGCAAACACCATTGTCGGCATTTGACTATCAAACGAGCAATGAGCTCATACAGCGCTGTCGCTGTTTTCTGCGGCTGATGAGGCAAGAAAACCCATTCCAGAACATGTAAGGGGTCGGGCCACTTGTCATTCCATTGGCCAATTATGGCTGTGGGATGTAAATCTGGAGTGGTGACAAACACAGTGACATCAATGGAGGGATCAATGCGATGAACCTGTCGAGCTGAAACAGCTCGCTGAACCTCCTCAAGCACCTGATGTGCCTCCTGGGTCAATGTCCGAGGTGATTTCAAATCAGTGTCTCCCTTTAACAAATCAAGCAGAGGAGACAGCTGTGCTGTGGTTAGTCCCAAATACGGACGTAACCAATTGACGACACCCACCAATTTCTGGGCATTATGCAATGTGCACACCGTGTGCGCAAATTGCACCTCTTGATGCTGAATCGTGCGTTCAAAGATCTTGAGACCCAGATACTTCCATGGTGGTTCCTGCTGAACCTTTTCCGGAGCCACTTGCAGCCCATGAGAATGCAAAACATGGACCAGCTGAGGCTGAATCCTCTGCAACTCATCCTGGGTGGACGCAGCCACAAGGATGTCATCCATGTAATGATAAATTTGGGCATTAGGAAATTGCTTGCAAACTCCAGACAAGGCCCGAGCCACAAACCACTGGCACAGGGTTGGCAAATTTCGTATTCCTTGTGGCAACACTCTCCATTGATATCGTTTTACGGGCTCAGCATTGCTAATTGCTGGCACCAAGAAGGCAAATTTTGGTCTGTCATTGGGATGCAAAGGAATCGTAAAAACACAATCCTTCAGATCCCCAACGAGGACCGGCCATTCTGACGGAAGCATGGCGGGCGACGGCATACCAGCCTGCAGCGTCCCCATGCCTTCTATCACTGCATTCACCTTTCGGAGGTCTTGCAGAAGCCTTCATTTCCCAGATTTCTTTTTGGTGCAGAACACAGGAGTGTTCCAGGGACTGGTCGAAGGTTCCAAATGACCCTCATCCAACTGTTCCTGCACCAAATCATGAAGGGCAACTGTGGTTTGGGCTGCAGTGCTCCTCACACGGGGCACCACTTGTCGCTTGCTGAGGCTGGGTGTGTCCCCCTTTAGGGACAGGAAGAGAGCAGGCAGACACAACAGCAGTGAGGGGATCACTCGCTTCTACTTTATTTACATTTTCTACTTTTATACATTTGTACACACGTCCAGAGATTGGCTAGAGAGGTCGCCACCTCTTAACCTGTTTGGTGGACATGACCATCAATCATCTCTTCTCTCAGAGGAGAAGAATGCAAACATTCCAGGAATAAACTTTGTTTACATCAGAAGGCTACATGTGAAGGTTCTGCACAGAGGCAGAAAGGCAGAAAACTGGGCAACATCTCACCCTTTTTACTTTAATTAAAAGAAAAACAAAAAAAAAGAACATGAACATTGTTCAATTTCTGTTCATGAAGGACCATCGGAGTGATCGCTTGTGTCATCGACATCAGAGTCGTCACTCAGTGGTTCCTCCACTGGTTGACCTTCATTTGGTCACAGTGTCCTGCCTTTCAACATGACAGGATTATTAGAATTTTGCAGCACCAGTAACGTGCCTGATGGCATGCAAAGCTTTGCCAATTGAATTTGCGGGGTTCACCCTGCATTCCTGTCAGAGGCTGTCCAAGGATGTGAAATGCCTCACAACTGTCTCCAAGATTGAGGACTGAGACCCCAGACTCTGAAGGGAGCCCCTGGCCTGGTTTGAGGCGAAAGATTTACCAAGTCTCGGAGGACTGGTATGCATTCCCATGGGAACGGAGTGCAAGAACAATGGAACTGGTCACAGTGGACTGAGCCGAGCCTGCATGTTCGAACTGGCCTGTCCGTACTGGAGGTACGGTTTGCACCTTGTTCCTGAGCACCCAACCCTGACACAGGTGGTTCCCGTTTTGGCTTTGTGCCCCTTGCCTTGGTTCCCGCCGTGACAAACCTATAAAAACCGTGGAGACCCCCCCGCTCACTTTGTGATCACCCCACTGTAGAAGTTCGCGTCTATAGGCATCTCTACGCCTCGAGGACTCATCCCTCCACGTTGGTAGCTATAATCCCTTTCCCCTCTTTTCTGTCTTTCTTACTCTTCTTTATTTCTCTCCCCACTATCGCATTTGTTGGCACTAAATAAAGTGCATTTTTGATTAAGTAAACTGAGTTGTCCCCCCCTGTGTCTTTTGTGCTCTGAGATCCTTAAAACGGACCATCAGGTCCTCCGCATGCTTGCGGACCCTGACAATTCCCCGTTTTTGTTTTTGAAGAACCAGGCCTCAGTGGCACAACGCAGGTTCTTCAGCAAATGAAGCAAATCAAGATTTCTGATGCCCTTCAAATTGAATGACACAACCACTGTGCCATGTCAGCCACAGAAATGAAATCCGTGACCAAATCAAAAGGTTCCTGGGAAAACTTTGGAAATGCCATGACTGCAGCCCTCAATTCAACCAATTGGGCTGATCCATCCTCATGACCTTCCAAAACTTGCCTTTCAAGGCCATCCTTTCAAGCATCAATGGCCCGCGCGGGCCCCCACCTTCACCTTGGAGGCTCCGCTCCGCCTGACGGTGGGGGGAGAACGGAGCATGGAGGGGGACGTGCCCCACAGCGCCTCTGCGCTGCCAAGCGTCCCGTTCAAGGACGGGAGGGAATGGGGGGGAGAATGTGCCATGGGGGAGGTGCCGCACGTGACTCGCGAACGAGGGAGAATTTCGGAGGGCGACGGGCTCCCAGAGGAGCCTGTTCCGATAGCCCGAAGGCCCAAAGAGCACCCCCCCAGTGCCGAGTCCCTTGACGGAGTTACGGCAGCACGGGATCCTGGCAATGACCCCAAAGAAGCTCCGCCGGCACCTCTGCCGGTCAGGGCTCCGGCCCGCTGTGTGGCGGGCTTCTCAGCCTTGGCTGAGTGCGGCTGCATGGCAGGGGGGCCTGGGGCTTTCCCTGTCAGCCTCCCGGGATGGCAGAACTCCGCGCCGCCGTCCCTTTCCACCGAGAATCTCGTGGAAACACCACAATGCGGACAGTCCGCAGTGACCGTCCGCCCTCCCCGGTCTCAGCGCGCCTCTGGCGCCTTCATCGCCGGGAAGGTGCGGGGGGAGGGATCGCCCTTCCCCCACCGCCGTCTCCGCGGCGGCCGGGGAGCGGGGCGCGCCGGCTGCGCCGGTTCCGCGGGGCTTCCGCGAGCCCAGTGCACCTCCGCCCTCTGTCTGCGGCGGGCTGAGATCGGCGGGGACCCCCACGGGGACCCCGCGCCCGCGTTGGCGGGTACGGGCGGGGTCCTCCGCCCCAGGGACCCCGCGCCCGCGCTGGCGGGTGTCCCCCCCGCGGGGACAGCTCCCTCTTTGCTGCTTCTGTGTGTGGGGGGAATCGGCGGTCCCACAGACAGCGGGTCCGCGCGGGAGGGGTCTAAAGCCTCCCCCTCCTCTCCAGCACTCAGCCCGGGAGAGAGCATCAGGCTGGAGCCATCCTGCTCCGAACTGGGAGGCTGCAAGTTACACAGCACTTTTTCCAGCCTTTTCCATGTTGCTAGCAACTTCAAAAAATCCACACTGACTTCTACAGTAAAAACCCGGAGCACATAATCGCCTAAGATTCTCCACTCCACTGTGGAAAAAATTGCTTGGGCATTAGAGTAAAACCCATGCCTTTTAGCAAAACAAAACAACACCCGGAAGTCCTCTGCAGAAACAAAGGCTTCTTTCCTCTCCAGGACCCTAAGCCAGAGGTCCACCAGGAGAGAGCCATCTGAGGTAGGGGGAGAATTCATCTCTCACCTTCACCTTCAGATGCACGGCAGTGTGAAGTCACAAATGCAGGCTGCAAGCTCCCACTCGTCAAGAGGTCAGCAGATGTGACTCAGGCTGCAGTTGGCACACGTCGAGGAGTCACCACTTGTGGTTCTCACACGTCCGGGGTCACCACTTGTGGTTCAGGCCGACTGCTCAGGCTGCGGTTCTCACACGTCTCGGGGTCACCACTTGTGGTTCTCACACGTCTCGGGGTCACCACTTGTGGTTCTCACACGTCTCAGGGTCCCCACTTGTGGTTTGGGCTGACTGCTCAGGCTGCGGTTCTCACACGTCTTGGGGTCACCACTTGTGGTTTGAGCTGCGGTCCCCTCTCATTTGGGAGACCACTTGTCGCTAGCTGAGGCTGGGTGTGTCCCCCTTTAGGGACAGGAAAAGAGCAGGCAGACACAGCAGCAGTGAGGGGAAAGAAACTCTCTATCTTTATTTACATTTTCTACTTTTTATACATATGTACAGAGGTCAAGGGATTGGCTACAAAGGTCACCACCTCTCAACCTGTGTGGTGGACATGACCATCAATCAATTCTTCTCTCAGAGGAGAAGAATGCAAACATTCCAAGGATAAACTTTGTTTACATCAGAAGGCTACATGAGAAACTTCTGCACAGAGGCAGAAAGGCAGAAAACAGGGTAACAGAGTTTTATAGAGAAGAAATTATCAAATTAAACCAAAATCCTTAAATATCACACAGCTCTATATTGTAACTTCATTGCACAACTGAAAAGAAAAGAGTTTAATATTGTTAGGACTAAACTGTTGAGAGTATTTAAAAACAATATTAGAATGGATATCTGTTTCTATGGTAACTATTTGTTGTGTCCGATTATTGAAAACATAACCAAAGGAGGCTTTTGAATTCTTTGGTTAGTCTTTTCTGGGGTTTGTTCTGTATGCTGATCTTCTGTATCTCCACAGGTGAATGGATTGTGGTAGGTGTGGCAGGCTGTGGTTGTTGCGATGGCTGGGAGGGACACCTGCCGCTCCCTGCGGCCATCCTGCCTATGTTCTGCTCTCTGGTCCCTGGGTGGGGGGGTGTGGCGCTGCTCGGGGCCCTCCTAGGATGGTGCGTTGCGGTAGGTGTGCTAGTTCCCCCCCTTCGTCATTGCAGGAAATAGGAACGAGACTACGGCAGCTGTTGGAGGATCTCCCAGTCCAGGGGGTTGGGATAGCACTGGGACGGCTTGCAGGGCTTTCCCAGCTCACAAGATGTGGGCCACACCTTGCCGGGCGAATGTTGCTGGGGGAGGACGGGAGACAGGGAACGTGGTGCCTCTTCTGTCTCTGCAGCTCCGATTTTTGCAGAGGGCAGGCTGAGAGGAAGCATGCCTCCAAGGGGGCCCCTCCCGGCCCCAGCCACCCACCCTGAGAGAGCTCTAGCTGATGCCGCATGGTGCAGGGCAGCAGGAGCTTCTTTGTGATGCTGTCAGGATCCCCACTAGGATTAAATGGATCGGGGGACAAGGGGCTATCTTTTGGTATTCTTCCCACAGCCCTGGTAGACTTACGGTTGTCCATTGGAGGTGCAGGAGGAGTCGATATGGTTGCCACAGTTGTTGCTAGGCTACACGATTTGTCAGTGGCGACGAACAGCTCTATGCATGGCTCTGGCGGCAGGGCTTCCAGCTTCTCTCATGGCTTCTGGCATGCGCACTCCACCATCTTGAGAAGGTATCTGCTGCGCCATGTGACAAGCACCATCTTGGGTGAGTGCCTCTCATTCCATGTGGTCTCTGCCATCTTGGGGTTTTTTGGTGGGCTTCCTCTGTGGCTCATTATGGGGTGCAGAGCCCAAAGATCGTCTCTGTAGCTGGGGCATGGGTGGACCTGAGCATTTTGAGGATGGATCTGGTGCAGGCAGCAGCAGGGGAACTCTGGCAAACAACGGCTGCTTTCCCCTTGGTTTTTCACTCTCTGGTCTGTCTCACTCTGCTTCCTTGGTGGGCTTTTTGGTGGGCGGTGTCCGCAGCATCTTTACTGCCATCTCTGTGTCATGCTCGGCTTCTAACCACCCAAGCAAGTCTGAAACAATTTTCCAGGGCTTTATAATGTTTAGTCTGTGGTTCTCAGACCACGCCAGCAGGGCTAGCAACACCTGCTGCATATACTCTACTCCCCATTTAGGTGAAAGAAGAATTAATACCTTGACAATGAGGTTTTCTTCCAGTGATATCCATCTTGACATGTTTCCAGCAGGGTTTTTTTCTATTTTTTCAGCTTTTCACCATTTTTCTTCTAGCTCTTATACCGACTCATTTTTCAACTTTCAGCTTTTCCAGCTCTCACGCTGCTTTATTTTTATACAGCCTGATGGGCTGTTCTGTCTCCCTTTGCTCTCTAGCGGGATGGCTGTCATCTTCACACAGGGACACCACATATTATGCGACAGTCATAGGTTGGGAGACGGAAATCATGACTCAATTCCTCTTGATCATGAGACAAACAGCGTGTTTTATTGTTCAAAACCTTATAGAGAGGGAGTTCAAAACTCCTGAATCTAGACACTGATTGGTCTGAGTCTTAGCCCCACCCAGCTCCTTGACCAGTGATATGTCTGCTCTCTGGACTGACTATGATTGGCTGAGGTCTCTGCATGAGCTCTCTTATTCACCTAGGGACTTCTAGAACAAGCCAGATCAGCTGAACTGGACTTGCCATGACCAGATTTATTTTGTGTCAGCTAAAGGCTATCTGTGACATCTGATGATGGCAAAGACATGGGTACAGAAATTAGTTCAGCTCTCTCTATATCCCCACTTTCAATCACTTTTTGTATTACTTCCATCCAGAAGATAACTGGGTCGCAAGTGGGGTCAGCATCCTATCTGAATAGCAATGACGCTGGAGCTGATGCCGGTATTACTGCGAGTGCTTCCTCTTTGGAGCTGGTAGCAGGGTGGAGACTTGTGTTCCCTCTGTGGGGGTCTCATGTATCCATTAGCGATGTAGGTTGCTCAGGCTGTTGAAGCCTTGGTGAATCATAATTTTAAAGAGTTAAGGTTTTAGCCAAGGGTTAGAAGCAATTTATATTGATCAGGATAAACAAACGATAGGTTAATGATTACTAGATGCTTAAGCTAGAGCTAATTGATGTATAGTTTGCCATTATGAGCTTGTTCCAGTTTTGTTTATAGAAGGAAATGGAGTAAGTGAACCGTTATAAGAACGGATTGAAACCAGTAGAACAATGACCAGCACCTGGACTTTATATCAATCAATCATGAAGCAGGGGACATTGGATTGTGCCAGAGGGTCACGAAGGCCTGCCAGCAATGGGAAAGTACAAGGGTCATTGTGATCAAGACATTCCTGACTTCATCCTTCAAGACCACTGACCCAATTTGAGACCACCGACCCAATTCAAGAGAAGAATTGTGCATGCGTGAAGAACTAATAACCTCATTTTAATACAGAGAGGGGATGGAAGGTGTTGGGGTTATGCATAAGTATAGTATGTAAGACTTTGGGCTGGGCTGATCGCAAATGCGCGCTCGGTGCGAGCAGCTGATGGGTGACCCCAGGAGCCACATGGGGCTACGTCATGGTCATGGGGTGCTTGGCCAATATGGCGGTGCTGCGCAGCACCTTGGAGTGTCTGTCCCGTGGTCTGGCGCTTCTCTGCTGACCGCTGGGATTTTGCTGCTCAGTGAAATTCTTCCACCTGCTGCAGCCCGGCCACCCGCCTGGGCACCTTCAGCTGCTGCAGCAATGTCTGCATGCGGCATCCTGTCTGCTGCAGTTTGGCTGCCCGCCGCAGCAGCACCTCATGGCGGGCCCCCCCGCCTACCAGGATTGCACAATCCATCTTGCTGCCACCTGCCTGGGCACCAGCAGCTGCCACGGTGCGGACAGTGCGCGGGTTCCTGCCGCTCACCGGGATTTCGCCACTTGCTGGGGCTGTGCCTCCTGCCGGGGCACTGCCTGTGTGCGCCACAATACCAGCCCTGCGCAGGCTTCCGCCGCCCGCCAGGATTTGGCTGTCTCTCATGGCTCCGCTGGCTGCCTGGGCTGTTGAGCAATCCTGCACGTGGTGCCCATTTATCTTCATCGGGCACCCAGTCCTTGCCATGCATCTCGGTTTTTATCTGCTTTATCAAGTTCGATATTAGTTTCCAAAGTTTTAACTGCACTTTAGTCACCTTTTGAGGCTGCATCAATTATATATTTTGTAGTCCGCATCCAGGTATTTATATCTAATTCAGACTCTTTGGTAGGTTCTATCCCATGGTTTTTAGTCCATATTATCAAATCTAATAAAGAAGTTTCTTCTTCATAATCTATTTCCCATTCCCGTAGAAAATTAGTCCATACCTTCATTGCTGGGTGTTCCTCCACAGAGACAAATCCACCCATGTCTTCTGTGGGGTTTTTCTTCTGTTTAAAGGGGGTATATACAAAGGGGAATCTGGATTTTTGGCAGCTTTCCACTGCAAATAATTCTGCTTACTATATATTTTGGGCAGCTCTTCTCGCATGCCTCTTGATTATTTCCAGCTTTTTGCTGGTTTGCGGCTCTTCACACACAATAAAGTCACCTTCTTAGAATCATAGAATGTCCTGCATTGGAAGGGACCCACAAGGATCACTTAGTCCAACTCCTGGCCCTGCACAGGACCATCTCCAAGAATTCCACCACATGCCCGAGAGCATTGTCCAAATGCTTCTTGAAGTCTGTCAGGCTTGGTGCTGTGACCACTTTCCTGGGGAGCCCGTTCCAGTGCCCAACCACCCTCTGGGGGAAGAATCTCTTCCTCATATCTAGCACTCTAATAGCTTTATATATCTGTTTTATAGTGTGGTAACCAAAACTGCCCCGAGGACTTGAGGTGAGGCCATACTAGTGCAGAGAGAGACAATCACCTCTCCTGACTGGCTGGCGATGCTGTGCGTGATGCCCCACAGAACACAGTTGGCCCTCCTGGCTGCCAGGGCACTGCTGACTCATATTTAATTTTGTCCACCAGGACCCCCAGGTCCCTTTCCACAGTGCTGCTTTCCAGCCACTTATTCCCCAGTCTGTTCACACATCCAGGATTGTCCCATCCCAGGTAAAGAATCCAGAACTTGTCTCTTTTAAATTTCATACCGTTTGCATATAATGCCACTCCACCTGCCTTTTCTGCCCTGAATATCTCCCAAGAAGCCTGTAACCATCTACCATGACCATCATATCACAGGACTCATCCCACCAGGTTTCACTTATGCCAATGATGTCAAATCTCTAGGACTGGGCCAAAGCTTTGAGCTCACCGAATTGGTTCCTCATGCTGTGTGCAATAGTGTAGAAACATTTCAGGTGTGGTTCGTTGTAGCCAACACCTTGTGAAGCAGATTGAGGGAGCCCATTAGTGCTTGCTTCCTCAAGTTTTGGCACACCGTCCCATCCCTTAGCACTGCCAAGCCTGGTATTTTCTCCTCTCCCCTTTCCAAGCTAGTTTAAAGTTCTTTCAACAAGCCCCACTAGCTCCTGTGCTAGAACCTCTTTTCCCCTCTGAGAAAGGTGCATCCCATTAGGTGTCAGTAAAACAGGTGTTGAGTGGATCATCCCATAGTCAAAAAACATCAAATTTTTCTGATGACACCAGCCTCAAAGCCACATGTTGATCTGATGGATCTGCTGCCTCCTTGTAATAGTATTCCTTGCAGACTTCCCTGTGAGTTGGGTCTGCTCTGCATATTAGGCCCTCCAATCCCCTTAGAAGGGAGTCTCCAACTACCCTTTTCTTCTTATGGAGGAGGTTATGATACAGGGAGTTGGTTGTGCTGCCTTAGGTAGTCCTTCTGTCCCAGAAGGACCTTTTCCCACCTCATCAGTTGTCTGGCCTTCTAGTTCCAGAGTATCCTACCTGTTGTAGAAGGTACCAGTCCTACTTGTCATCATCAAGTTTTCAGGAGGAGGAACTTCCTCCTAATATGGGCTTCCAGCCTTCATCTTTAAAAGATCCTTGACTAACTACTTGACAGGGTTCCAAGTCCATCTGCATCTCTACTACAATGGAGTTTCAAGACTCCTGAGACTATAGCATCTCTGGAAATAACCTATCAATCCCTCCTTTCTTTAATACCACATAGGACATTCACTTCCTCCCATAGTTCCTTCACCTGGCAATACAAATCATTGTCAACAGCACACCACATGCAAAAGGAATGACTGGCAGGCCCAGCCTCAAGCACAAGTCTCTTTGCTGCATCTATTGGCTGCTCAGTGAGGAGCCCTTCCTACCCACACAAACTGCCCTGCCATGCCACACCCCAGTCACCGGCCTTAGTCACTAACTGTTGCAGACAGGTAAAAAATGTTATAAATAAAGGTCTTATAAATATGAAATTAGGCCTTGCTCTGCTAAATTAATAGCTAGCTTGTCACTTCTTCTAAGTGCAGCCAAGTAGTGTGCAAGTTCCCATGCAAAAACAATCTTGGGTATGAAGAGTTCGTTAACACAACAACCTGTTATTGGGGAGAAAAACAAGTGGACCCGAATAAATATTAGATCTGTTCCATGAGAACCCACAAAGGAAAAATGTAAACAACCTGAATCTTAGCACATACACACAAATCACCTTCTGACCAATAAATGAAGTAGTAAGAAAACTACCAGCCAATGGGTGGTGCACACAAGGTCTGTAAAAACTGTATAAAATAAGTTATATGAATAAAGAATGGGCTTTTCTAGCATGAAGAAAATGGCATCTCGGATGGCTTATTACAAGTAACACTCCCTAGAACCATTTAAATCTCCCGTGCTGCTCCTGGCAACATCCCTTCCTCACCTGATTGGCTTGTGAGAACTTTCAGGTCCTGACAGGCCTCGAGGCTGCTGCTCAGGTCTCCCTGAGCTTGAGACCCTCCCTGTACAGCTTGATCTAACCCTTGCCCCCAGACTTACATCAGTTGCTGCTGCTGCTGCTACCTCACTGACTTCCTCCCACCCCCACCTTCTTCCCAAGTTCAACTTCACTCCTGACTCTTCTACTTCCTCCCCTGAGAGGCACTGGGGAATGAGGAATGGGAACTGCGGTCAGTTCATTACATGTTGTGTCTGCTACTCCTTCCTTCCTCATGCTTTTCCCCTGCTCCAGCATGGGGTCCCTACTTCAGGATACAGTCCTCCACAAACTTCTTCAACGTAGATGCTTCCCGTGAGTTGCAGTTCTTCACCAGCTGGTCTAGCACAGATCCTTTCCACAGGATGCAGTCCTTCAGAAACAGACTGCTCCAGTGTGAGTCCTCTATAGGATCAAAGGTTCTGCCAGAAAACCTGCTCCTCTGTGGGCTTAAAATATGGACTGCACTTCTGTGGATGAGTGCACAAATAATGTCTGTATAATAATAATGTCTATATCTGAGTCATAACAAGATATTACTCTGTTTTTCAAATAGTCTTGAATGGTGGTGGTAACTTCATTTATAATTTTTTTTCCCCAGTAAAAGAACACATGGTGTGTCTCAGCATAATTGGAACTCAATTTTTCCCACAGCACTAAATTCAACTCAGTGAGTACAGGCCTAATTGTAGTAGTTCTCCCATTTCTCTGTTAGAAGCATACCTTCCTTTTACATACATGTATCCTTATTTCTGTAACTTGCATGTGTAAAGAACCAACTAGTTCTATATAAGCAGTCATTACAAGATAGATGACCATGCTGTGTAGCATTATTTGCAACTGTGAATAATAGCTATAGAGGACAAGAAGGATTCTGCTTAATGCTGAGTTTTCCCCTGATGCTTTTTAAATGGTGCATTTATCTGTTCTTCATTTTTCAAAGTATCTTCCCCAGTTATGCAGTTATAATTCAGCAATATCATGTATACTTCTGCATTAGTAAATACCTAGTAACTATAATTGTGGCCTGAGTATTCAACTGTGTTTAAAAAAAACCATCAGTATACTTGTTGATTTTATCACAGCCTCCAAATTTGTATCACAGACATCATGTGAGAAATATTTTAGTCCTTTAATGAGGGCACCTGCAGCTCCAAATAGATTATCATATTGCCTAAGACTCTGAGAAGGGATTTTTCAGAAACATTCAGAAAAGGATAGTGATGATCACTGCAGATAAGGGGTTGACTGGAGCTGAAAAAGAATTTGGAATGTAAAGAATAGGGCAGCATTAGGGTTACTGATAACAGGGAGGAAGACTGCAGATCTATATTATATTATACTTGTTTATTCTAAGCTATTTCAAGGAGAGGAAGTAGATAACTAGGTGAAAAGTACCAGTATAATGGCAGCTTTAAAAAAATATTACTAGATGTGTTGGAGTTCATGTTAGATACAGATGTAGACTAAGCTTAGTTGCCACCACATTTTTCAGCACATAAATGCTGATTTATATATGTACAAACACAAAGGTATATAAGTGTGTACATCTGTATATAAAGACAACTCCCTGTTGTTCATAAAGAATCTTAATAAATTTTGGCATATTACCCAGTTTTCACAGCTGTGAAAATACTTTGTTGCCTTAAGGGAGAAGTATGAATCTTAAGTAACTACCATTAAATACATTGCTATGAAATACCTAAATGGGGATCTCATAGATACCTAGATAATTTATTTTTAGGCTTTGAATTATTTTGGTTTTTATATTTTAGATTCAGTGTTTCTCATAATAAGATTTTTCAGAGCTGTCAGAATTCAGAAATCAGCCAACTCTCAACCCAAGGGAGTATGGCCTTTGGACTGGGTGTTCAATTACAGTAGAGTTTAGCTAATGAGTGCAAAACTGCAGTGGTTAGAATGTTATCTTGGTTTAATAGACAAATGTCTGTCAAGGAAGGTGGGAACCGTCTGGAATGGAAAGACAACCCCTCCCCCCAAATTATTGTAACTTCAAAATCACAGGGCTTCTAGTCAAAAATGTAGAAAAAGGAATAACAGTTCTATACTAGCAAATAAATAAATAAATAAATAAATAAATAAATAACAAAACAAACAACAAAACAATAACAGAAGTTTCCCACCCATTAAGCACTGTTTCCCCTTTGGTGTAGTTACAAACAAAACCGGCAGGGGGCGCTGGTGGCTCCAGTGAGGCGGCAGCTGCAGTAATTTACTTGCAGCCAGCAGAGGGTGAAATGTGATGGAAAGATCTCCACAACTAATAATAGCTGTTAGAGCAGTATTTATTTATCAATGTCGAGATGCATGGGGAATAATTTCACCAAAGACACACATAACCATCAGAGAGCTTGTCCCCCTTATTATTCCCTAAGGTCTTACATATGCATGACATTCCACAGTCCTCCTTCATACATATTCATTCTCTGACCCCACCCATCCTTGCTTTGTATGGTAATTAACTCCATGCCCTTTGGGGCATGCTCAGTTCATTGTGGTAGTCTTCTGGGTGGTCTTCAAGGATGAAGAAGCAGAGTCTTCCTCGTTCATCTCTTCACCTTTATCTCTCCCATGTGTGCTTTGGCCCTTTTGACATGTTTTCAAGGGAACACATCATCTTCGAGTCTGTGTTCTTTTCTTTATCTGCGCCCTTAGCCCTGTTATTCTGCTATTTAAGCTAGTTCTTCTGATTATCACCAAGGCTCCCAGTACTTGTAGTGCTTAAAAATATGCAAAAGGATAACAGACGCAGCATTTGATGTTCACTAAATGCCTTCTAAAATGCGACCTCATATATTCTAAAGTACTACTTGGAATACATTCTAACATACAGTATATGTTCCTAAATCTACTATAAAGGATCAGCTGGGATTTTTCAAATCTATGTCTCAGAGGGCATTAGCGGGGTCTGGCAAGGCAGAAGGCTGCTAACTTGTGGCCAGCAGGGGGCACTCCAATGCAAGAACTGTCTGTCCCCAGGCAGCTCAGATGAGAGGGGGGAGAAAGGATGACTCCCCCAGGCAACCATGCAAGCGGTTATCAGTCTTTGGCACTGCTAATGGCAGCCAGGACACGCTGGAAAGGGAGGCAGGGCATGCAGAAAAGAGAGCCGGTGGGAGCTGCTTCGGCTTCAGGGGGAAGGCTGCTCTGGGGGAGGTGGGGGAAAGGGACGACTGCCCCAGGCACTCACATTGTCAGGAAAACCACGCTATTAAAAGCCAGTGTCCATAAAGGAGACAGGAGTCCTTCAACTTTATTCGAATAGAGAGAGGCCACTGGGGCACACGCCTTCAGGGTTTTCTCTGTCGATGTTTCAGAGGGCGCAGCCTCCTTTTATCTTAAACTCCTGGCCACAAGTTGCCCTCTTCCTTTCGCCATTGGCTGAGGTACTAGGAAGGTACAGCCTTCCTGAACTGCCTGCCACATATTCCCCCCTTGAACCTGTTATTGTTTACATTTGTTTACCCCAAGGTTCAGAAACTCAAGCCTGTGCAGACCCATTTGTCTGTTTCAGAAGCCAAGCTGTCTGGGCTCTGCAACAAACCTGCTGCCTAAAGGCAGCAGAGACATTAAGACCCATTTAAACACGTTAACACGCATACCTTCACCCATCCGATTGTTTGTAAAGACATTATGTGACAAACCATGTTCACTTTCCTGGTAAAATTTAAAAAGTTTAATAAAAGACAATAGGAGACAGAGATAATAAAGCAAAGCGTTAATGGCTGGGTGCTTGGCATTCAGCCAAGAGCACACCTACTATCTTTGGAGACACTCCTTAAATACCTTTTCTATTACATGAGCCTGTTGCATATTCATAAACCATTATGCATATTCAAACTTTCCCACAAACTAGTTTACATATTCCAGGAACTGTTTAGCATGGCCCCTCCTTAGGTCTCCCTTTTTAGAGCATGCATGTTTCTTGGCTGTGGTTTTAATCCCTCTTCATTATTACCTCCAGTTTGGGCTTTGGGCTATATTTTCTACAGTCGGTAGGTGTTGATAGTTGGCCTGTCAGCAGCAGGGTCCTCATCATATGTTCACTGGATGTTATCCCAACCAAGCAGACAGTTCAAGCATACTATATCAGCTATCACCACTATGTCTAAGTTTTGTTAAAAGCAGAAATAAAAACTATATCCATACAGCAAAGTCATTTTAGCATTATACATATAGCATTTATCTTAATACTTGCAAAGAGCCAACAATATAATATGTATTTATAATTAGCACACATCTTCCTTCTCAAAGTGGACTGTGTTGGTCTCCCAAGTCAATGGGGCAGCTGGGACTCTCTCTTGCAACCAACAGGCTTAACAGCAGGTGGTGGGGAGAGCCCCACAGCAGTGTTGAAACTGCTGTCCAGGAAAAGTTCAAGACCAAAACCCCACAACAGTCTCCGCTCCCAGTCTGGAAAAAGAACTACCCCCCCTTCCCCCCTCAGCTAAGAACTGCTGAAACCCGGTTCCCCTCCTCAACCCAAGCCATTACAGTGGTATGTGGCTACCATTAACCACCAGGGCATTCCCCTCTCCTCCTCCCTTCGCCTTTTCAAATGGGAAAGAAAATTCATTGAGAAAACTGTAACCAAAACAAATAAATCCCAATACAAATAATCAGAATAATAAGGCCTAATATGACATCAGGATCTTCTGGTATAGCGGCATACTCAATGTGGGTTTAGGTACTTAAACTAATAGCAGAACATATACCACAGGAAACACCTGACCGAATGGCTGCTGTGAGAAGACATCTTAATAGCTAGCAATGTGATGCCTTACAGAAAAAGGCTACTATGCCTAAGCCACCTGGTGGCAGATAATATTGGAAATATTGGACCTTGCATTGATAGAAAAAGTCTGTAATACCATGATTAGGAAGATCAGATGCAAAATGACCTTTATCTTCAACGCATTTGATTCAGAAAGAAGCAGCTGATGTTTTGCAAAATAATTTGGGTTTTGGAACTGACTGTCCCCTACTTGGATATTTTGACCGTTTACTTGAGCTATAGAGGGTAATATAACTCAGATGCCTCAATTCAGGCAAAGCTCCAGAGGAAGGAACTCCCTAGGTCTGGGGCTGCAGGTAGTGCCTGGTGCAGGTGGAAGTGATGTCCTCATCTGCAGGGAGGTTGTGCTGGCCAAGGACCTGCATTACTAACTTAAGGAGATAAGTGAGCAGACTGCACAGCATCAGGGAAGATAATAAAGACAAGATTTTCACAGAAACCCTGGAGAGACCAAAGCCTGAATCCCTAACCGCACAAATCCAGAGATAGCCAGAGACTGTTCAACTGTGGAACAAATAGAGACATAGAGAGGGCTGGAAGCAGTTGACTTCTAGTAACAGGAGGATGACTCCCATTCTGGCAGCAAATCTGGAATTGCAGACTAGGCTCAGTACCCTGGTAGCAGGTGAGGGGCAGAAAGCCCTGTCTGGAGAAGCGTCAGTAGCATCTGAGCCTGAACCTTGCAGGAGCACCAGGAGGAAGCAGTGAGTGATAGTGGGTGATTTCCTGCATCAGGGGACAGAGACCACCATCTGTTGACCTAACTTGCTGTCTAGGGAGGTTTGATGTTTGCTGGGATCTGGAATGTTGTGAAGAGACAGACAAGGCTTTACCAGCCCTTGGACTATTCCTCCCTGATGCTCATCTCTGTGGATAACAACAATACAACCAAAGGAGACCTTGAGCATATCAAGTGACTGCATGTGTGAAAAACAAAGTGCACTCTTTAGAATTTTTAAAAATTTAATAAGGGGATAAAAAGGGACAATGTCCAGCCCTGGGGTCTTTCTGGTTATTGTCCAAAAACCACACCATTAGTTTTAAAACAGCTTCTCTACATACTGTTACATTACTGGGGTACATACATATTCATGAGTTTACACATTATTCATTCTTTTTTTGATGTTAGAGGAACTCTTTTGTTTGGTTACAGGAACACTTGTTTGGTTTTAACCTCTGACTTGTCTGCATGGCATCCTGTAGATTAGGTCAATATATTGTGTCTTCTTGTGGTTTCATCCTGTTGTTTCACACTCCCTGATAACAGTCAATAAATTCTTCTCTAATTTTTTCCTGTTGCTCTGGTTCCTGTCACTTATCAGTTGGAGAGGTCAGTCCAAAGATGTGAGAAACAACAGGATGAAACTAATTGCTTTTGCACCATTCTCTGAGATAAAGGCATTTTAAACATTTTATATTTTGCTAAGGCCTACGATATATTAATCACAACACAATTTATATAAGCTATACGTTACATACGTAAATTGATAGATTATTTTATAATAACAAGTAGTTAAAAGGAGTTTTAAATTGTACCATATCAAAATACTTGAGATTAATAACAACATGCAAAAGCTAATACATAAATGTGAAAGTCAATATAATATTCTCATTTATAATACATGGCTCTGGGGAATGAGGGTGAAGGGCATGAGGGCCCAGATTGCATCTCATCTATACTGTTGGTGAAGCGGGAAGGCTTGGAGAAGAGCTGATGGATCCTGCAAGTCACCACCTGGTTTCACAGCTGGTTTGGGGTTTGACTTTTGTGAACTGCTATGTGGACTGAGAACTGCTAGGAAGAGACGGTGTTGGAAATTATATAAAGTGTAAAATTTGTAATGTAACTTTAGTCAGTTTTGCTTGCCTTTGCTCCGAGGGAAGGGAAGTGAAGTTTCTTTTCAGGGGACTGGTCCTAGTACTAGGCTAGGTCTGATTGATGCCTTAAGTTTTAGCTTTCATGTTTTTCAGATTCTGTGCTACTTAGGGGTTTAGTTCTGAGCCTCATATTAAGTGCTAGTAAGCTCTCTTCACAGAGTAGGTAGACAAAACAAATCCTTTTCCTGCTGAAGACCAAGGACAACGAGTACAAGTTTCAGGCCCAAAAGCATAAACATGGGTGGACTGAAGAGAGAAACAAGAAGGATGAGACCTCACAACCTGAAGCTGTAATTGGACAGTTAAACCCCAATATGCAACTGGACCAAAACTAATAAAAGTGTAAGACCTTGTGACCGGTCATCCATTTTGTGACCATTTTAATTCCACCTTGGATGTAGCCCATGTCAGGGTCTTGTCCTGCCCAAGGTGTACCCTAAAGGCCTTTCAATAAATATCTACTTTATTCTCTATCTCTGTCCCATCTCTGTTTCAGGTCAGCCTTCCCAAGGCATCACGATGAGCTTAATATCTCAATAGACTGGGAGTAGCACAGAAGATACTCAAAAGAGAATGACCATCAATGACCATTAATGAACATCAACTCCAAACATCATCCCTGGCATGTCAGAGATACCTGGTCTGGGAAAAGAGATAAGAATGAGGACCTAATTAGCAATAGGACACCAAATACTAAGAAATGCCCAACTTGGAATCAATGAACATTGAACCAATGAATTTCTATGGGTTTTGACTGTATAAAATATGTAAAAAATCAAGTAAAACTTTTGTGCGATTGAATGATTTTCTCTGCAGAACCCGGGGTATGTGTGGTTCAAATTATTTCTGTTGCATATCCTGGCCAGAACAGCATCCTGGCCAGAATAAAGTAATGCCTTGATTCTCTAACACTAAAAATGTTGTTGGAGAGTTTTTGTTTTTCCACAAAGTTTCGGTGGCAATGGGATCCACCTAGCAACAGGGTGGCCAACCTGGTGAGGAGAGCTTTAAACTAAGAATGGTTTAACAATGTAGGGATGTCATGGGTGGAATGGGAGCTACAGAAAAAGTTTATAAGAGAAGCCCTCCTGTTGAGTCACGAGGTGCAGAAAGGATCTCCTTGCTTTCTAAACTCCTTCTCAGAGAGGAGTCTGGGTGCAGCTGGATCTAATCTGTTCACATTTGCAAACAACACTAAGTTGAGTTAGAGGGTCGATCTGCTGGAAGGTAAGAAGGCTCTGCAGAGGGACCTGGACAGGCTGGATTGATGGGCCAAGACCAGCAATATGAGGTTCAAAAAGTCCAAGTGCTGGGTCCTATACTTTGGCCACAACAACCCCCCTGCAGCACTACAGGCTAGGGACAGTGGCTGGAAAGCCATTCAGCAGAAAAGGACCTTGTGGTACTGGTCAGCAGCCATCTGAATGTGAGCCAGAATGTTCCCGGATGGGCAAGAAGGCCAATGGCACCTGGTCTGTATCAGCAGTAGTGTGGCCACCAGGACCAGTTCAGTGATTATTCCCCTGTATTCCAGACTGGTGAGGCTGCACTTTGAATACTGTGTTCAGCTCTGGGCGCGTCAACTCAGAAAGGGCGTTGAGGTGCTGGAGTGAGTCCAGAGAAGGACAACAAAACTAGTGAAGGGTATGGAACACAAGTCCTGTGAGGAGCAGCTGAGGGAGCTGGGGTTGTTTAGTCTGGAGCAGAGGAGGCTCAGGGATGACCTTATCACTCTTTACAGCTCCCTGAAAAGAGGTTGTAGACAGGTGGGGGTCAGCCTCTTCTCACAGACATCTAGTGACAAGACAAGAGGACACAGTCTTAAGCTGCGCTGGGGGAAATTCAAGTTGGGCATTAGTGTGAGAAATGATGCTCAGTTTTAAAATTTGAAAGGTTTATTAAACCTTAACAAAATACAAGAGACTGAATAAGGAGAAAGCAATGCTGGGAGTCTCTATGATTAGCAGCCACGTGCTCGTCTACAAAATGGCTGCACTGTCTTTTATACTCCTGGTGTTACATCAGCCAACCTTGGCCCCTCCCAAAGCCTGTCAGTCAACTTATCTTTGCCATCCATTGGTGGAGATCACTTTCTTGCAATTTGATTGGAGGGCAGGTATCGTTACGATTCAGGATGGCTCATGTAACGACACGTAGAAGTCCGGTTCTTCAGTGGGCTTATAGCAAAGTTTATTGAAAGATAGATTATTTTTATATAGTGTTTCAGTACAATGAATAGGATTGGTCCTTTAGGGCACCACCTTTTTGTAAACATCTCTACTAGTAAACAAGTTGGAAAAACACCAGGTGTCAGAAGGACGGTATCTAAAAGATTGTTTTGGGTTCCTCCTTATGATTTCCCAGGCCAGACTGACAGAGTTCTCTACTTGGCTTTCCCACAGGCTTCAAGGCACTGCCTGGAGCCTAAGAATCCATGTTCTGACCACTGTCAGTTCCCACAGTCAGGTGTTGCCATGCTGCGCCTCCTAGTAACAAATTGTGAGAGCCAATCATCTCATAACTAATCTATAACATTAGGAAGAAGTCCTTCACTGAAAGGTTGATTAAACATTGGAATGGACTGCCATGTATCAGCATGTATTTGCTGGTTCATAATCACTTCCAAGATTCCTGGATGACTGGGGTGACTAGTTGAGGTTACTATGTGATCAGTGTGACTCACTCTATGTAGCATCAATTGCATGATGTGTAGAGGAGATCGAGGAGACCCTCCTTTTGAACACTGAAACCCAACACAGGTAACTGGGTGTTGTGGTGCACCCCCACACCAGAGTAGGTGTTTCCACATTAGGAAATAAGTTTAAGTTTCACATCTGGACTTTTAAGGAAGAAGAACCAGAAACTTCTGTGCTTCTCTCATCATAATTGGCCCAGTGTCAGCAGAAAGGCACCTGTTGGATCTTTGAAATGTACCTCAAGACCTGCAGCTGTTTCTATTGGGCAGCTTGCCAAAGAAAACCTCCTTATGGTTGTATACTTAAGAAAGAGCACCAACAACTTCTAAGTTGAGCCTGCTTTTGCCTTTTCCTCCCAAAATCCAATCTCCCACTTAGCAAACAAATTCGGAAAATGTAAAACCTCCACACAAATGGTGCCGTGACTCGGATAAGCAAACCTAAACCATAACAGTAACTAACTGACAATAGTGAGAATAACTCAGATAAGTTTGTGGAAATAGTTAAAACTGTCTCTATGATTAGATAGCATTGAAGGAACCACACAGATAACATGGGAATAAAGGATGTGAAAAGGACTTCTGCCACTCACCCTTCGACTATCAATAACTCCCCGTTTGTCATTGTGAAGAAATAGCATACACATTGTCAGGAAATGGCATATACATTGTGAAGAAATTACATACACGGCTCCTAAAAATCAAATCTACACTATTACACAACAGGTCAGGGGTCGAACCAAGCTAAAGAATTGCCAGAACATGTAAAAGAACTCAAAGGAATGTTTGAATATGTATAATCTTCATGAATATGCATTTGACCAATGCAATGAAAGAGTAAATAAGAAAAGTTGCTATAGCTAACTGGTATGCCTCTGGAAATTTGCCAAGCACCCAGCACTGTTTACAGCCCCTTTTTATCCCTTATTAAACTTTTGAAAATTTTAAAGAGTGAGCTTTGTTTCTCACACAAATGATTCACACAAGAAAAATCAGTCTTTGCAACCAGTCCACATACAATTCCAATTCCTTTTCTGAGCCTGGGAAAGCTAGAGCTGGGGCATTAATCAACCTTTCTCTTAATTTTCTTAAGTTCTGCTTTCCTTCTGGTGTCTATACAACATTTGGACTATCCTGGGTTAAAAAGCCACAGAATAAAAAGTCCTTAATCCAGGTCTTAATTCCCTATTAATGCCCCAAACATTTGATCTTTCTCTCCATCACCTGTGCTTTCCCTTCAGACACTCCAAGCCAAGTAAATTAACCTCTTGCGCAAATAACCCCTTCTCCCTCTTGTTCCCAAGTGAGAGGAAAGATGTGAGCTAATGTCTTTGCAAATAATTTGATAGGTGAAGGTCTGGCCGTAACTGAGGCTCTGTTCTCTTCAGAGTTGCACAGCCATGGCTTTTGTCAGGAAAATTAATCCACAAACACCAGAGGTTTATGTCCAAAAAGGAGACAAAGGAGTCCTGTAACTTTATTCGAATAAAGGGAGAGGCCATGGGGCATTTCCCCTGAGGTCTCTCAAATTTTGGAGGACGCAGCCTCCTTTTTATCCTAATCTCCCGACCACAGGTGCCTCTCTCTTTCCCCATTGGCTGAGGTACTTGAGAGGTACAGACTTCCTGAAACGTCTAATACCTAAGACCCCCTTCTAATGTATATCCCCCCCCCCTTTGTCTTTTCCTTGTGTCACTCAGTGGAATTTCTTATGGAATTTAGGGTTCTTCCCATTGTTTCTTTCTTCTTTCTGTATCCAGTTTTATTTATCAGCAAACCTACAGTTTGTTTGTAAAGACAAACCTCTCTCATTCCATTAATCAGTCAGTGGAATCTTTCCCATTGTTTCTTTTATCTCTCAGTGATAGTTTTATCTACCAGAAAACCCACAGTTTGTTTGTAAAGACAAGACCCTCATTCTTTTCACTTTGATGATAACTGATGGCAGGATTATTAGTCTGGCACCAAGGTCTAGGTGGACAACCAGCAGTAGGCTGTTACAGTGTGAAGTGGAACAGGAGGATTTAGAATTGAGAACCCAGCCTCTTGTTTAACTGGTCCTGAGAAAAGAGCCTTAAAGGAGGCTCGTGACTGTATCCAGGTAACGGATCTCCAGACCCAAGCAAGAGAAGATTTACAGAACCCCTCTGCCAAATGGGGAAAAGATGTTCATTAATGGATCTTCAAGAATAGTAGGAGTCTGAGAAATGGACACCACTCCTCAGTTGAATTTTTAAAAAATTTAATCAAGGACAATAGGGGACCAAATCAATAAAGCAAAGGTAACAGCACTGAGTGCGTAGCCATAGCCAGAGGCACACTGGCTAACCATAACAACTCTTCTCATATACCCTTTCTATTGCATCAGTCATATACATATTCATAAATGATTATACATATTCATAAATGATTTTACACATTCAAACATTTCATTGAACTCGTTTACATGTTCCAGGAGCTTTTTAGCATGGCCTCTCCTCTGATTCACCTTTTTAGACTATGTGCAGCAATCTTGGTTGTGGTGTTGAGGGTCATGTGTCACCTCCTCATAATGGCCCCTTTTTCTGTGGTTTCAGCAGGTGACAGTTGTTGATAGTTGAAGTGTCAGTAGCAGGGGTCCTCACCACACCCATTTCTCAAATGTTATGTGACCATGAAGACGGTTTAGCTATTTCAGTCATTGTAAGTTAACCACAAGGACTCTAAATCAACATCAGCTACTTCACAAATGTGTCTGAGTTATTTTAATTGTCAGTTAGTTACAAAATAAAAGCATTAGATATTATTTCAGAACTATAGCTACTTCTGCAAAAGTTAACATTATATTAAATGCACAGCACATAGCATCCACTTTGATTTTTGCGAAAGCCAAAGCTATAATGTGTTTATCAAAATTCCTCCTCTTCTTTTTTATAAATCATTCTGCTTGAGCTATAATTCTTTGGTTTTTTTATTTTCATTTTTTTCATAAATCAATTTTGCATCTTCAAAGGAGTTTTTCATATGCTTTAGTTTCTTTAACACCATGATCTTTTGTGCCATTCCAGATGTAGCCAATTTTGGGTCCATAGGCATTGCTACTACTTGCATATCTTGGACTATGCTAGTGATTAGCCAAATAAAACAGGGAATCAGGCAAGGAAGGAATAATAAACCAGCTGTTGCACATAAAAGGAAGAAGTCTAGCTTTTTCCACCATTCTATTCCCAATAAATTTTCCCACCTGTTGGTTTTTTAGCATTGATTCCCATTTCTGTATTGGTACATGGGCTATTTTTCTGATATCCTTGGCTATATCTAGGACAGCATCCCCATTATCATCTATTTTCAAACAACAATCAGATGTATTAAATTTTCCAGATACTCCCTTCTTCAGCTAATAAGTAGTCTAAAGCTACCTATTGATTCACTGCAGTTCTTCTTTGGCCTTGTTGGTTGGCTATTAATTCCAGTGCCAGGGCAGTTTTGTTAGTTATTATTTCTACATCTGCTTGGAGTCTTATAATACAATTCAGCATTTAAATTGGGGTTTGGTATCCCCAACTCCCATCTTGTGCCCATGTGGCTGGCCCATATACTTCCAGTATGCTTTCAGGGAGCCATTCCTCTTCTCCCCATTTTTGAAATCCTCCGATCAATTCCCTTTTATTTATTTTAAGGTCTTCATAAATTGGTACTCCTAATTCATCCCCATCTTGCCCTGGCAAAAGGAAAAATCCTGGCTGTAAGATTCCCAGAGTACAACTTGCTTTCCAGCCTGGGGGGGGGAGGAGTTTTGGGTAAGCTCTTTTCCCACATATCTAGAATAAGCCATCTGGTGCTTTCCAATAATCATTATCTGGTTGATTTATATTTTCCCAAAATTTGGATGTTTCTGGGATTCCAGAATAGCGATTCTTGCCTGCATTTTTATATAGAAAAAGTTTTGTTTCTGTAGCAGATTTTCTGAGAGAAAGAGTCTCATTCTGTACTTACAATGAGACATTGAATAAGACAGTGAACTACCCAGCTGAAGCCTGCCTGGCTGAGGCTTGGCCTTGAAGGCCTTGAGGCCTTGAAGCTGTTGCGCAGGTGAAATTAATTGTGGCACAGAAGAAATTGGATGTTAAGGTAGTAATGTTAGATAGTGGGTTTTCTGAAGGTCACTGAGAGCAATTATTAGTAGGCACGTTTAGCCACCTTAAGAGTAAGATAAACAATGTGTGTCTGCATTCCTTTTATGCTGTGTGCCAATGGAAAGGCTACTGAATTTGCAAACTAACTAGAAATGTATATAAGCAGCCATTTTAGATGAAATAAACGGAGAATGTGTGATTAACCACATTGGCTGGATCATATGTTGCTCTGGCTCAACCTCTCCTTATCTTAGGGCCTCCCTGCAACAGGTTTCCTTATCATATTTACAATCTTTAATATTTGTTTTACTCTGTGCCCAATACAGCATTGGTTCTTCTCGGACACATCATGTGAAAGTCCCATTACTAACTTTATATCTCTTACAGGGAGTACTTCCTACTCTGTTAAGAAAATTTTTCTCAGTGCACTGTTGAACTTAAAATCCACCTTTCTGGCCAGTTCTCCCCTCATATATTTGTCCAGTTCCATTTAAGGAGTTCAACAGGGCCTAGGCTACTGCCTTTCCATGGCTATTCCTCTGTCATCAAGGACCCCCCACAAACCCAATAGTTGGCTATGTTTAATTCTTATTCTTTCCCCCAAATCAACAAACAGTTTTTTCCCTAATCTAGGGATTTCTAATTGTTGTGTGAATTTCGATTTCCCACTCAGTTGGTATCAATAATTCCCAACCACAAAGTAAATTAACTACTTCTGTATCTAATAGCTGATGTCTGTTCAAAAATGGTGAGGCACACTTGAAACATACAGCGTGAGTGACTTTTATGAGAACTACAGTACCATTTTAATTTCCAGTCTCTACGTTTACATAAAATCGATGTAGCATGTCCTGTATTGGGATGTTGTTCTGGTTTAGGGCAAATTTGGGAGGAAACTTTCAAATGGGGGTTTCTCGGGAGAGAAAAACTTAAATGGCTCCTCCCCCAGTGGGTCTGGGAAAAGAACTTCTTCGGAGAAAAGTGGAAAAAATTATTTATTTAATAAAAAAGCTGCCCACAAGCATAGGAATGAATAATATGAAACAATAAAACTTCTTGCTGGTTCGAAAAGAGATGGCAAAACTGAGAGAAATTCTTGCCGTGAGTCAGCTCAGCTTTCTCAGTCTTTGATTAGTCTGGGTCCCTTTCGGCGCTGGTAAATGCCCAGATCCAGGCCTGGGTGGGCCACAGGTGCAGTTCTTGGTGCTCCTTTGGGTTTTCAGTCTAGAGCAGATTTAAATAGTTTCAAGAAAAAAAGGAAAAGGAAAAAAAAACTAGTCCAGGAAGTTTTTCTTTGCCTCAGCTAGCTAGACTAACTAAACAAAAAAAGAAGAGGGAAAAAAAACTTTATCGCCGCTGTCCACACATTCGACGAACACACACAAGGACGACGAATGAAGAAGTGAGTAGGAGTGAAAAATGTTTTCTTAAAACAAACTGCGCGTGTCTTCTTCCTTGCTCTTCTCAGAATTACTCTTAAAGGTACAGAACACACACACAGCACAGACAGAACAGACGATTGGTGATACAGGCATCATAGTCACCCTAGGACATTCCACCCCTTACCACCATATTGTCAACTTACTAAAATTAATTAATTCCAACTCTACAAACATATACATTATACATATATATATTTATATAAGAACAATATACAGACAATGGCAGTGATATTCAACAAAAGGTGATATTTTATACATGGTTCTTATCTAACAATCAGATCTTTCTGAGGTACACATCGTGTTGTTCTATCTTTCTGTATTATCCACTATGTACAACCTGGTCTTTGAGCAAAGACAATCCCACGGATGGGTTTGTCTGTACTTGAGGCAGAATTGATCTAAACTTTCTTTTCTAACAAACTTTTTACATGTACTACAGGGACTTTATTTTTATTTACTGTATGGAGGAGTTCAGACTGGGCAGGGCTTGCTCTGTTGGTGGAACTTCGAGTGTTAACTAACTAGGTGGCCTTTGCCAGATGCTGCTCTTAGTTCTTGAAAGATCCCCCACCCAATGCTTTCAAGGTGGTTTTTAATAGTCTATTGAATTTTTTTACTTTTTTAGCAGCTGGTGTATGGTAGGGGATATGGTACACTCACTTAATGCTATGTTTTTTAGCTTAGGTGTTGATAAGGCTATTTTTGAAATGAGTCTCATTGTTTGACTTAATTTTTTCAGGGGTACCATGCTTTTAAAGGACTTGCTTTTCAAGGCTTAGAATAGTGTTACGGGCCGTAGCATGAGGCACAGCATAGGTCTTCAGCCACCCCGTGGTGGCTTTTACTATTGTGAGTACGTATTGCTTGTCTTGATGTGTCTGGGGTAGTGTGATATAATCAATTTGCTAGGCCTCTTCATATTTATATTTGGACCACCGCCCACTATACTATAGGGGCTTCACTTTTTTGGCTTGTTTGATGGCAGCACATGTTTTACAGTCATGGATAACCTGAGAAATACTGTTTATGGTTAGATTCACTTCTCGGTCTTGTGCTCACTTATAGGTGGCATCTCTGCTCTGATGACTTGAGGCATCATGAGCCGATTGAGCTAGGAACAACTTCTCTTTGTGTTGCTAATCTAAATTTATCTTTGATACTTTTATCTTTGCAGCTTGATTTATTTGCTCATTGTTCCAGTGCTCCTCAGTAGCTTTACTCTTGGCGACATGGGCATCTACATGATGGATTTTTACAGGTAGCTTTTCTACCCGAGTGGCAATGTTTTTCTACTCTTCAGCAGTCCAAATTGGGTTTTTTTTACGCTGCCAATTAGCCTTTTTTCACTTTTTCAACCATTCCCATAGAGCATTGGCTACTATTTATGAATCAGTATAGAGGTAGAGCTTTGGCCACTTCTCTCTTTCAGCAATGTTCAGGGCCAATTGAACAGCTTTGAGTTCAGCGAATTGGCTCGATTCACTTTTTTTTTCTGTAGCTTGTGCGACTTGTCGTGTGGGGCTCTATACAGCTGCTTTTCACTTCCGGTTTATTTTCACAATGCGACAGGAACTGTCAGTGAAAAGAGCGTAGCGTGTTTCTTCTGCTGGCAGTTGGTTGTACGGTGGAGCTTCTTCAGCACGTGTCACTTGTTCCGACTCCTCTTCATTTGTGAGATTAAAGTTTTTATTTTCAGGCTAATTTGTGATTATCTTTAAAATTCTAGGGCGATTCAGTTTTTCAATACGGGCACGCTGTGTGATGAGAGCAATCCACTTACTCCATGTAGCATTGGTGGCATGGTGGATAGAGGGAACTTTTGCTTTAAACATCCACCCCAGTACTGGTAGTTGGGGTGCCAGGAAGAGTTGTGTTTCAGTTTTTATTACCTCTGAGGCAGCTTGGACTTCTTCATAGGCTGCTAAAATTTTTTTCTTTGTTGGAGTGTAGTTGGCTTCAGACTCTTTGTAGCTTTGACTCTAGAATTTCAGTGGCTGGCCTCGAGTTTCTCTAGGCACCTTCTGCCAAAGGCTTCAGGACAGACCATGGCTCCCGGCTGCAGAGTAGAGCACATTTTTTACATCTGGTCCTGTCCTGACTGGGCCAAGGGCCACTGCATGAGCGATCTCTTGCTTAATCTGGGCAAAGGCATGTTGCTATTCAGGGCCCCAGTGGAAAGTGTTCTTTTTGTGGGTGACTAGGTAGAGAGGGCTCACAATCTGGCTATACTTAGGGATATGCATTCTCTAAAAACTTATGGCGCTTAGGAAAGCTTGTGGGGTTTTTTTGTTGGTTGGTGGAGACATTGCTGTGATCTTGTTGATGACATCAGTGGGAATTTGTCACTGTCCATCTTCCCACTTAATTTCCAGGAACTGGATCTCTCAACCAGGTCCCTTAACTTTGCTCTTCTTGATAGCAAATCCAGCTTTCAGCAGAATCTGGATGATCTTTTTTCTTTTTTTAAACATTTCAGCTGCAGTATTTCTTCACACAATGATGTCATCGATGTACTGCAAATGTTCCGGAGCCTCACCCTTTTCCAGTGCAGTTTGAATCAGTCCATGGCAGATAGTAGGACTGTGCTTCCACCCCTGGGGCAGTCGGTTCTAAGTGTACTGCACACCCCTCTAGGTAAAGGCAAACTGAGGCCTGCATTTTGCTGTTAAAGGAATGGAGAAAAATGCATTGGCAGTGTCAATAGTGGCGTACTACTTTGCTGCCTTGGACTCTAATTTATACTGGAGTTTCAACATGTCTGGTACTGCAGCACTCAGCGGTGGAGTCATTTCATTCAATGCACGATAGTCTACAGTTAATTTTTATTTTTCTTTAGATTTATGCACAGGGCAGATGGGGCTGTTGAAGGGTGAGTGGGTTTTGCTGACTACTTCTTGGTTCTTCAGCTTATGGATCATCTTGTGGATGGGGATCACAGCATCTTGAGCTGTTCTGTACTGTTGGCAATGCACTGTTGAAGTGGCAATTGGCACTTGTTGCTCTTCCCCCTTCAGAAGTCCTACAGCAGATGGGTTCTCTGATAGTCCAGACAAGGTGTTTAATTGCTTAACACTTTTTGCCACTACAGCTGCTATTTTAAACGTCCACTTGAGTTTCTTTGGGTCTTTGAAATATCCATTTTGGAGGCAGTCTATGCCCAGAATGCGTGGGGCCTCTGGGCCAGTCACAATAGGGTGCCTCTTCCACTCCTTTCCAGTCAGACTAACATCAGCTTCCACCAAAGTAAAATCTTGTGATCTTCTTGTCACACTAGCAATAGAAACAGATTCTTCCTCTACATGGTTGGATGGGAGTACTGTGCACTGCGCACCAGTGTCAACCAAGGCCTCATATTCTTGTGGTTCTAATGTGCCAGGCCAACGAATTCACACTGTTTAAAAAATACGGTTTTCCCCAACCTCTTCCTGGCTAGAGGCTGGGCCCCTCTAAGCCTGGTCATCCGTCTTTCCCTGAGTAACTGGAGCTATTTCTTTTTTAGTGGAACTTCCTCGCTGAGTCTTGCAGTTCAACAATTCGCGCAGCCGTTGTGCCAGATCATTAGTAGATTTCCCATCCCATTTTTTCATGTCTTTTCTACAATTACGCAGGAGGGACCACAGCTTACCTCGTGGGATGCCCCCTTCCTCTCTATCTGGGGAACGTCTGCGTTTGGTGCCAGAACCTTTGACCAGTACTGCCGAGATTTGGAGAAAGCCGTCTTTCATCTCCTTAATTTTATTTCTGAGTGTATGGTGATTCTTTTCAATTTTGTCTTCTAATTTCTGCAGACGGGTTTCTACAGCTGCGATTCTGGCATGTGTTGGGCCATGCACAGCATCTGCATATGCTCGAAGTTTTTTTGCCATATCCAGCACGCTCTCTCTCGTGTCATTTCGCTTCATTATTGCTAAGGCGGAAGAGTATTTTTGTGGCCCAAGCCGTACAAGTTTTCGCCACATCACGGGTGTACATGGTACCAAGTCTGGGTTTTTAGTGTTTAGGACATTTGAGAAGATAATCTCTGCCACTGCCATTTCTCTTAAGCGTTGAATCTTTTGTTTTATGGTCTTCCACTGGGTTTGCTGCATATAGAGATCATCTGCACACAGATATCTTTGTGCTACACTTCCCAGGACCCGTTCCCAGAGACTGCGAGAGGTAGCCTCCCTCATCATTTTTTGATCGATAACTGGATCATGTGACAAGGATCCCAGATGCCTCGCTTCAGTGCCGTCCAGCATTGTAGCCTCGCCTGCAGCATCCCAAAGACGGACTAACTAACTAATTATAGATTTATCTGATCGCCGAGTGTAATCCTTTCTTAGGCCTCGAAGGTCCTTCAGGGAAAAGGACTCAGTAGTTATCATTATTATTCACTGGTCGATCTGTTTTGTCTTTTTTTTTTGCTCCGGCGACTGCCAGTGTCTTAGACTCACTGTCTGGTTTAGCAGCTGCCTTAGGCTTTTTATCTGGTGTAGCTGCTGACTTAGGCTCACTGCCTGGTTCAGCTGCTGTTTGAGCGACTGGGGTAGCTGCTGATTTATCTCCCTGCCCCCCTGCTTCTATCTGCTGCTCCACAGTATTCAGCAGCGTGCGATAAGCGTATGCCAAGGCCCAGCTTATCGCAACAATCTTTTTGTCCTTGGAATCTTCCTGACACTTTTTTTTAAAGTATTTTTCTACCACAGCCGGGTTCTGAATGTGTTTACATGGAAAGTCCCAGGCTATAGGGTCAGACAATTCTTTCAGGGTTTGGCCTATATTTTCTTATTTTCCACACTACTCAGGATTTTTTACACCTGGGCCTGCTTCAGGGCCTACTTCTGGGTCAGGAGTCTTATCAGCCTCTTTGGAAATTTCAGACCTCATTTTAGAAAGACTACAAACCATATAGAGGAAGCTCACCAGATGAAATACCAGGAAGGTGGTATCTTTAACACTCAGGGGACACTGAACATTCTTCAAAAGTGATGTAACTGATTTAAAAGATAAGAAGGACAGGCAAGACTGAAAAGCTTCATCCCCTTTTCTTTTTTTAACAAAGTGGGTGCAATTATTCATAAATTCCCAAAACATGCTGCTGGAGCTAGGACGCAGGGTAGGACGAAAAAACCATAAGCTAAACATACCTGGCATAAACTCCAGTACTTGTATAAACTTCTTATAAATCATGATCACTGAGCCAAATAGAATAGCAATCTTAATCTGTGCACCTCTAGTGTAAAAGCTATATGTTAGGGACAACACTGGAGCTAATTCCGAATAAGAAAACAAGCCCAGAGACCAAAAAGGTATTAAAACTTCAAAGAAACCTAGGGAACAGAAATACAGCAAGGACTCCATTCCAAGAGACATTAGGAATTCAAGGGACAATATGGCTACTGACTACTTTATCCCCACACCAAGTACAACCAAAATGCAATCAATAATCAATGCAAGTTTCGTTTACTCTCTTGAGCCACGCAGTTGGGCACCAAGAATAATGTATGTCTTGGTTTAGGGCAAATTTGGGAGGAAACCTCCGAATGGGGGTTCCTTGGGAGAGAAAAACCTAAATGGCTCCTCCCCCAGTGGGTCTGGGAAAAGAACTTCCTCGGAGAAAAGTGGAAACAACTATTTATTTAACAAACAAGCTGCCCACAAGCATAGGAATGAATAATATGAAACAATAAAACCTCTCGCTGGTCCGAAAACAGATGGCAAAACTGAGAGAAATCCTTGCCATGAGTCAGCTCAGCTCTCTCAGTCTTTGATCAGTCCGGGTCCCTTTCGGCGCTGGTAAATGCCCAGATCCAGGCCTGGGTGGGCCACAGGTGCAGTTCCTGGTGCTCCCCTGGGTTTTCAGTCCAGAGCAGATTTAAACCGTCTCAAGAAAAAAAGGAAAAGGAAAAAAAAACTAGTCCAGGAAGCTTTTCTTTGCCTCAGCTAGCTAGACTAACTAAACAAAAAAAGAAGAGGGAAAAAAAAACTTTTTCGCCGCTGTCCGCACATACGACGAACACACACAAGGAGGACGAATGAAGAAGTGAGTAGGAGTGAAAAATGTTTTCCCAAAACAAACTGCGCGTGTCTTCTTCCTTGCTCCTCTCAGAATTAGTCTTAAAGGTACAGAACACACACACAGCACAGACAGAACAGACGATTGGTGATACAGGCATCATAGTCACCCTAGGACAGATGTGTAAGGCACAGTATATGCATTGGTATGGAGGGTGGCTGCAATTCAACCCTTAGGTTGGGATATAAGCGATTTTCTTCTTTATACAAATCATAAGCTACAGCCAATATTCTCTGGGTCTGAGATCTATATAAACCAGATCCTCTGGTTTGAAAAGGAAGCATCTCTCCCCAGGGAGGGTATCTGAATTTCCTTAGAGTTTCTCATGGGGGTAATTGAAACCACTCTTATATGCTTCTCCTTGCTTCCCAGTTGGCTGTTGTCTTGGTTTGAAAAACAGGTGTCTGCTAAGGAAGGCAGCAGCCTCCCTTGAAATGGAGAATGTAAACCCCTCCCTCTGAATTATTATAATTTTGAAATTAAGGCGCTCTCAGGCAAAGATATGGGAATAGGAATAACAGATCTTTACTAGGAAAATTAAAATAAAAATGCAGTAGTACAAAAAAACCACTGACAAAGTCAGAATACAACCTGACACCCAGTTGGTCAGGGTGTTGGTAGCAGTCCAATCAAGTTCTCCTGAAGTGACAGATGGGGTTCTGTTGAAGCACTGATCCTGTAGAAGGGTGTAGTTTTCCTCTGAAAGTCCAGTGGTAGTGAGATGGGTCCAGTCTTCCTGTGGGAATCCAGTGGAAACAGGCTGCCTTGGTGTTCTGACTCTCAGATTATTATCCAGGTAGGAATGTTTGGCTCCTCCCACTGGATGGAGCATCTCACAATGGGAGGATGTAATTTTATCAGTCATGCAGTGACACTCAATGGCCCATTAATAGAAGTTATCTTCCTGGGTGGAGGATGGGTCCTGGAAGAGATAAAGAACACTGCCCTGTGGGTTTGACCCACACACTGAGGGCCAGTCTTGCAGAATAGTGGCTACAATTAATTTGAGTGAGACTTCTCCTTGAAGGTGCTTTGTAAATCAGAAGGTTTAATAAAGAAAAAATAACAAAATAACAAACGTTACAGAAAACAAATACTAAGCTGTGCACAGGCACCTGAGAAACCTCTTGCACCTTGCTAAGAAACCTTGAAAAGCCTTTACTTCCTTTTGTGCTCTTTCTTAAATTACTGAATCTTCTAGGAGGGATAACCTGGCTTGCAGCCAATAGAGATACAGAGTTTGAAGAACAGTGACAAGATCCAATAGATGCTTCTCTCTTGGCCCTGAGCCAATCCCTCTCAGGAGGGTATCGAAGAATCTAGGCAAACTTCCTAATATATCTAAAGGTAAGCTGAACCTCTTTCCCTATTTGGAAACACCTGCTGGGGGTGTAGGAGATGCTTTACTACACTGCCCCACCTTGTTTTAACAGACAATAATAGAACACGTGCTTTTGGTTGCATCTTGCATTGCAACCTAAGACAGGAGTCTGTTCCACCTCACTGTTACGTTCTATTAAGTTAAGCAAGGGTAATTTCTATTAGTTTTTGTAGATTTCATTTGCTTAGTTTCAGTATTATGAAGTTTAGACAATGGTTTATTCCAGTTTTATATAGATCCAAATTATGTTCAGTATTAAATGTGATTAACGTTGAGTTTTCTTAAGTGTGCCTTATGTTTTACAAAGGTAATAATTGAGCTACATTTTATTAATTTGAAGTCCTTTTAGGGCAGAGTTCTATTGAGTTCATTTTGTTAAGCTTTATCACTGTCAAAATTAATTTATACCAAGTTTCAGTGTTATTTAATCTAAGTTATTGTGGATGGTACTAGTAAGTGTTCAGTGTTTTGTTTCATTTTACAGGCATAGGCACAAAAATGTTTGGAAAATATTATTTCAACTTTTTCAGATGCCTTTTACTGTTAACTCTGCGTTCTTAGTGAATTATTGTTGCTGTTTTGGATAAAATTTTGGGGTTCCCGTCCAATGCACCATTTATTTGGTGGTTTTATGTTTACGAAATTTATTTGCCAACTGGGAAATTAGGATTTTGGGAGAAGAAGGCAAAACAGGCTCAATTTAAAGGTAAACATGTAATTTATTAACACACAGATAGGAAAACAAAGAGAAAAGAAAAAAAGAAAAAATGAAACTTTCAAAACTCCTCTCCCCTCCCATAAGTGCTCACTTTCCTACAAACAACATAGAGACAAAACTTGTGACATTCAGTCAGTTTCACCATTTAAATATAGTCTTTCATCTATTCTTTAGGAGAGGAGTCTCTTGTTCTGTATGAAATTCTCCCACTGACAACCTAGAAAAGTTCTCTTGTGGGTCGGAACTCTCACAGAAACAGCCGCCTGGGGAAAACCTGCTTCCATGTGGTCTCTTCCCATTAGCAGTTTCTCAAGCTGCTTATGGGTCATGGAGTTCAGGCATTTGGGGTGTCACCTTTTAAAGATAAGCAGCTTCAAGGCAAAGGATTTCTCATCTCAAGGAACAGAGATGTCTTCTCACATTTTTCACTGGTGCGGGAGCTTCTCATCTCTTTCTCTCTGTTCAGACATCTCATAGAATCATACAGTCCATCACAAACACCTTTGCTCAAAAATCCACCAATCATCTCCCCAAATGCATATTTTTCCATGATTTAAAAGACAATCTACCAATAGAGTTCATTTCCATAGCTCAAACAAGAAAGTCCAGTCAACAAGCAACTCCTTCATCCTTCCTCTAATTAATTCTTTTCTCACTCTCTCCATCTGACTGTTATGCTAAATCTTCTCTATGCTCCATCAATTTGTCTGTTCTCATTCTGGGAAGAGCCAGTGCTTTGGAAGTCCCATCTCCTGGCAGAAAAGAGTTAAAACTTGCCCAGACTTGCCATGGTCACGTGATTTCGGCTGACCAGCAGTGAAGAAAAAACCGTGGGGAATGGAAAAAAAAACCAACTCAGGCAGGTCTCAAAGCAGCCCAGCTGATGAAAGGCTCCTTGCCCCCACCCCTCGGTCTCATTCAGGGTGGGCCCAGCTTGGAGCGGTTGCAGGCTCCCAGCTCCCCTCCCTCTGCTGGGGGAAAGGGCCCAGGCCCACGGCCAAGCTTCGGGCCAGCTCCCCCTCATAGGGGGAGTGGCAGAGTGTTTTCCAGCTGCTAAAAACTTATCCGGGCTGGGATGGGGGCACATCATCCCCTCCCCTGGCCTGGGAGTCCCCAGGCCAGGCGGGCCTCCCGTGAAAGCCTGGGGCCCAGGCAGGCCAGGCTGCCCCGGGCCCCTCCAAGGGAGAGAGCCAAGCCTGTCTTACCTCCTGTGAAGGCAGAAGGGAGAGAGAGATCCCAGGCTTCCTTCTAACTTTTAAGGCTGTGTGTGTCCCAGAGGTGCATCTCTGCATGCAATTGGCTATTCTGGTTGTCAGTTCAAAAGAAATCACCAATTGCATCTTACCATCTGTACTAAACTAACACAGTTACGTTATTTTAATTGTAGAGTCTTCAAATTTTCAGTGCCTTTTGTATTTATAGCACAGGATAGGTTACATTTCATTATATTTATAACTTTAAAAGATATTATTTTTTAATTCTGTTATGTTTAAACTAATGTAAATTTATTGTTGATAAGATTAAGCACAGTTAAGCTTCCCTATATTTAAGTCTGAGTAATGTTATGTTTTATTACTTATATTGCTTATTCATATTTATATCCTGTAAATGTTAAGTTCTATTAAGTTAATTCTGGTCAAGTTTTCTTTCTGTCAAAATTAATTCATTCTGAGTTTAGGTGTTATTTAATATAAATTATCTTAAGTTTCGTTAAAAGTCATTTGCCTAAACTGCAAGATACATAGTTATTTTCCTAGAGAGATAAGACAGCTCTAATTAAAACAGCTGTGATGAAACCCTGATAAACACCTGCTTCTGAATAGATGATGCAGTTTGTTGAATCCCTTATTTCATTGAAAGCTCTATTCTTCATTGCAGTTTCTGCTGTGATATGGGAAACATATGCATATAAAATTTCAGAATTTTAGAAGCATATAATGTGCTTAAACAGGTGAAGGGGAGAACAGAAATAAATATAGGTTATTTAGCAATTTTGTAAAAGTGGAGAAACAGCTTGTACCAGAACACATAAGAATGTAACTTGTTAGTAGAAACAATTAACAAAACACATAGGAATTTAGTTGCTAGGTAGAGGCCATAGGGATAAGATGTATTTTGTTAAAACTCAGTAAAGCGGGACTTGTGAAGACCCAATAAAGCAGAACCAGTTGATTAAGAAACCAGCAAGAACCAGGCTCCTGGTTTTGGCCATGACAAACTGACCTAGGAATTAGCCAAACCTTCACTGTGCCTGCTCAGATATGGAGGAAGACTTCTTAGTTCATCAGAAGACCCCTGCCCACTACCACCAGGAGGCATGGCACCACAAAAGACTATAATATGAAGTGCAAGAAGGCAGACAGTGGGTGGAGAATGGGTGGGCAGGGAGGTGTGGTTTTGTGGGATCTATATGTATCTAAACCTGGAATCTGTCTCGACCAGGTATGCATGTATGGGAGAAAATCCCCCATGCATCCCAGCTGGAAATAAAACATACCTGCTTTACAATTTTGAATTGTAAAATCTTTATTCTGCAACTCAGCTGTTTTGTGTTCTATAGGTAACACTAAAGAATAGCAACTGCTAGTAATACTAAGCTGTTTAAAGTTTTTTACTTTGTTTCATTTCTTGCCATTAATACATGAATGTTGTGAGAATATTGTCTCAACTTCCTCAGACACTTGCTACTGATATATTAATTGTGTAATGTGAATTTACTGATTTTTATGATGAGCATTATTTATAGGATATTGCTATTGTATTTCTAGCTGGTTTCTCATATTCTCTTTCTGTGATCACCTACAGGACACATATCATTTTCAGGATCTTTTTTTATTCTATGCAGGCATCTCATAACTGCTATTATTAAATGACTTCTTTTGAAAATATGTTTAAGGAAATCTCTCCTCAGTTAAAGCTTGAGCAGTGGCCAGGCCTTAGCTCTACCTGGATGGGAAATTTGCCAATAGACCCAGGTGTTTTCTGCATCAAAACAATACTCAAGTCGCTTTGACTTAGCAATTTGACCCAATTGATATGACAGCTGGACCTATTTTTGAAGTAAGCTTGGGGATAATTTACTAGAGATGATTATCTAATTCTTCATTGATTTAAGGGATCATCTGGGATCATCATCATCTGGGATGATGGTACAGTATTTCAGAGACTGCTAATTACCTAATTTCATATGTGTTATTAATTATGTCTGTTATCTGAGATATTTCTGATTGCTGTATTTGAATTATTCCTGATTTCTGTAAGTTTCTTGTTTCACCACATATATTGTTCTGTTTTGATGTTCCCTTCATACTCATAACAAAAGACATGCATCTCATTTAAAAAAAAAAACAAAAGGAAAGGGAATTTAACACCTTAAGAATGTTCAAATAATGCAATATGTACATTAAAAATTTGGACAACAAATCATTTTGAATAATGCCATATTTACATTAAAAATTTGGAAAAAAGATCATCAAATCTAAATCCCAATTGAATATAGAACAGCAAAGCCTAATTGATTCAGTATCTTAAAGACATGACATGCATGTGCTTTTATCACCAACATGTTCAAAGTAGTCATCTATTCATTTGATCAGACATCAATTGCCTCCAAGAAAATGAGGCCCAGTGAGAAGAGGAATGACCTAACCACCACCTAGCCTTCGTAACCACAACAGGAACAGAAGTAGGACTGCCAGAACATAGCTGTGTCTGCAGACTTATAGAGGCAAACTTGTCAACAAAAGCCTCATGTCATTGTCATGGTATTGTGTTTCTACTAACCTTCTTCAGTTATTCCCTGTTCCAGAACCCAGGACATGTAGTGATGTCAAGGATCAACATTTACAGCTAATGGACTTTCTCCTGAGTCTCAGTTATTTGGACTTTAAAACAATGGTCATTTATCTCAATTTCCCCTAGAGACATTGAACATTATTTTTATTTTTCTCATACTGCAAGACCCTGTGTCAATGACATGATTGTATTTAATAAGTTTTGTTGATTGCAATCAGTCTTTTATGTATTTTATCCCACATCCAATACATAACTGGTAATAGCCTTAATAAGATGTAAATTGTTTTAACATTAGAACATATGAACTTTTTAAAATTAATAAAAAGGGGGGAGATGCCGTGACAGGTAGAAGAATTATAAAAGAAAGGCTGCATAAAATCAGGCCTGCTCTATTAAATTAGTAGCTAGCCTGTCATCTCTTCTAAGTGTAGTTAAGCAATTTGCAAGTTCCCATGCGAAAACAATCTTGGTATGAAAACTTGTTAGCATAACAACCTATTCCTGGGTTGAAAAACAAATGCACCTGCAATAACAAGGGATTAGTCCCATGAGAATCAGTAAAGAAAATATGTAAACAATCCAAGAATAGAGACATTTGATAGACAAGTCGAATACCTTTTACTAACTAATAGAGCAATTGGCAAGAAAGCTATTAACCAATTAAAGTTGCACACGAGGTCTATAAAAACTGTATAAAATAAGTTGTGAAAATAAAGAATTGGCTTTTCCCTGCATGAAGATAATGGAGTCTGGGTTGACTTATTCCAATAACCCTTAATAGGGATTGTCATGCTATACTACTGGGGTCTATCCCGGAGTACTGCTGCATGTTCTTCCGGAGCCTCTCTAACCATTCAGTTGGAGTTTCTTCCTTTCCTTGCTGCCCATCAAAAGCTTTGCTAGCAGTTTGCCCTCAGGGTGCTGCCTCTTTTAGCCCTTTGATTATCAAATTACGATAATCATTCACATTTCTTCGTCCTGCGGCATCAGTATGATTCCAGTTAGGAGATGCTATTGGCATTTTCTGGTCTCCTGGTGGGCCTTCCTGATTTTCTCGTTCCCAAATTTTCATTCCAGCAACCCTAATCATCTGTCTCTCCTCTTGGGAAAATATAATATCAATTACTGACTGCATTTCTTTCCAAGTAAAAATGTTGGGGCCTAAAAATTGGTCTAATTGTTCAGCTAAACCTATGGGATCTTCTAATAACCCTTTATTTTTCCTTTTAAAATTTCTGACTCCTGAAGAGGTCAAAGGAGCATTCATAAATCCTACCCCCCTTGAGCCTCTCCCATTGGCACTTCCCTTAAAGGAAATAAGCCGATTTCTTGATCAGACCAGCCTTTCTGTTCCTCAATCATCATAACCTTAGGAAGGACCTTTCTCCCTTGCTGTGGGGTGGTGGCAGGGGAGGAAATCTTGAGCAGCCCTCGAGTTTTTGCTGAACTTCCCCTAAAGTCCTTCACTGACATGGAGGGGGGCTGGTGGAGCAGGGGGAGCTGCTGAAGGTGGGGGGATCACCGGGGGGGACAGAAGGATGGGAGGGGGGGGCAATACCTCCAATAGTTCCCATCTCTTTTCCTCCTTTTCCCCTGCTTGCTCTGTCTCTGAGGCTCCTGATACCTTAAAAACCTTTACTCCCAGGGGTCAAATTCTCCCATCCAGCAGGAGGCATATTCGCTTTCCTCAGGATCAAAAGGATCTTTTGCATTTACAAATATGTTTAAAGCTTGACAAATCCAACCCTCAAAGGACCTGTACTTAGGCCAATAGAGATGATCGGGTCTTATTTCCTTTTTGTCCACTCTGTCTTACAATACCGAATCATTTTGACTTTATCTTTTCCTTTTGTACGTGGATTACTATCTCAGTTAGCTAACTTAATTCCTAGTGGACTATCCTGGGGTATAACCACCAGCGCCTTTTTGCTCCTTTTTTCTTCCAACCTGACTTATTCCTTGTCACATCTTCCCAGGACCTGACCTGCTTGTCTGTCAGGGTCCGCAAGCATGCGGAGGACCTGATGGTCCGTTTTAAGGATCTCAGAGCACAAAAGACACAGCGGGGGACAACTCAGTTTACTTAATCAAAAATGCACTTTATTTAGTGCCCACAAATGCGATAGTGGGGAGAGAAATAAAGAAGAGTAAGAAAGATAGAAAAGAGGGAAAAGGGATTATAGCTACCAACGTGGAGGGACGAGTCCTCGAGGCGTAGAGATGCCCATAGATGCGAACTTCTCCAGTGGGGTGATCACAAAGTGAGTGGGGGGGGTCTCCACGGTTTTTATAGGTTTGTCACGGCGGGAACCAAGGCGAGGGGCACAAAGCCAAAACGGGAACCACCTGTGTCAGGGTTGGGTGCTCAGGAACAAGGTGCAAACCGTACCTCCAGTATGGACAGGCCAGTTCGAACATGCAGGCTCGGCTCAGTCCACTGTGACCAGTTCCATTTTTCTTGCACTCCGTTCCCATGGGAATGCATACCAGTCCTCCGAGACTTGGTAAATCTTTCGCCTCAAACCAGGCCAGGGGCTCCCTTCAGAGTCTGGGGTCTCAGTCCTCAATCTGGGAGACAGTCGTGAGGCATTTCACATCCTTGGACAGCCTCTGACACTTGTCCCTGATCCCTACTTCTTTGCTCTAACTCACTCCTCCGGCAGCTTGGACACCACCCATGCCTCACAGTTGTTTCTCACACTAAGAACAGAAAATCTTTCCTCTCCAGTAATACATCCCATCTCCTTCCAATCAACAACAATGTAACTTATTCACTCGTAATCACTTGCTTCACGTCTACAACACATTTCACTCATTCTCACTGATTCCACTACCATAACAAAGTGACAACAAAACGATAATGTACCTTTATTTTCAAATCTCTTGCTAACATTCACCCACAGGTATTACTTATCACAGAAAATGCTTTCATTTGATGCATATGATCTCTGTCTGCCCCCTTCCTTGTACTAAAGGACAGCAGAACTCAGCAGAACTCCTCCTAAACTTTTATGGTAGCTATCTAGAGATCTGCTTTTCCCTGGATTTGGCAGCCAAGCAGAAAGTCTTATAAAAAACCCCTGAAATGTTGTTGGCCAACCCCAGATGTTCTTGGGTATAGGATCCTTGAGATAATTTCCGCTTAACCTCCATGGATCCCAACCCTCAATCTGACACTCCTTTTGGGATTGGGGACTGTGATAAATATATTACAGTGTTGGCTTTAGCAATTGTTAGAATGAATACTATGTGTGTGGGATTGCAGGATTTGTTTAAAAGTTTTATTGTAAGTTTAGTTTAGTTCTATGTGCCCGAGATGGGCCCTCTGTCTTTTTGGAATTTTTTCTTATCAGAAGTTGGTATGTGCTTTGTTCTGTTCCTCTGCCCAGAGATTGTTCCAAATTGGTCCTTTCATTGTAATTTTCCCTGTCTATGAGTAGAAGTTCTATCTCTGAAGGACAGAAACTTAGAAGGAATCTTCCTAGTGTCAGGGGCCCCTCGAGACCCTACCTAAATATCTTTCTCTGATTTATTATGAGCTATGTAACTTAGTTGGTATGTATACTTTGTTATTGGCTTAAGAGTTTGTATCCACCCCCTCGAGCTAGCCCTGAAAAGACCCTCCGAGCCCAGGAACGGGATCTCTCCTGAGGTTCCTAACCTAGGGTGAGGGAGTCCCCCTGTCTCCCAATAAACCCTTTTCCATCATACCTCTGAGAGATCCCTCTTTCATCACCACGAACAAAGCAGCAGAAAGTCAGAAAGTCTGCAGAGCCAAGACCCCATCTCGGTATTGTTGGAGCGTGCCGAAGACCAGCAGGGCATGCACCCCAACATATGTGTTTTATAATGTTGACTTTTGTAAGAGAAGTTTTGCTAAAGTTTGAGTTCTTTTCATGCGAATGTTGTGTTGTGATACCAACTTTGGTAGAGTTGTTGTAATGTTAATATTTAACCAATGAAGAAATCGAAACCTGTGAAATGTATCAAAAAGTAACAAATGACCATGACTAGGACCACTGCACATGCTCCAAAAAGGCAGGATGGAGGAGGAACCATGTTAAAATGTTTGAATATGTATGACCATTTATGAATATGTATTTGGCTGATGCACTATTTAGGGTATATAAGAGGTGTTGCTGTGTTGACTGGTGTGCCTCTGCCTGTGGCTAAGCACCCAGGGCTGTTCCTTTTGCTTTATTGACTTTGTCCCCTTTTGTCCCTTACTAAATTTTCTTTAATTTTTAACTGAGGAGTGGACTTGGTTTCTCACAAGTACCCCCCCTCTCATCCCCTATTTCCTAGTGGATTGTCTAGGAAATCCTTTGCTCCCTTTCCTGGTGTGAGAAACGAGCCTCACACTTTAAAATTTTAAAAGTTTGATAAGGGATAAAAAGGGACCTTAACAGCACTGGGTGCATAGCTGTAGCTAGATCCGCACCAGTTAACTATAACAACTCTTCTTATATACTTTTTTCATTGCATTGATTAAATGCATATTCATGAAGATTATACATATTCAAACATTTCTTTGAGTTCTTTTACATGTTCTGGGAATTCTTTAGCTTGGTTCAACCTCTGGCCTGTTGTGCAATAGTGTAGATTTGATTTTTGAGAGTTGCTTATGCCATTTCCTCGCGTGTATGCAATTTCCTCACAACAACAAACGGGAAGTTATTGATAGTCGAATGGTCAGTGGAAGAAGTCCTCTTCACATCCTTTCTTTCAATGTTCTGTTTGGTTCTTTCAGTGTTATCTAATCATACAGACAGTTTTAGCTATTTCCACAAACTTATCTGAGTTATTCTCATTATTGTCAGTTAGTTACAAAAATAAAGGCATTAGCTACTTCTGCAAAAGTTAACATTGCAATGCACAACGCAGTCTCTATCTTAATATTTTGCAAAAGCCTAAACTATATGTTTACCACACTAATATATATGCAAGCTACACAGGGCCAGGACATTATCCACAAAAGCTGACAAATTATACTATATCAAAAATCAGATAAAAGTGATTACAAACTGTACTATATCGAAATGGCTTAATCAATAATAATTTGCAAAAGTTAATACATAATAGTGAAAGTCAACAACTACATAGTTATTTATAACAATTTCCCCCCTTGTTTTTTCTTACTATATTTGGCTTGAGCTACAATTTTAAACCTCTGTACTTTTGGCACACTGATACTTTTCGTAGATAATAAGTGCCTGTTTTAGGTTTGTATTATCATTTGTTTTCTTTAATATCACGGCTTTCTGCGTTCCTCTCAAGGTTGCTGACTTGTGATTGGTGAGCATTGTTATTACCTGCATGTTTTGAACCACATGAGTAATTAATCGGATAAGACATAGAATCAAACATGGAAGAAAAATTAAACTTGGTATTCCACATAGCATTATAAATCCTATGTTCTTCCACCAGGATATTCCAAAATAATTTTCCCATCAGCCTTTATTAATTATAGATTCCCACTTTTGAACTGGTACATGGGCTATTTTCTGGATGCTTTTGTCTATATCCAAAAGTGCATCTCCATTATCATCAATTTGTAGACAACAATCAGATGTGTTAAATTTTTCACAGACACCTCTTTCTTCTGCTAATAGTCTAGCGCCAACCAATTTTGATACACTGCAGCTCTGTTTTGCCTTGGCTGGCTGGTTATTAATTCCAAGGCCCAAGCTGTTTCATTAGTTTTGATTTCTACAACTGCTTGGAGTATTATGATATGATTTAATATATATATTGGGGTACAATATCCCCAACTCCCATCCTGTGCCCAGGTGGCTGGTCCATATGTTTGTATTATTTGTTCAGGAGGCCACTCCTCATTACTCCACTTTTGATATACCTCAATTTCTCTGATTAATTCTCTTGTTTCTTTTTAAGGCATCGTAGACCGGTATTCCTAAATTATCTCCATCTTGGTTTGGTAACAGAAAAAATCTTGGTTGTATAATTTCTAGAGTACAACTTCCTTTCCACTGAGGAGGGAGTTTTGGATAAACTCTTTTTCCACATATCCAGAATAAGCCATCTGGTGCTTTCCAGTACTCCTTTGGTTATTCATGTTTCCCCAAAGTTTGGATATTTCGGGGATCCCATAAATAGGGTTTTTTCTCAGTGTCATTACAGAAGAAAAGTTTGATTTCTTTCTCATATTTACAATTCTTTTTTCTTTCTTGGGTCCAAGATTGTGTTGGTTCTTCAGGGATCCACCACATGGAAGTTCCATTAAAGACTTTATATCTTTTACAGGGAGTTTGTCCTACTTTATTTAAGATTTTTTTTTTCCATACACCAGAGGCACTCCTCTCCTATTATTTCTGAACTTAATATACTCCCTTCTGGCTGGTTTTCTCCTTTCATGTTGGTTCTGTTCCATTTGAGAAGTTCAACCAGGCCTAGGCTAACTGCCTTTCCATGGCCATTCTTTGGTCATTAAAGCTCCTCCACATACCCAGAAACTGGTAATATTTAGTTCTTTACTGATTCTTTCTCCCAAATCTACAAACAAGTTTTTTCCTAACTTTGGGATTTCTATTTCATTTTTCTATTTGTTGCTTGAGTTTTGTATATAAATCTCCATGTGCAGTTGTCTCTGGGTTGGATTGCTGTATCTGCTTTTTTTGCTTATTTACTATTCGTTCCTATATTAAATATTGCATTAAATCTCGTTCTCTTTCCCATTCTTGGGTCTGACTTATGGAAAAACAAACCCATTTTTCTCCTTGTGGGCACCCACGATTCGATCTTAGAATTCTTGTAACTCAGACCTTTTGCCCATTCTGCAGGCAGGTGTCTAATTTAGATGAACTATAACAGTGTTGGCTAAGGAAGGTATGACCGTAAAAATAAGAACCTTGAGGTTTTCCATGGTACAGTGTTCTGTGGCACTTGTGACATGGATCATCCAGATTCCCAAGAGGGAAAAATTAACAAGGAGTAATAGAAGTCCAATATGACATGCGCCCCCACCTCCCATGCCTTATGGGATTGCTGCCCACAGCATGAAAATATGATCTTCTTGGTGGCAAGTATAATGGTCGATCTGGTCTTGCTTTCTATCTCCTTATCACGAAATTATTTATGTCACCTGTTTTTCTTATATTGTGGTTCTTTACTGTTCCTTAGTCAACCAGCATTATTAATTTCATTTGCAGAATAGGGTCTTATTACATTCACATCATATGAAGTTGTTGTTTGTACTCAAAATATGGTCCCCGTTTTTGATATATGACAGCCTCCCACTCAACTTCTAATAACTCATGAAGCTTCTAATAACTCATGAGTATCAGGGAGCATCAATTTAACTCCACAACACAGTGTTCAAATTTGTACTTGCCCTCGATTTGTGTTTGAATTTTTCCCTTTCTCTTGACAAATTTTGCAACACGTTTACCGTTTGGGGGAGTTAGACTGCCAGAGCTGGCCATAATTTTCACACTGACATTGTACCCAACTTGCATGACTCGCATTAGGGTGCTTTAAGCAGGGTATGTGACCAAGAATAAATCTGGGAGATGTCTCAGCAGGGAGAGCTGATGGTTTTTCTTTTTGTATGTCGCAAGCAGAAGCAAAAACTGTAGGATCACCTATGGCCCTGGTGTCTTTTAATTTATATAATCCTGATCCACTTGATTGGGGAGGAAGTAAATTACCACCCCAAAGGTTGTGTTGGAGTTTGGAGAGCCTCTGACCTTTGGGAATACAAAAGAACTGATAAAGCCCACAGAGAACTCCGTCCCAGTCTGAATTGATGTGCAGTTGTCCATTGTTTACTTGCCACATTGAGCATGCGTGCTTCATTTTAGAGTCATTCTTAGTCCTCCTGTGGAAGTGATGATTTTCCAGTTGTCGGGTTCTTCTACTGCTCCTTTTATTCTGCTAGCTTGAGTCCATCCTCGTTCTGAAGTTCATACAGCTGATTCCGTGGTGAGCAGCACCTGAAAGGGACCTTCCCATTGGGGGTTAAAGATTGGTCTTTCCATGATTTGATCATTACCCAGTTCCCAGGACTGACCTTATGAATTTTGAAATCTAGGGCAGCAGTCTGAGGGATTATCCCTTTTTCTCATAGTCCCTCTAGGGTTTGTGCTATAGACAGGACATATTTCTTGACACTGTCTTCCCCTTCTTCATAAGTGGCAATCATATGCAGTGAAATCAGAAAAGGAAAGCCAAACATCATCTCATAAGGTGAAATCTCTAAATCTAATCTAGGTTGAGTTCTAATTCTTAACAAGGCTAGAGGTACACATTTTACCCACAACATTTGGGTTTCAATCACCAGTTTAGTTAGAGTTGTCTTAAGAGTTGGATTCATCCTTTCAACCCATCCTGAACTTTGTGGATGCCATGGAGTGTGTAACTCCCATTCTATACTCAGAGCTTGGACTACCTACTGCAGTATTTTTGATGTGAAATGGGTTCCTTGATCTGAGTCAATGTTATTCACTATTCCATACCGGGGAGTGATAAATTCTAGGAGAGTTTTGCATACATTGGCAGTAGTTTTAACAGTTGGTACTGCCTCTACCCAATGAGTTAAATGATCTACTATTACTAGAAAAAATTTCCACCGTTGCACTTGGGGGAGTTCAGTACAATCTACTTGGATACTTTTAAAGGGTTGTAAGGCTAATTCTCACCCTCCTAGGTGTGCTTTCCTCATGACTTTTCTGTTTACTTTCTGGCATATCCCACATCTTTCAGGTTTTTGTTTAGCTATTCCAAAGATTCCCATGCAACTCCAATTTCTCAGGACTTGATCACTCATCACTTGGGTACCCCAATGAGTCTTGTTATGCATGCTTTCCAATATTTTCCTGACCAGCGGTTTATGTAAAAACTGTCTCCCATCAGGTGATGCCTTAAGTTTTAGCTTTCATGTTTTTCAGATTCTGTGCTGCCTAGGTGTGTAGTTCTGAACCTCATATTAAGTGCTAGTAAGCTCTCTTCACAGAGTAGGTAGACAAAACAATCCTTTTCCAGATGAACACCAAGGACAACTGTTACAAGTTTTCAGGCCCAAAACCATAAACAACGGTGGACTGAAGAGAGAAAACAAGAAGGATGGGACTTCATAATCTGAAGCTGTAATTGGGCAATTAAACCCAATATGCAACTGCACCAAAACTTATAAAAGTGTGAGACCTTGTGACAGGTCATCCATTTTGTGACGATTTTGAGTCCATCTTGTGTGTAGCCCTGGCCAGGCTCTTGTACTGCCCAAGGTGTATCCTTAAAGTCCTTTTAATAAATACCTACTTTATGCTCTTAGCTCTGTCTAGTCTCTGTTCCAGGTCAGCCTTCCCAAGGCATCATAGGTAACACCCACTTCTCTTCATTGTCTTTTTTTGCTCCTATTTTGAGGAATTTCTTTTCCTCTATTTCACGGAATACTGGGATATCCTGAATTCCTTCTGTGGGGGTTAGGACCATCATCATTTTCTCTTCCCCTGACTCAGCTGCATTTTTAATGTCCACGTCTGCTAAGTTGTTCCCTCGTATTTGTGGCCCCTTTCTGATGTCCCCGAACATGCACAACAGCAATTTCCTCTGGCAATTTTAAAGCTTCTAATACTTCTGAAATAAGCCTTTCATGAATCAATCTTTTCTCTTTTGAATTTAACAGTCTTCTTCCCTCCCGGATTTTCCCAAAAGTATGTACCACTCTAAAGGCATACCTAGAGTCAGTATACACAGTCCGTCTCTCTTGTGCTAATATCTCGAGGGCTTGTTTCAAAGCATACAACTTGAGCTGACCAGTTGGTGGGTAGCATCTTATTTTCTATGGTTACTAATTTTTCATCTATTATAGCATATCCTGACATCAGATGCCCCTGGATTACTCTTGAAGACCCATCAATGTATAATCGCTTCCCCCTTGAAGGGATTGGTCTGTCAAATCTTCTCTCACTGTGGTCTGATAGTTTATGATTTCTAAGCAATCATGTGCTAGTTTTTCTATTTGTTCCCTGTATAAAAACTGGGCAGGATTGAGATGTTTATCTGTAATTAGTTCCAGGTCATCTTTGTCTCTCAGAATTGCTTCATACTTTAGTACTCAAGAATCAGTGAGCCATTTCTCAGCTTTCTGATTCAAAATATTTCTGAGTGTGGGGTGTGCACTTTTAATTTCCCTCCAAAAGTTAATTTTCTGCTTTCTTCTACTAGTAAGGCAGTGGCAGCTGCCACCTGGATACACATCAGCCACCCCCTACTAACAGGGTCTAACAACTTTGACAGATAAGCCACCGGTTTCCTGGATCCCCCCAATTCTTGGGCTAAGACTCCATGGGCTGCCCCATTTTCCACATCTACAAACAAGTAAAAAAGTTTATCTGAATCAGGAAGACTTAAAGTAGGTGTACTTATCAATTTTTGTTTCAAACTTTCAAATTTTTGCTCATCTTCTTTTCCCCACACAATTTCATCTTTTACTAATTTCTCATACAGGAATTTAACAGCTTGAGTATACCCTTCTACCCATATCCTACAATATCCTAGCACGTCCAAAAGCTTTCTGATTTCGTTTTTAGTTTTTGGCTGGGGAACTGTTATTCCTATAATTCTTTCAGGATTCAATTGCCGGCTCCCTTGGCTAATTATATGCCCTAAGTATTTTACTTCACTTTCCACAAATTGAAGTTTCTCTTTTGATACTCTGAGTCCTTGGTTCCCCAAAAAATTTAGTAACTCTATGGTAAATTCTCAGACTTTTTCCTCATCCTCCTCTGAGAGAAGTAAATCATCAACATATTGGAAAAGTTTTACTTCAGGTACGATAGGGAAAAGTTGCAGTACCTCTTCCAAGACTTGTCCAAATAAATTAGGGGATTAGGTAAATCCTTGGGGTAATTTGGTCCATCTGAGTTGTTGCTCTCTCCCTGTATCAGGATCTTCCCATTCGATAGTGAATCTATCTCTACTTTCTTCTGCTAGGGGACAAGCCCAAAAGGCATCTTTGAGGTCTATTACACTAAACCACCCATGTGATGGAGGGATTTTACTCAATAGTGTATAGGGATTGGGTACTGCTGGACATCAATCTATAATTCTTTCATTTACTTCTCTTGGGTCTTGGATGAGCTGGTAGGTTCCATCCGATTATTTACTGGTAATATAGGTGTATTGTGGGGAGACATGCATGGTTCTAAAGTTCCATTATTGGGGCACACAAGACAGAGAGTACTTTGGACCTGATTAGCATAAGAGATCTGATAATCAGGATGCCTTGGCAACAACAAACAGAGCTTTGAAGATTGAATCAAGACTGGCTGACAGGAAAGAAGATTGAATCAACGTCTGCAAGCAAGAGATGTTGCAAAATGTATAAGTTTGTTTATGTGATGATTAACCCAATCATCGTAGTAAAAAAAAATTACTAGCCTTCCTAGAATAGTATATAAGCATATGTAGTCCACAATAAATTTGGATTCTGATCACCAGTCAGTCTTCCCCGTCTCTCAATTGCCAATATTCCATCTTTAATTAATTCTTTAATTACTGTCTGCAACCCTTTTCTTCCCTCTGAAGAGAGTGGGTATTGCCATACTCGAGTTGGGCAATCTTTGCTAGGTATTTTAATTACTATAGTGGTCATGTTTAACTTGGCCCTATTTTCAGGCTTGGCCCAAACTACTTCCTCAATTTGTTTTTTATCTTCTTTTAATCAGAGGAGTTTGACTACCATTTTCTCTCCCTCTGGAAGCACCCCAATACTGAACTGCATTTGCAAATCCCTCCCCAGCAAATTACATCCTGCCCCCAGTAGTAATAAAACATCCCCTATTTCTATTTTGTTTGCTCCTTCAAATATTACATTTTATAACTGGCGCTTTAAATCCTTCTCCTTTTGCCCCTATTACTTGAACTGTATTTTGACTTTTTTTGCATCCTTTTGGAATTCTACAAACACATGTCCTCTTAGCCCTAGTATCTACTAAAAATTCAAATTCTTCCTCCTAGGGGCCTAGTTTTAAAGTTATCAAGGGCTCCTGTTGATATTTTGACTCCAGGCGGTAGACCCCCTGACATGTCTATTCATCAGTTTCTCAAGCCTCCTTAAAAACTTTCATGTCCCTTTCCCTCTGTTGGCAGTTTCGCCTTAAATGTCCACTTTCTTTGCAATAGTGACAGATTGGGCCTTGGTTGTTAGGTTCCCCTTTTCCTTTTTTAGGGACGATTTCCCATGGAGGTCTGCTCCCTTTATCCTCCCCCTGGTTCCACTTCCCTTGGCCTGACGGGAGTCTCACTTCCTTATGGGAGTGGGTTTTCGCAAACTGATTCCTCTCGGCAATAGCAGCTACCATTTTTTAGCTTTTGCTTTGGTTTCTCTCTGTTCTTCCATATATATACTTTTTGTGCCTCTTTTAACAGGTCATTTAATCTCGTCTTGCCATTCTTCCAATCTTTCTAGCTTTTTTCTTATATGTGGCCAAGCATGAGTGACAAAAGTTACCTTTAATAAGGCTTGTGCAGCTACTATATCAAAGTCTATACCTGAATATTGTCTCATTTTTTTCTTAATCTCTCCAGCCACTTAGTTGGGGTGTCATCCTTCTTTTGTTGTTCGGCAAATGCCTTATGGGCATTCTGAGTTCATGGAGCAGCTTCCCTAATCCCCCTGACAAATAATGTTCTATAATCTTCTATGTTTTGCCTCCCCCCAGGGTTATTGTGATCCCAGTTAGGGTGTTGCAAGGGAATTTTCTGATCCTCAGGGGGTCTGTGTGCATGTTCCCTCTCCCATACCCGCTGCTCGGATCATTTGTCTTTGTTCAGGTGTAAACAAAAGGTTCATTACAGATTGCATTTCATCCCAGGTATAAACATTGAATCCCAAAAATTGGTCTACTTGTTCTGCTAATCCAATAGAGTCGTCTAAGAGACCTTTTAATTTCTTTTTAAATGTTCTCACTTCGGAGGAATTAAGTGGGCAGTTACAAACGCGATTCCCCGTGTGCTCCTCCCAATGGTACTTCCCGGAAGGGGTTATAGTCCCACTGCTTAGTTCTCATTTTTTGAATCATCTCGCTGGACCGCTCTTCCCCTGGTATTCTGACTAGGTCCATCAGGGGGTACATTAGGTGCTGGCAGATATGGAAGGGACAGATAATCTAAGGGATCCCAGCTTTTCACTTCTTTTAATTTGTGTTCACCTCCTCCAGAGTAGCCTCGCCTTTCAAACTGGCAGCATAATCACAATCTTCCTAGCTAAATGGCTCTTTAGCATTCACATGAATATTCAAAGCTTGGCGCATCCACCCCTCAAGCTACTAGTACTTTGGCCAGTAGAAATTATCAGATCTCATCTCCTTTTTACTCCATTCTATCATACAATAATGTATCATTTTAATTTTATTTTTATTCTTCGTGTTAGAGTTATGTTCCCACTGTGTCAATTTTATCCCTAGGGGGCTATCTGGAGGTATATCTATTGATGTTTTCCTGCTCCCCTTTCCCCTGGGGGTTTTCTCCCTACTTGCTTTGTGTCCCATTTCCCCAGCTTATCCTGGCACCTTCTGCACACTCTTTTTTCCCCTTCTTTCTGAACTTCGAAGAAAATCTGACTCTACACCTTTCACACGTATTTTCCCAGTCCTTCTCGGGTACTGTCCAGGCTTGGGGGACTAAATGCTGTTTCCCACACACTATTTTAATTTTCACTGCCTATTGCAGATCAATCACTGCTTCCCTCCACGCACTTTCTATCCTTGGATTGTCTACTTCCTCATGTCCTACAGAAATTAAGAAATTTAATGCCTGATTTCTGGCTCTTAATTCTGCTTCTTTACACTCTTGGCACCAGGCACTCCTTTGCGTAGAAGCGCAATACCACCTTTTATGACAAATTTTACATTCACACAATACCCAAGGCTCACATCTGAGTCCACAACTTAAACATAAAATTCCACTCATACACACAACACAAAATCTTTATTAAAAATTTTATTCAAATAGACAACAAACACTTCACTTTTTTTCTGGCCACTTTGGTCACCCAAAAACCGGAAACGCAGATCAAAGCCCCTAACTCGTTTCGTACTGAAGTACGTTTTATTCACTCAGCACTTACACTTATCAATTACACAAGATGCAGGACATACACATATACTTCACACTCTCTTCACTGTCCACACATTTACACGATCCTAAGGTGTCACTATAGGACCTCTGTTGTTTAGTCAGGTGTTAATATCCTTCTGGGGGTACTATTTATAAATAAAATGCTTTAAATGTCCTCAGAACCCCCTCTTTTTTTATAATTCCTCTCTAAGTGGAATAACCTTCACTAAATTCTTGATTCAAGTCTCCTCAGATAAGGATCAGAATCTCTTTGAGTCCTGCCCTTCACAGTCCACCATTCCATTTACTGTTTTACATACAAACATCGTCAATCAATCTGGTGACTCACCTGACTGTGTACTTAAGCACGGACTTACAGTATCAGGCTTAAGCTCCAATGTACATCAGGTTCTGGGCCCAGTGCAGTACTTGACTGGAGCTGTTGTTCCTAAACGTGGAATCGAACTATAGTAATTTGTAGAATTCTGCTTTCGGGGAGCTGCTTAACCGGATAGCTCTCTCCTGGGATTCTACAAGTCAGAGGTTTGCTGCTCAGAATCTCAGGCAGAAGCGTGGCAGACGGCGTGGAAGAAAAGAGGGCTCTCGCTGGGTTTTAGATGGTTTATTCCTCCAGGAAACCTCTCAAGGGCAGATGGAAGGCGCAGGGGTAGAGAGGGTCCCAGATCCCAGGTGCAAGAGAGAGACCACCCTTCCAGGCCCACCTTAAGTACCCAGGGGCGTCTCTGGGGCAGGAAAGGGCTTGGGACCAATTGCCAGTAAGGTACATTTAAAAGACAATGAATGTAGGTGGCCCCTAGGCACCTTGACAAATCCTAGGGCTTTTTTCCCCAGAATCTTCTAGCTCTTGCAGGGTGATTGACACCAGGGAAGTTNGGGGGGGGGGGGGGATTGGGACAAACCATTACAAACATGTACAGTACATTGGAAAACCTGAATCACGCACTGCTACAGTCATTCCTCACAATTATTCCGGGACTCACTTGATCTCCCCCTTTCACTTCATTCCTTCATCGGCCAATTCCCTCCCGGGGAAACGGGAAGGCGGCTGGAAGGACCCCACACTCGCTTTGCAAATCCGGACTGTCAGTCTGCCTCTCACACACACACCATTCATTCTCCCAGCATTTGTGCCTCCCCCCACAGAATACTTACCCATCTAGGTCTTCATGCACAATTTAGAGGCTGAAAGGTACCATGGTTTCTTGGGGGAACCTTTTCTTTCTCTTTTCTTTCTACTTTCTGTGTCCTTTTTATCCACCAATTGTCAGACCTGCAGTGGCCACTGATACCTGGAAAAGCTGGTCGAAGCACTGAACTCAGCAGGGCACGCCCCTCCCTTGGGGTTTCCTGGAGTGATGGAGACGAGGTGTTAATCTTGGTGGACCTCCAATTGTGAGAAACGAGCCTCACTTTAAAATTTTAAAAGTTTAATAAGGGATAAAAAGGGACCGTAACAACACTGGGTGCATAGCTGTAGATAGATGCACCCTGGTTTACGATAACAACTCTTCTTATATACTTTTTTCATAGCATTGATCAAATGCATATTTGAAGCAGGGAACTTTTAAAATAAAGAGAGGTTGAGCTGAGAGCAACATACTATCCAACCAATATGGTTAATCACACGTTCCCGGTTTATTCTGCTTAAGATGGCAGGTTATATACAGTTCTATGTCGTTTATAGTTACAGCGACACTTTCATTGGCATACAGCAAGAGAAAAATGCAAACACACATTGTTTATCTTACTCTTAAGGTGGCTAAAATGTGCCCACTAATAATTGATCTCAGTGATCTCTAGAAAACCCACTATCTAACAATAATACCTTAACATCTCATTTCTGCTGCGCCACAAGTGATTTCACCTGTGCAACAGCTTCAAGGCCTCAGGGCCTTCAAGGCCAAGCCTCAGCCAGGCAGGCTTCAGCTGGGTAGTTCAATATCTCTTTCTAAATACAGAAAATACAGATCATGCCCTCTTTCTCTCAGAAAATCTGCTACAAATCCCCCTTTTTCTTTTTGAACTACCCAGACTGATTTGAAGGCATGGCCAACTAATTTTTGCATACATTTTAACAAACAAGGCATAACAACTAAAATAACTGTAATAACAATAAAACCAATGACACCAAAATAGATGAGATCCTAGATCCAACTAGCAAAAGGAGTATTAACAACTACAAGCTTTCCCATGTTACTTCTCAGCTGTGAAAGCTGTTTATAAATTGATTGAGAACAGTCAGGCAGATTCATACAACTCAAGCTCAGAAGTCCTTGCACACAACGAAAAGATGGTTGCAGTCTTGATACTGTTTCACTTCTGCGTGCTCACTTCTTCATTCTCAAGGCTGTCAGAGGTTCTGCACTTGACATGATTCCCACGCTCTTCACAGGAATTCACCTGTTCTGTATCTACAGAAACACAAGCAAGGTCTCTCCCATAGGTTAGTAAAAAGGTGTATTTAGATGGAAAATGCACAACTCTTATTAAAACTAAAATCTTTCAGGGAGAAATTCAAACCCAACACCTTGAAATGCTTCAAATGACAAACAGTTTATGACTGTTAACAACAACACATGTAAATTTAAATGATTTTCAATTATCAAAATGCTGTTTCATTGTCCCAGATTCTGCAACAGCTGAAAAACTTCTAGTGAAGATCTTGGTTTCCTTTCTCGAGCAAGACTCCCATGTTCATTTCAAAAGTCTGTTCAGCTGTCATTGATGAGGTCAAATCATCAAGTCAAAGTGACTTGTATCTAATTTTTTGGTGTGGAAAACATCTGGTTTTGCTGATGAACACATCCCCTCTAGTTAAAGTCAAGGCATGGCCAAGACCTGGCTTTATCTACAGTGATATCCTTTAATAAATTTTTAAAACAAAGCTCATAGCAATAGTACTTATAAAATGCTTAAACAACTAAAAAACATAAAGAAGAATCCTGAAATGTATTATGATACATATATTTTAGCTAATTACAAAAAAAGATGTTAAAACACATATAAAAGGTCAACTGCAAATATAGAAAATTAACAAATTCACAGTATTTATTACTTAAAACTTATTATCTTAACTTACATATCTTAACTTACTTATTACCTTAAACTTAACTTGCTTATTATCTTAAAACAAAACACAAAAACTCTTCAAAATAGCTTGCAACCTATAACAATCACGATGTAAAAATCTTGTCTTCCATTCATGAACAAATGACACATCTCAGTGTTTCATCACAGCTGTTTCTGTCAAACTTGTCTTATTTCTAAGAAAAAACAACTAAACTACAAATTAGATTAGTTTATTTTAACAAAACTTACACTTTAAACTTACATAAAAAAAAACTTGGAATTTATAAAATATAAATCTATTATCACTTAAACTTTATAAATGTTGATTTTAAATTCAACTTATGCTTAACAAATAAATTAACTTATACTTAACTTAAACCTAAAACAAACCACATAAAAATCTCTTCTAATATTAACAAAACACTAAAACATAAATGCACTTCTTTTTGATCAGAGGGTTAGTCATGTTTCAGGCATCTCTTCCTCTCCTGGACAAGGAGTGGGAATCTGAAACCTTTGTGCTGTTGCCTAGATAAACTTTAAATAAATATTTGCTGTGACGTGGGCATATTTCAACCTTCCAAATTCTGGAACATGAATTACATCCATTTGCCACAATTCTAAAGCATTCAGTCTCCTTGGGTTTGTGCCTAGACCAAGGCCAGGCCCATGATGACTACATTGAGGGCAGGCACGCACAATCCCTTGTGCATCATTCAGGGGAATCTGAAATTGTCGGTGCAGGGCTCTTGCATTTTAATGGAATGCATCATGGCTGTTGCGAGCCCTTTAAAACTTGTGCTGTGGGGGAGCATGGACAACACAGCTGACCACAGCATCTGCCCGTGTATTGCCTTCTCCCAAACCACTGTTGCATCGATGACTGCGAATGTGCATGACACAGAAAACATGCTGACGCTGTTTCAGCACACTTCGCAGGTGCAAGAACAGTTCTCCAAGGCGTTGATTCTGGGTTTGCCTGATGAGCGCATCTTCAATTCTCTGCACAACTCTGACCACGTACAGAGAATCAGAAACGACGTTGAGTGGTTCTTTGTTCCAGGTTTGCAAGGCCCAACACATGGCGTGCAATTCCAGGGTTTGCAGACTGTCTCCTGCTTTACCCTTAATTAAATGCTGCAACCATTCTCCTTGTTGCTGCCAAACACACAGCCTTTCTTGTATTCTAGCCAGCATCTGTGAACACTGTTTTGCCTTCCACTGGCTTCAATGAGCACAAAGGCCTTTCCAACCACCGGTGACGCGTGATCAAATGCCACAGTGGGCCTTTTGGATGCTTGTTGTGAACCACACCTTCAAAACCCAACAACGCTTCTTGCAATGCAACA
>VZDJ01000268.1:2489416-2505281 GCA_008694505.1 Cyanoderma ruficeps | reverse complement strand
GAGGAGGAGGAGGGAGGAGGAGGGAGGAGAAACTGGAATTTGAGACCCTTTTAAGCTCTGTTTGCTCTTCCAGCCTCCGCAGGTTCCAAGGGCACGGCCCTGATCGGGTTATCTCGGCAGGGAGGGAGGGGACAGCCTTGGAGCGTTTTATGGGGGATTTTTTCCCTGCTCCTCCGAGCCATTCCCGTCTCCTGATCCCAACTGGGAACGACCCCTCAGCAGGGATCAGAGGGAAGCAGGCCCGGGTTGTGTTTTCCTCGTGGTTTGTTGCTTCAGGGAAAATGGATTTTTCCCCTCCCTTCCCCACTTAGGCAATGTTTGACCTTGTCAGGCTCAGCCTCTTTCCAGGCCTCGCCTCACATTCCTTCCCCTCCTTGGAAATTCACTTTCCCAGCTCCTTCCCCCTCCTTGGAAATTCACTTTTCCAGCTCCTTCCCCTCCTTGGAAATACATATTCCCAGCTCATTCCTCTCCTTAGCAATTCACTTCTCCAGCTCCTTCCCCTTCCTTGGAAATTCACTTTCCCAGCTCCTTTCCCTCCTTGGAAATTCACTTCTCCGGCTCCTTTCCCCTCCTTGGAAATTCACTTTTCCAGCTCCTTCCCCTCCTTGGAAATGCACATTCCCAGCTCCTTCCCCTCCTTGGAAATTCACTTTTCCAACTCCTTCCCCTCCTTTGAAATCCACTTTTCCAGCTTCCTGAGTCCCCAGGTGCTTCCAGAGTGGGAAGTGAACCTCCAAGTGCCTCAGGAAATGGAGGATCGCTGAGTTTCAGCAGCCACAGAGCTGGAGCAGCCCTGGAAAGTGGAAAGTTTTCCAAGGAAAACTCGTGGAGCAAGTTTTCCAAGGAAAACGGGAGGAATGTCATTGGGATAAGGGATTTCAGCCTGGCTGCACCTCTTGGGATGGAAAAAACACCCCCAGAGCCTCTGCCAAAGCCTTGGAAACGCTGAAATCCAAACAGAGAGCTGAGGTGCTGCTCCTGGGAGGGATCCCTGTGGCTCTGACCTGAAATTTGGGTGAACCAGTCCCAGATTTTGGAGCAAATGACGCCTCCTTTAACAACTTCCCAACTCCCTCCCTGGCTGCTCACACCCAGCTCTGAGGCCACATTCCTGCTCCGGCCTCCTGGATTTTCTTGAGCGACAGAACTTTCCTGTGGGATTTTGGGGGAGAAAAACCACATGAGTGTGATAAATACGGCGAGCCAAATCGTAATAATAAAAACTAAAATTTATTTTTGCGTCACAGCGAGCAAAGATACAGATAAAAACCCAAAGCCACAATAAAGGACAAATCCGATCGAATTGGGAGTGAAAACGTGGGACCGGTCCGCACCGTGTCTCCCCTTTATTCGCCCCAAAGTTCCAATACCAAGGTCCAGTTTTTATACTTTTTATTTTCCCCGGGGCAGGGTCTTCCTTTGTCCAGTGTTGGTATTCATGGGCCTCTTTTGGGATTCTTATTTTCTTCTGGAGTGGGCTTTGAGAAGGAACATAACGGTGTCTGAGTGTTGGCTGTGGATCATATTCAGGTTCTGAGTGGGGTTTTTCAGGCAAACAGAAGGGATGTTCACTGGAGAGCCAAATCCGTCTCTGGGCAGGTGTTCCGACCATCAAACATGTTGGTTCAGTCGAGTCACACTCATTCAAGTGCTGATAACTCCAAATCTCTCCCCCTCAGCTCTGCCCCTCCCTCCTGTGACTTTCGACAAATGTCTTTCTTCCTGCCTGTAATTCCTTTTTTTTTTTGGGGCACAAATTAATACTCATAGTTCATTTACAACATGAGCTTCCTCCTCGGAGTCCTCAAGGAGAGACAGATTTGGAGGGTGACGCTCAGCCCGTCCTGGTGCTCACCCAGTTCTCAGAATTCCCTGTGGAGCAGCTTCGGGAGGATGTGGCAGAGCTGTGGATTTTTTCCCCAAGGAGTTTCCCAAAGCTCTGGCAGGCGAATCCACGTGGTTCCTGCCCAGCTGCATCACCCCAACAAACCCAACCCTCCACCTCTGCCAGGGAAGGGCGAGGACTCCTTGGGAAGAGCCCGGAGCGAGCCCTCGGAGGGAGCCAGGAGGGATCTCCTGGAGCAGGGATCAGCTTGGCAAGAGCCACCACCCCGATCTAAGCTGGGCCTGGGTGTTGCCCGGCTTCATCTGAGCTCCCTTTGTGCCCTAATTGCTGCTTGCAGGGCCCGGGGAGCCCGGCTGGGCCCTGGGAAGCCGTGGCCTCTTTCATATTTTGTGGGTGTAGCCTGAGAAGAACCCCCAGGAGCTTCTCCCAGTGTCCTTTCCCTCCCACGCCGGAGCCTGGACTGTCCCCAGGACAAAAGTCCACCGTGGGTTTGGAGAGAGGGATGGGTCAGGCAGAGCTTTGGATTTATTCCCCTCCACTCTTTGTTTGGGGAGCAAATAAAACAGTTTTTTGGGCACAAACCTGCTGCCGCTTGGCCAAGCAGCATCTTCCATGTGCAATCCCAGTGTATTTAGGGAAAGGGAAAAGTTCCACTAAAGGGAAAAAAAAAAATCCATCATATTTAGGCAAAGGGAAAAAAAATCCCAGCGTATTTAGGTGAAGGGAAAAAAAATCCCAGCATATTTAGGTGAAGGGAAAAGCTCCACCAAAGGGGAAAAAAAAATCCCAGCGTATTTAGGCGAAGGGAAAAGCTGATCTGATGGGTGGCTTTGCATGGGGAAGTGTCACAGACCCAGCAGAAAGAAGTTTTTGGGTGCTTCTTTTATTATGGGTCGAATTTGCAAAGTATTGTGGATCGAGTTGGCAAAGTACACTTGGGTTTATGTTATAAGTAACATAAATAATAATAATAAACCATATTTTATATTAAATTACATTTCTATTTTAATATTAATTTTAAATTAAAATAAATAATAAAAATTCTTCTTTTAAATAAAAGAAGCAACAGTGAAGAACATCCCCCAAACAAGAAGGAAAAGCCATTCCAGATATCCCAAACAGCAAACCCAGGCACGGCTCTGAGCTGAGCCACACAAATCCTTCCTGAGGAGCTAAAAAATGGTTAAAAAAAAATCACTAAAAATATTGTAGAAAGAAATTCAGTAACGAGGGATGGACAGGGAATGGGAGCATTGAATATATTGCATGTGGAAAATAAAGTGGAGGGAGGGAGGGGCTGGTGGGCAGGGAGAGGAGGGGAAGGTGGATCCATCTGGACACATCCAGAGCCTGGGGAGGGAACGAGGTCTGGAATCAGCCCTGGACGGGTCAGTCTGCCATGAACTGGCCCAAATCTGAATTCTGGAACCTTCTTATCCTCACCTGGGACTGCCTTGATCCCTTCAGCCTTGTGGGAAAGCGCAGAACATCCCCCCCAAAAAAAATCCCACATGGACACCGTGGATCCCACCAAACCCCCCAGGCCTTTGGAGCAGCTCAGGCTTGTGCTGCCTCAATAAAAACCCTTTAATCTGTGACCATCTCCCCGTTCTCCCCCTCTGAAACAGGGAGAATAAACTGCTTCTCACAACCTTTTAAAAAACACATTCAGGAGGCTCTGAGCAGGGTCAGGAAATTCCCTTCCCAGCTGTTCCAGCCACCGAGGCTTTGGTGCTCTTGGCCTTGTTTTTGTGCCGGGGATTGGGGTTGCCATGGAGCTGCCACCGCACGTTTCCCCCTCTCTTGGTGCTCTCCTTGAGCAAAGAAACGGGCAAAGAAACGCAGATTTCAGGCAATTTGCTGCCTCCTCCCAGCCTGGCTCGGCTGCACTTTGGCAGCCCAGTCACATTCTCAGCACCTTTTAAAAAAGAAAAAAAAAACGAAAAAGAAATTCCTGTCTTGTGGTTTCAGCTGAAAAGGTTTGGGGTTTTTTTTCTTTGTTGGGTTTGTTTTTTTTTCCCTACTTCTCGTTTCTAAGAAAAGAAAAGTGGTTTTTTTTCGTAGCTGCGTGTCAGCAGGGAAGGGGGAAATCCTTCAATCCACCCCTCCAGCCTGCCTTAGAAGGAAAGGTGTGAGACAGACCCAAGGAGGGAGGTTTGGCCTGGAAAATTCAGGGAGATGGGAGGAATTTAGGAATTTTGGTCTCCTACTGAGCTAGACCCAAGGAGGGAGGTTTGACCTGAAAAATTCAGGGAGATGGGAGGAATTTCGGTCTCTTATTGGAATAGACCCAAGGAGAGATGTTTGGCCTAAAAAATTTGGGGAGATAGAAGGAATTTTGGTCTCTGACCGAGACAGACCCAAGGAGGCAGGTTTGGCCTGAAAAATCCAGGGAGATGGGAGGAATTTTGGTCTCTTACTGGGACAGACCCAAGGAAGGAGGTTTGGCCTGAAAAATTTGGGTAGATGGGAGGAATTTAGGAATTTTGGTCTCTTACTGAGATAGATCCAGGGAGGGAGGTTTGGCCTGGAACCTTCAAGGAGATGGGAGGAATTTTGGTCTCTTATTGGAATAGACCCAAGGAGGGAGGTTTGGCCTGGAACCTTCAAGGAGATGGGAGGAATTTTGACCTCTTACTGGGACAGACCCAAGGAAGGAGGTTTGGCCTGAAAAATTTAGGTAGATGGGAGGAATTTTGTTCATTTTCTGAGCCAGTCCCAAGGAGGGAGGTTTGGCCTGAAAAACTTGGGGAGATGAGAGGAATTTTGGCCTTTTACTCCACCAGTGCTGTGTCCTGATTGGGGTTTTTTTTCAGCCTGGAGCAGCACCTGGCATCTCCAGACTGCGTTTTCTCCGTTCTGGCCCCGAATTCCTGACGGATTCCTGTCCCTGGGTGTCTCGGTGGTGCTGACGAGGACTTTGTGTCATCCCCGCCGCAGCTTCACCTGTCCCCAGGTGTGCGCGGGAGGGAGCGGCTGTTTTGACTGGAGTCAGTGTTTATCCTGGGAGTTTCCAGAGGGGAAAGAGCAAGGCCTGGCCGGGCAGCCACACCCTCGATAAGGAGGAATTAGCGAGGGGCAATTTGCCTGTGCCCAGCTGTGCCCCCCACGTGCTGTTTATCCTGGGCTGGGGGAGATTTTTATCACCGAGGCCACAGGGTTTGGGGTGGGGCACACGTCTCACCTCTGTCCCTGCTCTGTTCCCAGGCCTCTGGAGTGCTTTTATCTCCTAAACCAACACGGCTGCTCCAGGTTTTCCAGCTGCCAGCTTTCCCTGGAGCTGCCTGTGCAAACAGCTCTGCTGGGTGTCCCCTCTGTCCCCCACACGACAAGGACAGGGGTGGGTGGAGGCGGCGGGTGGCAAGGGAGGATGTGGGGGAAAAAAATAGAACAATAAACCGAGCTCAAAGAACAGGAAACCACCTCTGAGCTCATCTCCACACCTTCCCCGCCGAGGCGGCATCGGGAGGAACGCGAGGCTGAAGCTTCCTCTCCGAAAATGTCGAGATCTCACCAAATTCTTCTTGCCCAACATGACGTCAGCAGGAAGCCGAGAGCGAGCAAAACCCCTGCCCTGAGCACCCTGGGAGCTCAGCAGTGGAGGAAAACCAGATCCAGAGGCCTGGGGAGGGTGAAGAAAAAAGCAATGTTTGCTTCCCGAAACACTCCAGAGCAGATGGGACAGTGGCAGTGGGTCCGGCAGGTTGTTTTCCATGAGGGAACGCGGAGCAAGGGAAGTGGAGCAGAGGGAGGAGGGACCTTTGTAGTCCAAAAATCTCCTGTGTGGAAATGCTGGGTGGAAATCCAGCCCCCAGCCACACAAATCCACCCAGGAGCCCAGGGGAATATTTAAAGCTCCTTTATAGGATGAGGGAAGCTGCCTGGACACGTCCCAAACGTGTCCTGGCATGTCCAGTCCACACATCCCCAAGTCCCCAGGGGGATTTACAGGCGACAAAACAGAGCACGGGGCTGACAAAAGCCAACAAAATCGGGGCGGAGGAGCAGAGTTAGGGGCTGATAAACCCCTGGGATTCCCTGGAGTGCCGGGAATCCAGACGTGCTGGAGGGCACGGAGCAGTTCCCGGGCTGGTTCGGTGTCCCCTGTCCCGCCTTGTTCCCCAATTTCACACGGTTCCCTCATTGCACAACCCGGTTTTGAAAGGCCTGAGTGTAGGCCGGGCTTTAAGCCCTGCCTTGTTGTTTACCCTGCCTGCCAGGCCCAGTTCCTGGGGTCACACCCGGGTTACCAATTACAGCTGGGATTAAACATTTTAAACCCGGCTTTAAACCCCTGGGCTTTTTTTTTTTCCCCCCTTTAAATTCCCACTGATTGTGCTTAACTGGTGTCACCAACCAGGTGGCCGCGGCCACTGCCGGCACAGTTGTCTGTCCCTCCTCCGGCACAGCCACATAATGAGATTTAAACCGGGCCAATACATCCATTATTTTTACAGTTCTAGACCGTTCCCAGAGATTTTTTTTTTCCTCCCTCCCCTAAACTTTAAGAAAAGCAGCCCTTGGCTGCTCAAATCGACCGAGATAACCTTCAAATCCTTCCCAAAGTTTGGGGGGGCTGGAGGAGGTGGCAGCTGATTCAGCAAGTGGCACACGGCTGGCGAGGAGGATTTTGGATGTTAATTTTTCATTTTTGGGTTGTTTTCCTGAGGGGCACAGGGGGTGCAGAATTCCCCACGCCGTGTGAGCAGCTGGCTCTGCTGGGATTCCAGGACAGCGCTGGAATTGGGGTTGTTGTGTCTCATGCCCTATAAACTGCAGACTTCAGGCTGTCGTCACTCCCCCCCCAAAAAAAAAACAAAACAGAAAACCACAACGAGTCCAAGCCTGGCGTGGGAACTGCTGCCTTTTAGGTGAACATAAAACACCCCGAGCTGCTGACTTGCAAAGCCTCAGTCCCTGTGAGCAACTCGGGTTTTAACCCCTGACTGGATGCCAAATGTTCCCCTTTTAATTTATTTATTTATTTCATTGTAAAATTACCAGCTCGACTGGTTCGGAGCCTCATTTGGATAAACAGTAGGGTTTGGGAGCCTATCTGAGCTCCCGGTTCCTGTCAGACCAGTTCCAGCCCCAGCCTGGCCAATCCCTGGGCAGAAATTTATTGAGTTTGAGTTGTTGGTTTGTTTTTTTTTGTTGTTTTGTTTTGTTTTTTTTTAATTGAAATCGAAATGGTCTCAGCTAAATGCAGGATGGAAACTTAACCCAGCCACAACAGCCTCAAACTCAGTTCTCTTTTTTAAATCAAATTTTGTTTTCTGATGATTTCTTTGCTCTGTGACTCCTCCCCAGTGCTTTGCAAGGCTGCATTAAGCCTCAAGCTCTGCCTTAAAAACCCCAAGGCCAGAAATTAGGGACGCATAACCCGCTTAAGAGGGCCTTGAGCTCCACAGGAAATCTCCTATTGGAAAGGCTTAACGGGGCCAAGCTGATTCGGGAGCGCCGGGTCCCGGCAGATGAACACGGGAACCAGGGGGTGACCAGGAATAAATGGGAGCTGTGAATTTGGAGAATGGTGCCACCATTTTCCCCCATCCTGGGGGGACCAGGGGAACCTGCTGGGTCGGGTTGGCTCATCCTCATCAGCGCCTAATGAGCGCAGTTAGCCCCTAATGGCCAATTAATAGTCCGGGTTATTAGAGCTATTCTGGGCATGCTGCAGGAGACCTCCTGCTCCAGTCCAGTGACTCAGGGCTGGAGGATTCCATCCCAATATTCCTCAGGCCCGGCAGAAACCAGCCCTCCTTTCAGCTGGGATGGTCAAGCTCAGCTCAGTGAAGGAAAATGAAAATTAATTTGTTTTTTTCTGGCTGTTTTTGCACAGGGACGTTTCCCACCGGGATGGCTGTGCCGGATTCCCACTTTTCCCAGGTGTGTTCAAAGTTTTGGGGCCGTGCTGGATATTGATCCAGCCTCTTCCAGGGGCCTCTGGAATATCCAAACCCCCTCCCCCTGCAGCGTGCGGGGCTCTCCCAGGCCTCTTTCATGTGTGGTGCTGACTTAAAAAAAAAATAAATTAGAGGGAAAAAAACCCCCAAAACCTCCTTAGACTTTAATCCTTGGGTTTATTTCAAAGCTTACAAAGGCAAATCTGGTTTGTGGCAAGAGATTTGCCTGATTTCTTCTGCTCTGGGGATGAATGGGGCGGCAGATGGGGAGGGGAGGATTTGGGGACCCCTCGGCTGCGTCTCCTCGCAAACCTGACCCTGCCCTGGGCCTGCTGCACTTTGGAGCTGCCCAGGGCACGGAACGGGGTCAGTGCAGAGCCCTGCTTGGGCAGGAGCTGTTGAATTCCCCTTTCCCACAACTTCCAAAGGCTTTTTCCTTGCCCTGATCCCTGCCTCATTCCCAGTTCCCGTTCCAGGGTCTGCACAGCCCTCGGTGGGAAATGCCATGTGCAGAATGGGAATGAAACCAGCTGCAGGCAAAAAAGCCTCAAAAAACCCTATTAGACCCCAGAATCCTGGGAAATAATCGGGAATTCGAGACCTGGAGAAGGAGGTGCTGGAAAACCTCAACGCCAACCCCACTTCTGGGGGGAAAAATGGATGATGCTGCCCCTTGCCCAGCAAATCCAGGATAATTTTCCAGTGGGACAGGACCCCAAGGGTCAGCAAATCCAGGATAATTTTCCAGTGGGACAGGACCCACAGGGGGGTCAGGGGGATCCCCAGAGAGGTGGGATGTGCTGGCAGGGCCCTGTGCTGCTCCTCCTGCCCCTGGAGCAGCTCTGTGGGAACGGCCACGGGGCAGCTCCACAGGCACAGCAGAGCCTCCGGAGCTCCTTCCCTGCCCTGACTCATTCCAGCAGCTTGTGGAGATGCCAAATGAGGCCCCAGCCACGAGGAGAGGGCGTTTTCCCGGGGATCAGAGCGGAGCTGTGGCTTTAGGTCCTCCCCCGGTGCTGGAGGAGGCTGCCAGGCAATGGCTTGGAACATTCCCGGTTCTCTGCCAGGGAATATTCATCCAGGATCCCGTCCTGCCCTTGATAGGAACTCTCTCATGGTTGATCAAAGCGAAGGGCTGGGCCTCCCACAGCTCTTTAGCTCGGGGCCAGTTTCAGCAGGAGCTCTCTGGGCAGCGTGGCAGGGCCAGCTGGGCCAGCTGTGGGCTTGTGGTGGCTTCCAGGTGCTCCTTCATCTCCCGCAGCATCAGGGCTTCTCCTGTCCCTCCCGCTGGGCTGGCTGCGAGCACCTGGAGCCTCCGTGTTCTGCTCCATCCCTGCTTGCCTTGGCTTGTCCTCCCTGATTCCCCCGGGGCTGGGACACAGACACGTCCCTGGTGCTGCGGCCACCTCCTGCTCTTCCTCCAGCCCGGATTTTGGCTGGAAGGTCTCAGCCCTCAGCTCAAAGGCTCCTCAGGCAGGGGTGGGAATGGCACTGTCACCCCTCACCACCTGCGTGGGACATTTGGGAAGTTCTCCCTTCTTCAGGGAGCTGTGGGAAGGGGCTGGCCTTGCCCAAGGGACACAGATCCATGGGTGTGTCTCGAGGAGGGATATTCGGGGATGGAAGTGCTGCTGGGAAGAGCCCTCCCGTGCAGGGGGGGTTCAGGGGGGTGGCACAGGGCAGCTGGGCTGGTTTGGCATTTGAAGGAGGTTTCTGGATGGGAGAGCTTGGAGCCTCCTTAAGGGGACTCCAGGAGAGCTGGAGAGGGACTTGGGATGAGGGATGGAGGGGCAGGACGGGGGGGAATGGCTTTGGACTGAAAGAGGGAAGGTTTAGGCTGGATATCGGGACAGAATTCCTCCCTGTGAGGGTGGGGAGGCCCTGGCACAGAGAAGCTGTGGATGCCCCATCCTTGGAAGTGTCCAAGGCCAGGTTGGAGCACCCTGGGATGATGGAAAGTGTCCCTGCCCATGCCAGGGGGTGGCACTGGATCATCCTTAAGGTCCCTTTCCCCACCCACCCCCACCCTCGCAGGGAACTTTGAGCAAGGGCAGCTGCCCGGGAACCCCAACCCTGCATGGGGCCTTGCCGAGGGGGCCTGGCGGACTGGCTGTCCCCCTGTCCCTGTGTCCCTGTCCTGTCACTATGTTCCAGTCCCTGTGTCTCTGTCCTGTCCCTTTGTTTCTGTCCCCCTGTCCCTGTGTCCCTGTCCAGTCCCTGTCACCTGAACCTGAGTCCCTGTGTCCCCCATCCTGTCCCTGTGTTTCTCTCCCCCGTCCCTATGTCCCTCTCCCCTGTCTCTGTCCCTGTATCCCTGTCCCTGTGTCCCTGTGTCCCTGTATCCCTGTCCCGTCTTGTTTCTCTCTCTCTGTCCCTGTCCCCCTGTCCCTGTCTCTCTGTCCCTGTCCCTATGTCCCCTGTCCTGTTCCTGTCTCTCTGTCCCTGTATGCCTGTCTCTATGTCCCTGTCCTCCTGCCCCCTGTCCCCCTGTCCTGTTCCTGTATTCCTGTATTCCTGTCTCTCTGTCCCTGTCCCCCTGCCCCCCTGTGTCTCTCTGTCCCTGTCCCTGTCCCCCCCCGGGTCACCCCGATCCTCCCCCGGTTACCGCCCCCCTCTGGCTGTGACGTCACCGCGCTGAGCTCAGCCGCTATTAGCATACTGTCATTTGCATCCCCTCATTTGCATGCCGCCCGGCCAATGGAACGCCGCGGCCGCGCCGTGACGTCACGCCCAGCCGCTCCATATAAACAGTGCGCGCAGCCGGCGGCGCAGACCGAGCGCTGCGGAGCCGTCGAGAAGGTCCGGGGTGTTCTTCCCCCCGTCCCCGCCGGGATGAGCCACCGCCACAGCCACCGCCGCGGCCCCCGGGCCGACATGGTGCCCGAGATCGCCGCCGCCGTGGGCTTCGTGTCCGGCCTGCTGCGGACGCGGGGCTGCGTCAGCGAGCAGCAGCTGCAGGTCTTCAGCGGGGCGCTGCGGGAGGCGCTCACAGGTGAGCTTTGGGGAAGGAGAAGCGCGGCGACAGAAGCCTCACTCTTAGCAGGACTCTTCTTGTAGCCCTCGGCAGCAGGCGCCCACTGGTGTCCCTCCGGAGTGTGCCCCGTGTGCCTTCCAGGACCTGGTGTCCGTTCGAATGCGCCCCGTGTGCCTTCCAGGACCTGGTGTCCGTTCGAATGCGCCCCGTGTGCCTTCCAGGACCTGGTGTCCGTTCGAATGCGCCCCGTGTGCCTTCCAGGACCTGGTGTCCTTTCGAAAGCACCCCCTCTGCCTTCCAGGACCTGATGTCCGTTCGAATGCACTCCCTCTGCCTTCCAGGACCTGGTGTCCGTTTGAATGCCCCCCATGATGATCTGAGGACCTGGTGTCCTTTCGAGGACCCTTGTGCTCCTTCCAGGACCTGGAGTCCCTCCCAAGTACTCCCCGCTGTTGATCTGAGGACCTGGTGTCCCTCCCGTCTTGGTCCCGGGACGTGGTGTCCCTCCCGAGTGGCTCCCATGTCCCCTCCGGGACCTGGTGTCCCTCCTTGGTGTCCTTCTTCCAGGACCTGGTGTCCCCTCCCGAGTACCCCCCGTGTCCCCTCCGGGACCTGGTGTGGCTCCCGTGTCGCTCCCGGGACCTGCTGTCCGCTCCCGGCTCCCGATGTCCCTCCTGGGTCCTCCCCATGTTCCTTCCAGGACCTGGTGCCCCCTCCGGGGGCGCTCCGCAGTGTCCCCTCGGCTCGGGCACACCCCGGGGCTGTCCCGTGCCGCTCTCGGTGCCCGGTCCCTCTTTGTCCCCGGGTGTCGCCGCGAACCCCTCGGGACCCGGCAGGACCCGCCGGGCACAGCCGCCTCGTTCTGTGCTGACCCCACAGACAATTCCAGTGATGCCACCGATGATCCCAAACCCGTCGGGGTCCCCATCCCGGTGTCACCGGAGCCCGGCCCTCCCTCCCGGCAGGATCTGGGTGGGTCAGGGGTCCCTCCCAGCCCCGGGGCTGTTATCAACCCCAGGGAGAGGTGGCCGGGTTATGATAAGGGGTGGCAAAGTGCTCCTGAGCTGTGGGATGGGGCAGCTTTGGGGTGGGCGATACCCTATCTGCCCCAGCCACCCCAGTCCCGTCCCCACGAACCCTGGCGTTGTCCTGCGGGGGATTTTTTGGGATGAAAGAGGTGCCCTGTGGAGAGCTCGGCTCCGGCAGCCTCGGCAGTGGGATGTGGGTTGGCGGCACTTCCCCTTCTCCTCCCCGCCTTGGAAAAGGGATTTGTGTCCCGTCCCTTTGGTACAAAACTTTTTGTGCGGTTTAATTCCTGCTCCTGTGCTCTGCCCGTTTCCTTTGGTGCTCCCAGCACTCAGGGGGGCTCTGCCCTGGTGTTGTTTAGGATTTGGGCTTTAAACCCTAAATTTAGTGGCAGCTAAAGGCCCTAAACTCCACCTGCCAGTGGGGGAAGAGAATTTCCTGGGATATGGCTGCTCGCTGCTCTTCCCTGTTCCCTCACAGAGCACTACAAACACCACTGGTTCCCCCAGAAACCCTTCAAAAGGTGTTCTTTAGGATTTGGGCTTTAAAACCCAAATCTGATGGGACCCAAAGGCCCTAAAAGGGTGTTCTTTAGGATTTGGCCTTTAAACCCCAAATTTCATGGACGTTAAAGGCCTTAAACTCCACCTGCCTGAGGGATATCCCTGCTCTTCCCTGTTCCCTCACAGAGCACTACAAACACCACTGGTTCCCCAAAAAACCTTTCAAAAGAGGTTCTGTAGGATTTGGCCTTAAAACCCCAAATTTAGTGGGAGCTAAAGGTCTTAATAGGGCGTTCTTTAGGATTTGGCCTTTAAACCCCAGATTTAATGGGAACTAAAGACCCTAAACTCAAGTGGTTCCCTGAGAAACCCTTCAAAGGGGATTGTTTGGGGTTTGGGCTTTAAACCCCAAATTTTGTGACAGCTGAAGACCCTGAACTCCATCTGCCTGCTGGAATGGAACCTTTCCCAGGATATTGCTGCTCACTGCTCTTCTCCCTCCCTCCACAGAGCACTACAAACACCTCTGGTTCCCTGAGAAACCCTTCAAAGGGCATTGTTTAAGCATTGTTTAGGTGTTTTTTGGGATTTGGCCTTTAAACCCCAAATTTGATGGGACCTAAAGGCCCTAAAAGGGTGTTCTTTAGGATTTGGCCTTTAAACCCTGCATTTAATGAGAACTAAAGACCCTAAACTCCGTATTTCTGCTATGGAGGAGCCTTTCCTGGGCTATCCCTTCTCACTGCTCTTTTCCCTCTCTCCCCAGAGCACTACAGACACCACTGGTTCCCCCAGAAACCCTCCAAAGGGCGTTGTTTAGCATTTGACCTTTAAACCCTACATTTAATGGGAACTAAAGACCCTCAGCTCTGGTTTTTTGGTGGGATGGAGCCCTTCTGGGAATATTTCTGCTCACTGCTCTTCTCCTTCCCTCCCCAGAGCACTACAGACACCACTGGTTCCCCGAGAAACCCTCCAAAGGCTCCGGGTACCGCTGCATCCGCATCAACCACCGCATGGACCCCCTGATCAGCCGGGCAGCGGGGCACATCGGACTGAGCCTCCCCCAGCTGTACCAGCTGCTGCCCAGCGAGCTCACCCTCTGGGTGGATCCCTACGAGGTCTCCTATAGGATCGGGGAGGACGGATCCATCTGCGTCCTCTACGAGGCCAAGCCCCACCACCACCACCACCAGCAGCCCGGCTCCTACGGAGGGATGCTCACCTGCAAGAACCAGATGATGCTGGGCCGTGCCAGCCCTTCCAAAAACTACATCATGACTGTCTCCAGTTAGAAAAAAAAACAAAAAAAACAAAACAACCCCGAAAAAAAACCCGACTCCCCCCCCAAAAAAAACCCCACACACGACGAAAAAAACCATAAAAAAAAAAATCTTCCTCTCTGTCCTTACACTGCCAAGACACAGGCTACTGTAATACCTCAAGCTGAGGATCTATTTTTAAGATGAAGAGCTATTTATATTTTTTAAAAAAAAAAGTGAGAAAAGAAAAAAACCTTCAGAAAATCCAAAATTAAAATGTCGGGTGCCGCTCTTGAGCCGAAGGCGGCGCCCCTGGTGCCTTTTCTAAAAGCTGTTGCAAGCTTGTGAGTTGTTTTTTTTGTTTTTTTTTATTGTTATTGTGAAGCTGAGATCTACCTGATTTAGTGTTGGACGGCAGTTTTGGGGCTGGCTTTGCTCCCCTTGGAGAATCCTGGAATGGGGGATGAGGGGGTGAAGCCGGCGTTGGCCGAGTTGTCACTTTGTCACCTGCTGTTGCTGCGTCTCCAGGTGTTGCTCTGACCTCTCTGGGGCTTGGATTTGGTGTCACCTCAGTGCTGGGTGACCTTGGGGACAGCTGGGATCCTCCTGCTGATCTGCTCTGCTCGTCTCCCGGCCTTGTCCCCAAACCCTTCCACGTCACCTGCGAGGGCTGCCCGGCCTGGGAGTGTCCCCAGGGTGACAGGTGGTGGCACTGAGGGGACATTCCTGGTGCTGCCACTCCCCTGCCGTGTCACCACACTGAGCAGGCTGCTCCAGACCCCCTCGGACCAGCTGCGAATTCCAAATTTTCTGCTCAGCCCAGCCCTGGTGGCCTCTCTGTGTGTCCCCACCTGCCACTTCCTTTCCGTGTCCCTTCTCTCGAGGAGCTGAAGCCACTCCTTGTCCTGCAGAGGTCGGCGTGTCACACCCTCTTTTCGCTGCCTTTTCCCCTCAAACCTGGAGCTTTTGGGGTTCAGAAAATTCCAAGAACCTTGGGGAGTTTTCCCTCCCTGCTGTGTGTGGGGCACTTCAGGTGTTTTTGGGGTCCTGACGTTGCTTTTTCCCTTGGGAAAGGGATTTGTGTCCCATCCCTTTGGTACCAAAACTTTTTGCACAATTTGGAATTCCCACTCCTGTGCTCTGTCCGTTTCTTTTTGTTCTCCCCAGCGTTTTTTTTTTTTGGGATTTGGCCTCTAAACCCCAATTTTAACGGCAGCTAAAGGCCCTAAACTCCACCTGCCAGCTGGGAAGGAGAATTTCCTGGAATATCCCACATCCACTGCCTTTTTTCCCCAACCCCTGATGCTCCCCCAGGGATGCTGGGAGAGAAAACTGGGCCATGGATGTGTTTGGTTGTAGCAAAACTTCCCGGATTTTTCTCTCAGCTGAACCTTCCCCTTTTCCTGACCTGGCAAAAAACAAAACAAACCCCGAGTTGTTCTTGCCCAGCCTGTGATGACTCAAGTTCTCAGACATTTGTGCAATAATTTCCAAATCCTGGGTGCTCTGGGAGAGGAAGGAAGCTCATGGTCTTGTTCTTTAATACATTCAATAACCCAGCCCTGACTTCTAAAATTCAGACTTTTTTTTTCTGTTGGAAGCTCCAAACTATCGAGTCCAGAACTGGAAAAATCAGCATTGAATCTCAAGTATTGTTTTTTTGTGAGGTTTTTTTTTTGTCCCTTGGAAATGTCAGGCTGTTGTTTGTGCCTGAGGAGCTGAGGGCAGAGTCTGGAGTTGCATCACTTCCCTCTTCACTCCAGTTTCTCACGTCAGCAGAGCAGAAATGAAGCACTGGGGGAGATTTTCCTCCTCGGGGCTGAACTTGTGCAATAGGTGACCTCACCCACAGCCTGCTCCAAAAAAAAAAACCCCTAAATTCCTTTTTCCAGGAAAAGCAATCTCAGTGCTTTTTAAATTTAATTTTATTTTTATTTTTTGGGGATTCTTCACTTTAAGCTGCTTGCTGTGGAGAGACCTACGATGGGAGCTGCCCCAGGAGGAAAATTTGATTTATTCCCTCCCTCTCCCCAAAGAAATTTTCCAGGAGTTTCCCACCAAAGGAAAAACCCCAGAAAACCAAACCAGCCTCATCCTCCTCTCCCCTGGGGGTGGAGGAGCCTCATGTCCAACGTGTCTTTTTTATTTTTGTTTTGTTTTTTAAGCTTCAAAACCAACCGAATTTGGGTAGAATCCGCTTCTCTCTGGTAGCTGGTGACACAAAAAGCTGTGAATTCCTGTGCTCTCGTTGCCTTTTGCCTCCGAGCCTGTTGTGACGTGGATTTTGAGACAGTGTCTTTGAGGGAGGTTTCTGTCATTATTATTATTATTATTAATGTTATTTT
>VZDJ01000268.1:2470030-2480464 GCA_008694505.1 Cyanoderma ruficeps | reverse complement strand
GCACTGAGCAGCTCCCGCAGCCTCTCAAAGCCCCTAAATCTCCATCACAGCCCCCCAGAGCCCCCCAGCCCCTCACCCTGGGCACTGAGCAGCTCCCGCAGCCGTGTCACCTCCTCCCGCAGCTCCCGGATCAGCCGCGCGTTCGGGTCCTCGTTGATCACGGCGTGGCACCGGATCTGCTTCGTGCGGTCGGCGTAGCTGGAGGTCACGGGGGGAAAAGGGGCAGGATCAGGGGCTGGGACCCCCCCACTTCTGCACCCCAAAACCCGCCGAGGGCGCCCCAAAGCTCACCGCAGGGTGCTCAGCGTCTCCTCGTAGTTGCTGTCGGCCGGGCTGAGCGCCGCGATCATGGCCGTGCGCGAGTTCCCGCCTGCGGGGACGCCGTCAGGGGGGGCCGGGAACCCCAAAAAAATCCCCTCGTGCTCCCCCACCACCCTAAACCCACCCAGGTTCTCCTTCAGCAGCCACGTCAGCACCGAGTCCCGGTAGGGGATGAAATCCGGCTTCTTCTTCTTGCTGGTCTGTTGGGGAGAGAAGAGGGCGGTCCTGAGGGTTCCCCGGAAAAGGAGGGGACCCCCGAGGGTGGGTGCAGGTAGAGGGGTGACCCCCAAACTCACCGCCTCGGCCAGGGCAGAGATGACCTTGCCCAGAGTGGTCAGGGACTTGTTGATGTTGGCGCCTTCCTGGGGAGGAGGAGGAGGAGGAGGAAGGGGACGAGGAGGGGGAGCCGAGCCCCCGTTCCCCGCTGTTCCCACCACAACAAGGCAGAGATTGGGCGCCTGTGGGACCAATGGGGGCCGTCCCTGGATTTTTGGGGAAGGGAGGAGGGGGGGTACCCTGACCCTCTGCCCCCTCCCCTTCCCCCCAGCTGGTGGGAATCGGGAATTCCCGGCCCTGCCTGGAGCCGGCAGCTGCTGCGGGAGCTTTGGAGCTGCTGCTCCTCCTGGGTTTTGTTTGTTCTTTTCCCAGAAATCCCTCGGAAACTGTGGGATTTGGGCTCCCTAAACCCTCCCCAACCCCTTCCCAGATCCCTCTGGATCATCCATCCCAGATCCCTCAGAAATTATGGGATTTGGGCTCCCTAAACCCTCCCCAACCCCTTCCCAGATCCCTCTGGATCATCCATCTCAGATCCCTCTGAAATGGTGGGATTTGGGCTCCTTAAAACCTCCCCAATTCCTTTGGTTGCTCCCTCTGGACAGTCCATCCCAGATCCCTTGGAAATTATGGGATTTGGGCTCTCTAAAACCCCCCCAACATCTTCAGTTGCCCCCTCTGGATTGTCCTTCCCAGATCCCTCAGAAATTATGGGATTTGAACTCCCTAAATCTCCTCCCCAACCCCCTCCCAGATCCCTCTGAAATTGTGGGATTTGGGCTCCCTAAAACCTCCCCAACCCCTCTGGTTGCTCCCTCTGGACAGTCCTTCCCAGATCCCTGGGAAATTATGGGGTTTGGGCTCCCTAAATCCCTTCCCCAACCCCTCTGGTTGCTCCCTCTGGATTGTCCTTCCTAGATCCCTCTGGGATTTTATTCTTTAATAAATTAACTCTGGGAAATTATGGGATTTGGGCTCCCTAAACCCCCTCCCCAGCCCCTTTGGCTCCTGCAGGCCGGGATTTGGGAAGGGGTGTGGATGTTCCGGCCTGGGAATGAGAGGAAATGGGATCCAGCAAATCCTGCCCGTGCTGGGCACCCCTGGGAGCTGCTCCCAAACCTGCCTGGGGGTGTCACTTGGGGCAGGGCCACCCAGGGCCACCCCTGCAGCCTGGAGAGGACCCTCTGTGACAGCCAGGGACATTCCTGGGGTCCTGCCATGTGGTGGCACCACAAATGAGGGGTCCTGGTGCCTCCGGGAGGGTTTGGATCTCTGGGATGGGGTTTGGGAGGTTGGGATGAGGCTGTGCTGAGGATTGGAATGTCCCTGTGCCACCCTGGGGTGGGGAAGGGATGGGGAAGGGGTGTCCCAAAGGATTGGAGTGGGATTTTCCAGCCTCTCCTGCCTGGGGCTTCTGGCTGGAGTTTTGGAGTTGGTCCTGGCCAGGGATTGGGAGGTTTTTTGAATCCCAAATCCTGGTGTGTCTGGGAGGGTTTGGATCTCTGGGATGGGGTTTGGGAGGTTGGGATGAGGCTGTGCTGAGGATGGGAATGTCCCTGTGCCACCCTGGGGTGGGGAAGGGGTGCCCCAAAGGATTGGGGTGAGATTTTCCAGCCTCTCCTGCCTGGGGCTTCTGGCTGGAGCATTGGAGCCGGTCCTAGCCTGGATTGGGTTTTTTTTGGAATCCTAAATCCTTCATCCCATCCTGGTGCCTCTGTGAGGGTTTGGATCTCTGGGATGGGGTTCGGGAGGTTGGGATGAGGATGGGAATGTCCCTGTGCCACCCTGGGGTGGGGAAGGGGTGCCCCAAAGGATTGGGGTGAGATTTTCCAGCCTCTCCTGCCTGGGGCTTCTGGCTGGAGCTTTGGGGCTATCCCAGGCCAGGGATTTGGGGTTTTTTGGGATCCCAAATGCTGGTGCCTCCGGGAAGGTTTGGATCTCTGGGATGGGGTTTGGGATGAGGCCATGATGAGGGTGTGAATGTCCCTGTGCCACCCTGGGGTGGGGAAGGGGCATCCCAGAGAATTGGAGTGGGATTTTCCAGCCTCTCCTGTCTGGGGCTCCTGGCTGGAGCTTTGGGGCTGCCCCTGACCAGGGATTGGGTTGTTTATTTTTTTTTTTTTTGGAATCCCAACTCCTGCATCCCACAGAATCCTGCAGGTTCTGCTTCCCTGGCTGCTCCCAGCCTGGAAAATGGCACTTTCTGCTCCCCTCCTTGTGAAATTCATATTATTTTTTCCCCTTATTTTTAAAGCATCCTCCAGCTCAGCTGTCAAAAATCCTCAGGGCCGAACACTGGGGGACCAGAAAACACCCGAAAAAAAAAACCCCAAACCCAGTGGTGCCTCCATCCCTTCCACTCCCGGCTGACCCTTTTTTCCATGGATATTTTCCTGGGGAAATGCGGCTCCTGGGGAAAGCTCGGCGCCATTCCCGGGACAGCCACTAGACGGCAATTCCAGCCTGGATTATGGCTGGAAAAACCATCCTGGAGAAGAGAGGAGAGGTTTGCGGGGGCTCGGGACGCGCTGCGTGCAGGTACTGAAAGGGTTTTATTGCTTGGTTTGGGGTTTACAGTTCATGCTGGTGAAATTATGGGATTTTTTTGGGTTTTTTGGGGTTTTTTTTTTAATGCTGTTTGCATGCGGGAACAAGGCGGAGGGCCCAGGTGACCCCCTTGGGCAGGTCACCCCCAAAAAGCTCAGCTGCCCCTTCTGTCCTCAAACTCAGCTGAGGGTCCGAGTTTGGGGGATTTGGGGTTTTTTTTTAGGGGATTCCAGCGTGGCTCTGTGATTGGTTTTTTTGGGGTTTTAATTGGGATACCCCGAGAGCCTGGGCAGGGAGGGAACTCAGGGAGGGGGGACCAGGCAGCTGGGGGTGACAGCACCAGGATTTTCCCCATCCCGCCCTGATCCGGGGCTTTGGGAGGAAGATTTTGGGACCTTTCCCATGCCCGGGATGTTCCTCAGGGGGTTTCCCTCTGACCCCAGGGTGGGTTTCTCTCCTTTGGGGTTTCTCCCCGTTGATTCCGGAGCAGGTTGATGGAAATAAAAAAAATTAAAAGAAAGGGAAGGGGTGGATTTGTTCCTTCTCATCCCACCCTGAGGGATCTTCCAGCCTGGAGATCTTTAACCCTTCACTCCTCGGATGCTCCTTCCAGCTGAGCCCAGGGGGGTTCAGATCTGGATTGGGATCAGGATTGGGATTTCCCGATTTCCAAGGCGGGATGAGCCCCATCCCCGCTGTGTCCCACCCCATCCCGGAGGAGGAGGAGGAGGTGACAACGGGCACAGCGCTTTGCGGGGCGGCTGCGGCGGGGTCAGAGCTGCGGTTTGGGTGGAAAAACAGAGAATTTCAGAAAAAGAAAAACCAAAAAAACCAGGGGGAGCGCCCTGCGATTGCGCTGCTGCGAAGCCGAGTCAGGATGGAAAAGCGGGAATGCGGGAACCCCCCGGGAATGCGGGAACCCCCCGGGAATGCGGGAAGTCCCCGCGAACGGGGACACGAGTCCTGCGGGCGGCGGGGCCGGGGCTCAGATCTCGATGACGGTGGCCCGGCGCAGGCACAGCGGCGCGTCCGGGGGCACCGCGTTCCGCTTGATCTCGTTGCCGTCCAGCCGCAGCACCTGGAGCCGGGAGTAGTTCATGACATCCACCACGGAGCAGAAACTGCTGATGGAGAACTCTGCGGAGGGAGAGGAGAAGGGGCTGAATTCCCTCCGCGCGGTTCTGATTTATTTAATTTTTTTTTTATTTTTTTTTCCCCCCCAGCTTTTTGATTTTTGTAGCGGAGTTTCTCGTGGATTTCCACGTTAACAAAAGCGATGTTTTGTAAACTGTATTTTTTTGTTGTTTTGTTTACATTTCTCTCTGGAGGAGAGGCAATTGATGGGCTTCTAGTTTGACCAGTGTAATTAGAGAGGTGTCAACTTCATTCGTCCAATCTCTGGTCATTGTTCAAAATCTATATAAATCGAGGTCAAAAATAAACTTTTTTTGCCCCAACAACCGACTGCCTGCGTGTCCTTCATTCCGTGTCCTCTAGCAACAGGCTGATTTTTAGTTTGATTATTAGAGAAATGCTCTTTCTGTGGGATCCACCTCTGAGAGCTGCTTCATGTTGACCGGGCGGGGGGAAAAAAAATGGGAGCAGCCCAAATTCGCTGATTTTTCCTGCGGATTTAGACTCAATCCCTGGAGCTAAAAGGGTTCCCGGTGCTCCGGGAGGAGCAGGAGGGTTTGTGCCTGTCCGAGGCTTTGGGAGCTTCCCTGCCCAGCCTGCATGGAGCGCTCGGAGGGTGGAGTCGGACAGAAAACGCTGCTTTTCCATCAGGATTTGCCTTTCCAGCCTCTTTTGGAGGCTTCCTGTGGGGCAGCCTCCATCCCCTGACCCTCTCTGGACCCTCGGGCAGCGTGTCCAGGAGCAGGGATGTCCCTGTCCCCATCCCGGCCGTCCCCTCTGCGCTCCTCTGCTGCCAGCGCCAGGCAGGGAAATTCCAGCCCAGCCCAGTTTGGAAGCGGGAGATGGAACAAACTCCCAAATACATTTTTGGGGAATTTTTTTTTTCTTTTTTTTTTTTCGTGCAGGATTTGAGCCTAGAGGGCAGCAGAGCTCCAGGCCGGGCTGCTGCTGCTGCTGGAAAAGGCAGCGGGATGCTGGAGGGAGCCACGCTGGGATTTTGGGGGGGCTGCAGACCCACAGAGGGGACCCTCGGTGGGGCGCAGGGGCACGACGGCGGTGTGGGTGCTCCAAAGGGGTTGGAGCCGCATCCCGGCTCCTGGGGGTGCTGTGAAGGTCAGCAGGACCCGCAGAGGAGGAGGAGGAGGANGGAGGAGGAGGAGGAGGAGGAGCCGGCGGTGGCTCCGCGGCGTTTGTGGGCAGACGGCGGCAGCAGCTCCGGCTTTGGAAAGCAAACATTTGGGAATCTGTTCCCGTGTCTGTGCTGCTGGCAGCTCCCCGCTGCGGGGTTCTGTGTTTTCCCTGCAACAGCTGATGGCTGCACTGACACATTCCCATTCCCACTCCAACTCCCATTCCCATCCCCATTCCTATCCTCATTCCCATCCCCATCCCCATCCCCATCCCCATTCCCATTCCTATTGCATTCCCTTCTCCATCCCCATTCCCATTCCCACTCCCACTCCAACTCCCATTCCCATCCCCATCCTCATTCCCACCCCATTCCCATCCCACCCTCTCCATCCCATCGCAGTCCTGCCCTCGGGGCCTGGCAGGTGAGGGGACCAGGGCTGGTTTTATTTCCCGGAGCTTTAGCTCGGGGGTTTATTTTCCCCGCCCGTTTTTATAAATAGAGCAGCCCCAGAACAATCTGTTCCCTTTGTTTGTTTGTGTGCGGAGGGGAGGGAACGCCGGGCCTGGCAGGAGATCGGGAGCTGAGCGCTCCCAAGGGAAGGACAAACCCCTCAGCTGCGGGCTGGGACACCTGGGGGGCTTTGGGGACATGGATGGGGCTGTGGAGGGGACAGAGAGGCTGTGCTGGCACTGGGCACTGGGGAATGTCCCTGTCCCTTGTGCTGGCATTGAGGAATGTCCCTGTGCAGGTGCTGGGGAATGTCCCTGTGCCCTGGGCACTGGGGAATGTCCCTGTCCCCTGGGCACTGGAGAATGTCCCTGTCCCCTGTGCTGGCAGTGGAGAATGTCCCTGTGCCCTGGGCACTGGGGAATGTCCCTGTCCCCTGTGCTGGCATTGGGGAATGTCCCTGTGCCCTGGGCACTGGAGAATGTCCCTGTCCCTTGTGCTGGCATTGAGGAAGGTCCCTGTCCCCTGTGCTGGCACTGGGGAATGTCCCTGTGCCCTGGGCACTGGAGAATGTCCCCTGTGCAGGCAGTAGGGAATGTCCCTGTGCCCCGGGCACTGGACAATGTCCCTGTCCCCTCTGCTGGCACTGCCCAGGGGTGTTCTCTGTGTCCCCAGCGTGCCTGTGGGGACCCCCCAGCTCTGCCCACTGCCGTCACCCCTCCTGACCCCACAGACCCCTCCTCTGCTTTCCACCATCTCCAACCCCAGGAGATGCTCAGGCTCCTGAGAAATCCCCCAAAATCCCCCAGGGATCCCACAGGAGCACTCCGGGCTGGGCCACCACAGCTGCCCTTGCAGCTGGGAACCCTCCCAAATCCCAAATCCCAAATCCCAAATCCCAGACCCCNCCCAAATCCCAAATCCCTGCCCAAACCACCACCCCAGGCAGTCTTTCCCCAGCCCTGCTCACCATTGATCTGGTTCCCCTGCAGGTAGAGGTTCTCCAGGTTGGTATTGACCCGCGGGATCTTCTGGAGCCGGTTGTAGGAGAGGTCCAGCTCCAGGATGCTGCTGCTGTTGAAGGTGTTGCTGGAGAGCCCTTGGTTGGTCAGGCCGTTGTGGGACATCCTGACGTAGAGCAGCCTGGGGGACACCCTGAAATAATCGTCAGGGATGGCATTGATGTAGTTGTACTCCAGGTAGAGCTGCTCCAGCGACGCCGGCAGCCCGTCGGGGACCTTCCTGAGGTTGTTGTAGCTCAGGTCGGCCAGGATCAAGGAGCTGAGCCCCTTGAGGGACGCTCCCATCTCGAAGATGAAGTTGTGGCTGAGGTAGAGCGCCGTGAGGTTCTCCAGCCCCTCCAGGGCGTTGGAAGGCACCTTGGAGATCTGGTTGTAGGAGAGGTGGAGCTCCCGCAGCGAGCGCGGCAGCGGGCTGGGCAGCCTGGTCAGGTTGTTGTTGTTCATGTAGAGCCTCTCCAGGCGCCTCAACTTCCCGAAAACCCTTTTCCCCATCTTGTCGCTGCCGATCTGGTTGTTGTGCAGCGCCAGCCACTCCAGCTCGGTGGCGTTGTCGAAGGCTCCCTCCTGGATGGAGGTGACGAGGTTGTTCTGGAAGTAGACGTACTTCATCCGCGACGGCACGAAGGGCAGGTACCGCAGGTTGCGGGTGTCGCAATACATGGCCGAGGAGAAGTTGGGGGGACAGTCACACTCTTGGGGACACCGCCAGGGCGCGGCTTGCTGCGGCTCGGGCTCGGGCTCGGGCTCGGTGTCGGTGGCCGAGGGGTAGGAGTAGGCGTACGCGGGGCTCTCCTCCTCCTCGTAGTAGGGCACGTAGTTGTAGGAGGAGGCGCGGGACTGCCGCAGGTAGTACTGCAGCCACGCCAGGTCCTCCTCCTCGTTGTACTGGCCCAGAGAGGACCCGCAGAGCCCAGCCAGGATGAGGATGAGGGTGGTGGCCCAAGGCATGGTGCTGGAGGGATCTGTGAGGGGACAGAGCCGGAGGATGAGCTGGGGAAGCCGGGCTGGGGGTGTGGTGGGGTGGGAGGTGGGGGTGGCACAGCTGGAGAATGAGCAGGAGATGAGGGAATCTTGTCCCGAAAAATCCCCGGCTGTGGAGACTTCTCCTGTGTGGGGTTATCTGATCTTCCCCCTTTTCACCTTGGAGAAAACTCCAGCCCGGTGGAGATTTGGGAGGAACCGGTGGAGATTTGGAAAAAAACTCCAGCCCAGTGGAAATTCAGAAGAAACTGGTGGAGATTTGGGAAGAATCTCTGTCCTAGTGAAGATCTGGGAGAAACCAGTGGAGATTTGGTAGGAATCTCCATCCTACTGAAGATCTGGGAGAAACCAGTGGAGATTTGCAAGGAACCTCCATCCCAGTGGAGATTTGGGAGGAACCTCCATCCCAGTGGAAATTTGGGAGAAATCAGAGGAGATTTGGGAGGAACGTCTGCCCTCAGTGGAGATTTGGAGGGAACCAGGAGAGATTTGGAAGAAACCTCCATTCCCAGTGGAGATTTGGGAGGAATCTCCATTCCTGGTGGAGATTTGGGAGAAACCAGTGGAGAATTGGGAAAAACCTCCACCCCAGTGGAGATTCAGGAGAAACCTCCTCTCCAGTGGAGATTTGGGAGAAACCTCCTTCCCAGTGGAGATTTGCTTGTGAGATCCCGATTTCTGGCTAATTCCACCACAATTTCTGGGCAGAGGACACACGGGTTGGGCCGAGGTCACGCGAGGTGCCTGGGGTTGGCTCCGCATGGCAGGGAGGAGAAGGAATTTGGATTCCCTTGGAGAAGAGATTTGAATTCTCTGGCTGAGAGGGGCAGCTGCCGGATCAGAGTGATTTGGGGAGTTTGAGGCATCTCCTGGAGGAGTTTGAGGCATCTCCTGGAGGAGTTTGAGGCATCTCCTGGAGGAGTTTGAGGCATCTCCTGGAGGAGTTTGAGGCGTGTTTTGAAGGAGCTCGAGGCGCCTTTTGAAGGAGCTATTTATGCTCCTCTCGCTGGTGACAGGAATCGCTGTGGGTTTCATCCAGCTCTCCCTTCCCCCACAGAAATTCAAGATGCAGATCCTGGTAAACAAATCCTGCCTGATTTTGGAGCTGAAACCTTCCCCAGGCTTCCATTTCCCTCCTCGGTGTGACCAGGGAGGGAGAGGGGACGTCTCCTGGTGATGGATCCAGAGGAGAGCAGGGAAGGAGACAAACCCATCCCTGATCCCCTGCCGTGCCCAGGTGGGGCTGCAGCGAGAGGATTCCAGCTCTGGACTCATCCTGACTCCTCATCCCGGGGATAAAGGAGCTCACGGGGTGTTCCTGCAGCCAGGAAGTTTGAAATCCCTCCAGGAATTTGGCTGCTGGGAGCGGCAGAGGATCCTACGTGGCTGGGAGGGTGTCACTGCCAGCTCTGTTCCAGCAGCCACCAGCAGGGACCGGTGTCCCCTTTCTGCCGTGCCAGGGGTGGCCCTGAGGTCACCTGGTGACCCCTGGCCGTGTCCCCAGCCTGCAGCAGGGAGGGGACACCCGGCCTGGCACGCTCAGAGGGCACAGAGTGCCCTGCCCTGCCACCCTGGCACGGGAAAAAAGAGGGATTGAGGCGGGTTTGGCAAGGCCTGGGTTTCTCCTGTTTTCCCTGTTTCCCGCTCCGTGTGCTCGGGACGGCTCCTGAGGGATGCCGAGTGCCACGGGGAGCTTGGCAGGGGCACAGGAGTTTCTCCTCCTCCTCCTCCTGCTGCTCCAGGGCTCTGTGCCTGCTCTCATACCACAGCCTGCAGCTTCTCCACCCTCTTGGCAGCCCCTTCTCGGGGGCCCTTCTGGGGCAAAACCCCCATGCCTGGGGGCAGAACCCCATCCTTGGGGTAAAAACCCCATCCCTGAGGGAAAAAAACCCCATCCCTGAGGGGAAAACCCATTCCTGAGGGGAAAAACCCATTCCTGAGGGGAAAAACCCCATTCCTGAGGGGAAAAACCCATTCCTGAGGGGAAAAACCCCATCCCTGAGGGAAAAAAACCCAATTCCTGAGGGGAAAAAACTCCCATGCCTGAGGGCAGAACCCCATCCCTGGGGTAAAAAACCCATTCCTGAGGGGGGAAAAAACCCATCCCAGGGGGCATAACCCCATTCCTGGGGGAAAACCCCCATTCCTGAGGGGGAAAACCCATCCCTAGCATAAAAACCCCATTCCTGAGGGGAAAATCCCCATCCCTGAGGGCAAACCCCCATCTCTTGGGGGAAAACCCCCATCCCTGGGATCAGAACCCGTCCCTGGTGTCCCCCTCCCTTTCCCAGTGCCCCCCTTCAACCCACTGGTGACCCCAAAATCTGTCCCCAGCAGACCCCACTGTGCCCTCATTGTTTGTGGGGGGCTCTTCCCCTCCCTGGGGGCTTCACCCCCGGCTTTGGGGTGGGATCTGTCCCCTCCTGGTGTCCCTGTCCTGCACCAGGGACTGCAATGGGGCCAGCTCCTCATTCCAAGGGTTTGGGGGGAGCGTTGTGGCCATCCCTGGGGTCACGGACTTCCCAAGGGATGGGATGGGATGGGATGGGATGGGATGGGATGGGATGGGATGGG
>VZDJ01000268.1:2423230-2434100 GCA_008694505.1 Cyanoderma ruficeps | reverse complement strand
CCCCTTCCCTTTGTCCCCTCAGAAATCAACGGCACCCAGATCTGCCCCACATCGCTGATGTCCATCCAGGATTTGTCTCCCTCCAGCCTGGACGGCGTCCCGCGGCTGCGCTACCTGCGGCTGGACGGGAACCTGCTGAAGCCGCCCATCCCTCTGGACCTGATGCTGTGTTTCCGCCTGCTGCAGTCCGTGGTGTTTTAGCCCTGCCCCGCCTCTGCCAGGCCCGGCTTTGCTCGGACCTTTCCCCCCTGCCCACCCTCGACCTTCGGCGGCGTTTGACACGCGGGACCCTCTCTCCTCCCTCTCCCCCCACTCACTCCCCGCCTCCATCCATCCCCTCTCCTCGTTTTCCCGAATTTTTTTCCCCTGCAGGGCTCCTCGGGGACCCAGTCCCGGCTGTCACCCCAGGTCACAGCTCCCTGTCCTTGTCCCCCAGGCCAAGCCCGGAGCCGGCTCCGTCTCTCCCTTTGCATCCGGCAGAATTCCCGGGAGGGTTTTTGGATTCGGTCCGGATGGAGCTGCTGGGCTCGGGGCGTGTCCCTGTTCCCCGGGAAACGATTCCCGGTGGATTTTTGGAGATGGGATGGCCTTGAGGGCGGGTGGGATCTGTGGAAGTGGAGGGAGGATGGATAATCCAGCCATCCCAAGGGATGGGGACACTCCTGTCACCTGGGGATGGATAATCCGGCCATCCCAAGGGATGGGGACACTCCTGTCACCTGGGCTCTTCTGGAGAGCTTTGGCTCCACATTTCCCTGGAGGAGAAGGATCTCAATCCCTGCTGGAGCTGTGGGTTTGGCAGGATGGGGCAGGGAGGGTGTCCGGCCCCTGGATCCTGCGCCCTGTGTGGGTCACACCTTCCCTCACCACCCCGGGCAAGGCCTGGCCCTTCCCAGCCTCAAATCCCCCATCCCAGCAGCGACCCCAAAATCCTGCACCGTTCCCTGTAAAATCTGAGGAAGCAGGGACGCATCTGTGGGGTCACAGCCCCATCCCAAAATCCTGCACCTTTCCCTGTAAAATCGTCAGATGCAGAGCCACATCTATGGGGCCACATCCCAAAATCCTGAATCCTTCCCTCTGAGCTCGGGGGATACAGGTCACATCCGTGGGGTCACAGTCCCATCCCAAAATCCTGCATCATTCTCTCTGAAATCTGGGATCAGGGGCCACATCTGTGGGGTCACAGCCCCATCCCAAAATCCTGCGCCTTTCCCTGTAAAATCTGGGATCAAGGGCCACATCTGTGGGGTCACAGCCCCACCCCAAAATCCTGTATCATTTCCTGTGACATCTGGGATCAAGGGCCACATCTGTGGGGTCACAGCCCCACCCCAAAATCCTGCACCCTTCCCTCTGGGATCTGAGGATTCAGGCCCAAATCCACGGCTCAGTTTCTCTCTGGAGCCAATCGCGCATTGTGGGTTTTGCCTTTCTTTTTTTGTTTTTTTTTAAAGTTTTTTTTATTAGAAATGAAAGGAAAGGAAAAGAAAAGGGAAGAATTATCCTTTGGAAGAGCTATTTTTATCCCTCCCCTGCCCTCACATGTATCGCTTCCCCCCGTCCGTAGCTGTACCTGCATTTACAGGGTGTCCGGGTTTAGGGGTGGGGGGGATTATTCTCTTCTTTTCTCCCCGAGTCTCAGGATTTGGATTTAAAGGCCGAGCGTTAGAGAGAAGAGAAAAAAAAGGAAAAAAAAAATATCAAAATCCAACTGCAACGAGCATTAAATAAACCAAAGAAAGCTCCTTTGTGTCCAGCCAGCAGAAATGACCCTTCCAGGGACGGCCACGGACGGGCACCGTGTCCTTGTCCCTGCTGATGGCACAGGGATGCTCCCCCCTTTTTTTTTTCCCCCCCATTCATTAAAACCTCTAATTAAGGAGGTTTGTTATTTTATTTTATTTTTTTTTCCCCCCCCTGATGATAAAATCTCCCTTTCCAGCTCTCCCTGAGGTTGGGTGGGACAGGTTTGAGCCCTAAACCCGGACGGAGCCCTGCCCTGGATTTATGGATATTTATATCTGATGTGTATATAGACTGGTAGAATGTACAGATATTCTCTAGAGACACGTGTAGCTCCCGGCCCGGCGACTTCATGGGATTATTTTTTTTTTTATTATTATTTTTCACTCCCACTCCTCGCAGCAGTGGAAATAAAATCATTCACAAGGGACTCCTGAGCCTCTCCCTGATCCATCCTCGCCTTCATCCCGCAGCGCAATTTCCTTGCCTGGGGAAGGAATTCTTCCCAATAATTTCAGTGGGTTGGTGGGTTTGGGGTTTTGGGCTGGAATTTGGGGAGGAGTTCTCAGCTGGGAGGGGCTGGGATGGAATTCCCGGAGAATCTGTGGCTGCTCCAACCCTGGAAGTGTCCAGGGCCCGGGTTGGAGCACCCTGGGGTGGTGGAACCCCTGGAATGGGAATGGGATGGGATTTAGGGTGCCTTGACCCCAAACCAGGCTTCGAGCCCTGGGGTCAAAGGCCAGGCCCCACACGCCTTCCCTAACGAGCATCCCTGCTAATTAGGAGAGCCTGACCCTGGCTGCAGCTCCCAGGGCTGTGGGTGGCACTGTCACAGCAGCAGAGGGTGACACCGAACAACGGGGCGGGTGACAACCCTGAGCTGCCCCCATGGCACCAGGGGGACCCTACAAACCTCCCCGGGGTGATGTACCCGGTGGGAGCAGCATGGAGATCTCCTAGATCCGACATGGGGCTCTAAAATCTGGGCTGCAGGGACACATCCATGGGGTCACAGCCCCATTCCAAAATCCTACATCATTCCCTGTAGAATCTGGGATGCAGGGACACATCCATGGGGTCCCAAAATCCTGCATCCACATCCATGGAGTCACAGCCCCATCCCAAAATCCTGCATCCCCATCCCTGGGGCCACAGCCTAATTCAAAATCCTGCATCCCCATCCCTGGGACCACAGCCCCATCCTGGCATCCCGCACCCTTCCCTGTAAAATCCGGGATTAAGGGCCACATCCCGGTGTCACAGCCATGCCGGGGCCCCTCTCCCGGTCCCGGAGGAGCGGTCGGGTCCCTCTCCCGGTCCCGGAGGAGCGGCGGGGGCCCTCTCCCGGTCCCGAAGGAGCGGTCGGGTCCCTCTCCCGGTCCTGGAGGAGCGGTCGGGTCCCTCTCCCGGTCCCGGGGGAGCGGCGGGGCCGGGCGGGGCCGGGGGGGCCGCTGGTGTTCCCACACGAGCGTGGTGGGCGAGTGGAGGCAGCGGCTGCTCCTTCTGCGCGTCCCCGAAGCCGCGTGAATGCGAACGCGGAGCGGAGCGGGAGGACGGGCGGGCGCGGGGGAAGGTGTGAGGATGTGGGATGGGGCCGGGGGGGGGTTTGGGGTTTGTGGTGTTGAGGAGCAGGCGCAGGCACCCGCNCCCATCCCCATCCCGATCCCGCTGTTTCGTACCCGGGAACGCGGATCCCCCACTCCCAGCGGGGTTTTCCCTCCCTGGGGAAGTCAGAGGCAATTCCCCCCTCCCCATGGGAGCTGGGCGGCCCCAAATCTGCTCCCCGCAAAGCCTCGGTGTCCCCCTGGGATTGGGGTTGGGGGTGTCACTGTGGGGTGGCGGGGACCCCCTCATTAGTGGGGTTAGAGGGGTTGGGGGTGCTGTTCCCAGCGCAGGGAAGGTTCTGGATCCCCCAGGGATTTGGGATCGGGGGGGGATTCTGGCTCCAGTCGATCCCAGGTGCAGCTGGTGACCCCCGACCGACCCCATTTGTGGGTTGGCACCTTCTCCCACTCTCAGAGGGTTGGCCCCGACCCTTTGGGGGGTGCTGAGAACTCGGGGACATTTGGGATGGCCACAGGGACCTTCCCGGTGACACTGTCCATGCAGGGAATGCTGAGGGGGGACAAGAACACGACACCGTTCATGGGGCCAGGACAGAAAAGCAAAGACCCCAAAGACCCCATTGGCCTGGGGATCCTTCACCCATAAAAACCCCTTCATCCTTAAAAACTCTCCGTCCTTAAAAATCCTTCACACCCGGGAACCCCGTCACCCCTAAAAATCCTTCACCCCTAAAAATCCTTCACCCCTAAAAACCCAAGACCCCTTGGGGAACCTTCACACCTGGGGGACCCTTCACCCCTAAAAATCCTTCACCCCTAAAAACCCACCACCCCCCGGGGAACCTTCACCCCTGGGGGGCCCCACTGCCCTTGGGGACCCATCACCCCTGGGAATCCCTTCACCCCTAAAAATCCTTCACCCCTGGGGGACCCTTCACCCTCAGAGACCCCACTGTCCTTTGGGATCCTTCAGCTCTGGGGACCCCAGTGTCCTGGGGACCCTTCCCTGCCAGGGACATCATCCCTGGGGACCCTTCACCCCTAAAAACCCTTCACTCCTGGGGACCCTTCACCTCTGGGGGAACTTTCACCTCTCGGGGACTCATCTTAAAAACCCTTCACCCCTGGGATCCCTTCACCCTTGGGCACCCCTTCACCCCTGGGGACCCTTCACCCCTGGGGGACCCTTCACCCCTGGGGACCCCCCGTTCCCTTTGGGACCCTTTCACCCCTGGGGACCCCCCTGCCCTGGGCACCCTGGCCCAGCCCCTCCTTTCCCACGGCAGCAGCGGCGCTGTCGCCCCCCCGCCCGTCCCGTCCCCCCCCAGCCCCCACCTCTCCCCGGTCCCGGCGGCCGCCGAGCCGCCTAATGAGCGCCTTAATGAAGATTAATTAGCGGCCGCTCCGTGCTGAGCGGGGGCCGGGGGCCACTCGGTGGGTTGGGGGCTGCGGATGCCGCCGGTACCCACGGGGGGGCTGCGGGGGTGTCCCCGAGAGCAGATGGTGCGTGGGGGGGCGACAGGAACGTTTCGGAGGCCGTGGGGGGCTGGGTGGGCACGAGGCTGCCCGGGGGGGGCTGCAGTGCTCGCCCGGCTCCTCCTGCGCTGGCCCAGCCCCGCGGGGACATCCCCCGGGAGGGTGGTGGCCCCGGGAGGGTGGTGGCCCCGGGAGGGTGGTGGTCCCAGGAGGGTGGTGGCTTCAGGAGGGTGGTGGCCTCAGGAGGGTGGTGGCCCCCCCGAGCTGAGCCCTGTCGCCGGGGTGGGGGAACACGGGGGGGGGGCGTTGGGGGGTGTTTCCCACCCTACCCCAGTGAGGGGAGCGGTGCTGAGCCCCCCTGCTCCTACACCAGCTCCACTTCCACAAAAAAACCCAAAATCTCTCACCGTGTGAAGGTTTGAGGTGCTGACCCCTCTTCACCTCCCCAAAAAACCCCCCCAAACCACCCCCGAGTGTGAAGGTTTGGGGTGCTGAGCCCCCCTTGCACCCACACTGGGGTTTTTTTGGGGAAGGGGAGCAGGGGTGGGTGCCGCAGGGGCTCAGCTGGCAGCCCCTGGCTGGTGACACCAGCTGGGGTGGCCCTGGCTCTGTCCTCCCACCCTGGGGACACCAGGGACGGACCACGGGGACACCAGGGACATTGGGGGACTCATTGCCCCCCAATCCCGCCCCTCCCAGCCCCAGCTCGGGCTGTTGGAGCGGAGCCACCACCGGGGCCGCCTGGCCTTGGGGACAATGCGAGGTGACAGCAGGGGACCGCCGGTTGGATTGGCCGCATCCTGCCCGTCCCCTCGGCCAGACCCCCAGAGCAGCCCCCTCCTCCTCNCCCCGCCCCGGGCTGGGGGAGTTGGGGATGGGAGGGTTTGTGGGGGTGCCGGGAAAGGGCGGATCTGCGGGAAAACAGCGGGAATTTGGGAGCAGCATCCTCAGGACGGAGTGAAAACAGCTCTGGGCTGGGGGGTGGAGTTGGGGTTGGGGTTGAAGAAGCCGGGATCCTCCCCCTGCTCCGCCGTGGGTGTCCCGTGGGAGGGAATTCTGTGGGAATGGCTCCTGGAGGGTTTGGATGTGGAGCTGTCAGGGCGGGGGGGTGTTCCCGCGCTGTCGCACGGATCCTGCGGCCTCTGGCCCGCCGGGATGTTGGAAAAGCAGAATCCCGGGATTTAGGCCTGGAGCAGAAGGGGGGAGCAGCAGTTCCAGGGGCTGCCGGGCTTGGGGGGCCAGTGACCGGTTCCACCCCTGGCCACGAGCGCCCTGACCCCCTCAGCCCCTCCCGAGCCCTCCTCATCCCCTCCCGACTCCCTCATCCCCTCCCGATCCCCTCCACACTTCCCAAACTCCTCATCCCTTCCTGACCCCTTCATCCCCTCCCGACTCCCTCATCCCCTCCTGAGCCCTCATCATCATCTCCCGACCCTCCCTCATCCCCTCCGGACCCCCTCCCCACTTCTTTGTCCCCTCATCCCTTCCCGACCCCCTCATCCCCTCCCAGTCCCCTCGTCCCCTGCGGGCCCCCCGCGCTCCCCCCGGGGCCGGGAAAGCCCCTCGGGGCCTCTCCTGCACAGCCGAGCGTGAAATGGGCTGAGCAGGGTCACCAAACGTCCCCCCGGGGCTGGGGGTGTCTGTCCCCCCCCGGGGCTGGGCTCAGCCGCATCCCAGCCCCACATCCAGCCCTTGGTGACCATTCCAGGCCCCATCCCTCGGCCCTGTGACCCTGGCCGGGCGCAGGATGTGTCCCCTGGGCTGGCTGGGGGTGGCCAGCCTGTGCCTGGGGACACTTTGGGCTGTCCCAGCCAAGGAGAGGAGGAAAGGGGACAAGCCCAAGGCTGAGCTGAACCTCTATGAGAACCTGGATTTGGACAACTACGACCTGACCTTGGATAACTACGGGGAGATCCTGGACCTGAGCAACTACGAGGAGCTCTACGACTATGGGGACCTTGTCCCCAAGGTGAGGGGGACACAGGAGAGCCCCTGGGTGCGCCCCAGGACAGGGATTTGGAGCCGGGGACGGATGTGGCACCGCAGGAGGAGCGATGGCAGCCACAGCCCTGGCAGCTCTCCTGGTGCTGGGGAAGGTTTTACCCGAGCCAAACCTCTGCCAGCTCTTTGTCCCCTGCCAGCTCTTTGTCCCCTGCCGAGGATTCCTTCATCCCTCTGGGCGAGGAGGGGCAGGGGGGGAGTTCCTCGGAGAGCTTTCCAAGAAGGAATTAACAACCCCGACCCAAATCCGCCAGTTCGTCAACCAAAACAAATGTCTGGGGCATCAAATTTAAATATCCTCTGTGTTTTCTGTACAATCCCAGAAAAGAGGTTTTCCCACCTGTTTGGTCAGCACGTCAGTAGATGTTTGGCCAATTCCAGAAGGAATTGACAGAACCATCCAGGGTACACTCACAGGGTCATCCAGGTGGGATTTTTGATCCCCAGTAGATGCACGGGACTGGTGGGTTCCTCACCTTCCCGAGACACCTTTTAAACACAAATAATTAGACATCCTTAGTTCTTTTAAACACAAATAATTAGACATCCTTAGTTCTTTTAAACACAAATAATTAGACATCCTTAGTTCTTTCAAACACAAATAATTAGACATCCTTAGTTCTTTTAAACACAAATAATTAGATATCCTTAGTTCTGTGTGACCACAGCGCCTGTGACCCCTGACCGGTGCCACCCACCCCACGTGGGGACAAGTGTCCCTCACACTTGTCACACCCCTCACACCCGGCTGTGTCCTTGCAGATCGAGGTTGGCACCTTGGCTCCTCGCCCCAAGGACCCCAAAACCTTCCCAGAGCCGGGTGAAACCACGGCTGGAACCCCCAAACCCCCGAGCGGGGCTGGCCCCGGGCCCCCAGCGCCCATCCCCGGGCAGGGTGAGTTGTGTTCCCTCGGGATGCATCCCCACGGCACAGGGGTGGAGTTTTTTGGGGAAAAAACCGGAATTTTTGTGCTGCCAGCAGCTCTTTGCTGGGTTTTGGGGTTGAGTCTGCTCACACAGGAGGGCTGCAGAGAGAGAGAAATTTCCGGGGAAAAAAAAATAATGAACTCCAGCAAAGCAGCGAGGCTTTAATGAGCAGAGGCTTTGCGACAGTGGCAATTAGATTAGCGGCAATTAAAATCCTGGCGTGAGGCATAAATATCTTTATTCCTCCTCTGTCGCTCCAGATCGGGACAAATGAAGTGGGAGGTGAAAGGAAATCGGTGCTGAGCTGCTTTGAAACCCTCCTAGAAGGGATGGGGAACCTCGGGGATGGAGCTGGGGGAGAGGAAAAGGATCAGGTGTGGGGTTGGGGTCGGTTTTACCCCTCCTGCCCCCCCGTGCTGGGGCCTTTGGGGCAGCTGGGGCAGATTTTTCTTGATGCAAAATAATTTTCTTGAGTTCGGCTTCCTCTGGTGGGAGAATTGAGGGGGCCAGGAGAGCTTTGGGTGTAAAAAAACTGAATTTGGGAGCTTTAATCTCCTCTTGTGGGGAGGAGGGGATTTGATCCTGGGCATTTCCATTTATTAACAGGGGTTTTTGGGGTTTTTTTTTGGGAGTTTCTGATCCTTCCCTGGATGGTGCTGGGGCTGTGGCAGCTCTGGGTGTCACAAACTCTGTGTCCCCAGAGTGTGGGCAGGGTGGGCACATCCTCCTGCTCTTCTGGGGTATTTTATGGGGTATTTTCTGGGCTCAGGGGCTGTGACAGCTCTGTGTGTCACAGATCCACATCCCCACAGTGGGGTGGGCAGATCCTGCTGTTCTGGGGTATTTTCTGGGTATTTTCTGGGGTATTTTCTGGGGTCAGGGAGCTGTGACACCTCCGTGTGTCACTGATCCATGTCCCCACGGCAGGGTGGGCAGATCCTGCTGTTCTGGGGTATTTTCTGGGGTATTTTCATGGGTCGGGGGCGGTTCCCATGCCCAGGCTGTCTCTGTGCCCGCAGGGCTGCCCAGCTGCCAGCTGTGCCTGTGTCTGGGCACCTCGGTGTACTGCGACGACGCGGGGCTGGAGCGGATCCCGGCGCTGCCCCCGGACACCGCGTACCTGTACGCCCGCTTCAACCGCATCGGGGCCGTCCGTGCCGCAGACTTCACCGGCCTCGGTGAGCCCGGCTCTCCCAGAACCCAGGGAGAGAAATCCCGGTGTCTGGGTTTGGAAAGATCGGGAGACTGCCAGGGAAAAGCTGGAGGTTCCCTCGGAATGGAGAGTGTAAACGCCCCTCCCTCCGGATTGTTGTAGTTTTGGAATTAAGGGGTTTCCAGGCAAAGAGGTGGGGAGAGGAATAACAGTTCTTCACTGGGAATATTAAAGATAAAAAGGTAGTAGTACAAAAAAATCCAAGTAAACAAAACAAAAAAAAATCCGAGAAACACTGCCAGAGTGAGAACACAGCCCCGCTGGTCAGGGTGTTGGTGTCAGTCCCGATAAATCCTCCTGCAGGGGCAGGTGTGGATCTGTTGGAGCAGAGATGATCCTGGAGAAGGGTCCAGTGGTGCTGGGAGGGGTCTGGTCTCCCTCTGGGAATTCAGTGCAGACAGGCTGTGCTGGTGTCCCCAATCCCAGCTTTGATCCAGGTGGGAATTCCTGGCTCCTCCCCCTGGGTGGAGCCTCTCCATTCAGCTATTTCTCCTGAATACACAAAAAACGCTTTAAAAAGCAAAAATCATCATTGGGACACGGGGAAAAAAACCCAGGATTTGGATGGGGAATGAGGGGAATAAACCGCCCTGGTTTTAATAAACCGTCCCTCCTCTCCTCCTCCCCTCAGAGAAGCTGAAGCGCATCGACCTGAGCAGCAATTCCATCTCGTGGGCGGACGCGGACGCGTTCCGGCGCCTGCCCAGCCTGCAGGAGCTGCTGCTGCCCGAGAACCTCCTGACGGCGCTGCCCGAGCTGCCCCGCAGCCTGGTCCGCCTGGACGCCCGCCTCAACCGCATCGCCAGCGCCGGCCTGCGCCCCGAGGCCTTCCGGGTGTGCCCCGGGGACGGCGGGGACGGGCACAGCCCGGGGGACAGCGGGGACAGCGGGGACAGCGGGGACAGGGGGGCAACTTTAGAGGGGCCACCTCTGTTGGGGTTTTGTCTCTTGGGGGATTCATCTTCAGCGGGTTCGTCTCTAGGGGCTTCATCTCTAGGGCATCCACTGGTTCATCTCTGGTGGGGTTCATCTCTAGGGGATTCATCTCTAGTGGGGTTCATCTCTAGTGGGGTTCATCTCTAGGAACTTCATCTTTGGGAGGTTCAGCTTTAGGGCATTCATGTCTAGGGAATTCATTGGTTCATCTCTAGGGGGTTCATCTCTAGGGGGTTCATCTTTAGGAGGTTCATCTTCAGGGGATTCATTGGTTCAGCTCTAGTAAGATTCATCTCTGAGGGTTTCATTGGTTCATCTCTTGGGGGGTTCATTTCTATGGGTTTCGTCTTTAGGAGGTTCATCTTCAGGGGATTCTTTGGTTCATCTCCATTGGGGTTCATCTCTATTGGGGTTTATGTCTATTGGGGTTTATCTCTATTGGTGTTCATCTCTATTTGGGTTCATATCTATTGGGGTTTATCTCTATTGGGTTTCATATCTATTGGGGTTTATCTCTATTGGGGTTCATCTCTATTGGGGTTCATCTCTATTGGGGTTTATGTCTATTGGGGTTCATCTTTTGGGGGTTCATGTCCACCCTCTCCCCGCAGGACCTGAAGCAGCTGCAGTTCCTCCATCTCTCCGATAACCAGCTGGATTTTATCCCGGTGCCCCTTCCTGAGAGCCTGCGCTCGCTGCACCTCCAGGTGGGACGGGCTTTGCCTGTACCTGAGCCTAGCAGAGCCCTCCTCATCCTCCTCCTCCTCATCTTCCTCCTCTCGTTCCTCCTCCTCCTCATCCTCTTCTTCCTTGTCCTGGTCCTCCTTATCCTGGGCAGAGGCCTGGGCCTGGTCCTCCTCCTCATCCCTTTGACTCAGATTTGTCCCTTTCCCTGCACCTCCAGGTGGGATGAGGTTTACCTGAGTTTAGCCGATCCCACATCCTCCACCTCCTCCTTCTCCTTCTCTTCATTGTCCTGGTCCTGGTCCTTGTCCTGGTCCTGATC
>VZDJ01000268.1:2345488-2377463 GCA_008694505.1 Cyanoderma ruficeps | reverse complement strand
TTTTTTTTTTTTTTTTGCTTTGTTTTGGCTTTTTTTTTTTTTGGCTTGTTGTTGTTGTTGTTTCTTGTTTTTTGGTAGTTTTTTGGTAGTTTTTTGGGTTTTTTGGTGGGTTTTTTTGGTGTTTTTTGGGTGTTTTTTGGTTTGTTTTTTTTTATTTGTGGGGGTTTTTTTGATGGGAAAATATGGATTTAGGGCTGGAGGAGAGTGGGGAGAGGGATCCGAGCTAGCTGGGATGGCAGGAGTTAGGGCCGGGATGTGATCCAGAGCGGGGATTCTCGGAGGTGCCGGAGCAGGGACACCCATCCCGCCTCACGTGGTGGCGGTGGCAGGAGGGGCATTGCTGTCCCCGTGTCCCCAGGGCTGCTGCCACCCTCGGGATCTCAGTGCTGGAGCTCCCTTCCCGCTCTGGAATCCTTGGGGTTCCCCTACGGCACATCCCGGCTTTAGGGCATCCCCCTCTCGCCGGGAAACCCAAAATTTCCCTGCGCTGTCCAACCGGCTCTGCCTCTCCTGCCTCAGTTTCCCCTCGCTGTGCTCCAGAGGGGGATTTTTTTGGGGAGGGGATTTGCCGCCTCGGTTTGGGTTTTTGTCCCCACGGGATCCTTCAGGGGACGGGGAAGACCAAGCGACTCGTGGCAGTGCTCCGGTGACAAGGTGAGCCCCCGAGTGTCCCCCACTGTCCCAGGGCACCCCAAAACCCACGGGCTGCCCCTTCCTCCTCCTCCTCCTCCTCCTGCCTTCCCAGGGCAGCAGATGCTTGTCCCTGGCTGCTGCTGGAGGAAGTGACGGGCCCTATTTTCAGCCCCCGGGGATCTTCGGGGCAGGAATCCCCTGTCCCTGTGTAATCCTGCTAAAAATACCCCCGTGCCTGTGTCCTGCTGTCCTGCCCGGGGCCTCTCCCGTCCCCCGAGCGTTGTTTTGTCTCTGGTGCTCTGGGTCGGGCTTTTCCTGCTGGGTTGGACTTGATTTAAGCCGAGTTTAAAAATTCCTGCGCTTTCCAAAGGGGATGTGGGGAGGTGGGAGTCGGGATTTGTGGGATTTCTGCTGTTGGGGTGCTCAGGTGTGTGGGGAGACGAGCTGGGCACCAACAGCTCCTGGTGCTCCTGGGCTGCCCCATCCCACGGGAGAGCTGCAGCATCCCTAGGCTGGGATATACCAGGCTCTGCCCCGAATCCTGGTGTCCTGGGATCCAAAAATCCCAAATCCTGGCCGTGCCTGTGCCTGGGAACATCTCTGGAGCAGAGAGCTCCGTGTTCCTCCCATCCTGCCCTGTGGCCTGTCCTTGGCCTGGCCAGCTCGGACACTGCTCCCAGCCCTGCTCGGGGCTCTCCTGCTCCTCAGGAGCTTCCCAGGAGAGCATCCAAATCCTGGGGGCTGCGGCAGCTCCCTGGGGATGGGACCACATCCCGCCGGGATTCCCGGTGTCACCTCCCCTCCCGTGCCGGGAATCGGGAGGGTGCGGGTGGCTCTGGCAGGGCTGGGATGTGGCCCCTGCTCCGCTGTGGCCGTGCTGGTGGCGCTGCCAGAGCAGCCCCAAGGTTGGTTTTGCTGCTTTGCTTTTATCCTCCAGCCCCGCTCCACAATCCCGAGCCGCCCAAATCCCAAAGCTCGGCTTTGGGGCTCACTCTGGGCTGTAAATCAGAGATTTACAGCCCGGGATGGGTCTGGAGGAGGGAGGAGAGGTGGTGGGCACCTCCCTGCACCAGGCTGACCCGGAGGGAAGGCAGGAGAGGAGCAAAGGGCACCCACTGTGTGCCAGCTGCTGCCACATCACCCCGGGGCAGCTTCCCGGTGCTCCCAGGCTGGGGAAAAAACCGATTTCCCGGTGCCGGGCGGGATGGAGAAGGAGCAGATAAAACCTCGTGCCGGCATCCGGGACAACCCTCCCAGCCCGGCAGGTGACAGAGGGGACAGCCCGGGGATGCCGTGGCCCTGCAGGTGTTTGTGGCCGCAGGAGAGGTTGGGTTTGCTCCCCGCCCTCCTGCATTCCTGCGCCGGCCCTGCTACCTTGTAAAGCCCCAGAGGATAAGGAGAGGAGCCCGGCCGCTGATTTAGTGCAGGCGCCGGCAGAGAAAATACCAAGGCCTTAGATGGAAACATTCCCCCCTGACAGCTCGCCTGGAGGCTCCCTGCTTTTCTTTTGCTTCCACCCGCCCTGGAATTCCTGGGCTGCTGCACCCTGAGGAGCGGGGAAGCCCCGGTTGGGGGGCGAGGGTAGATTCCTGACCCCCCCCCCGGGCAGCTGCGCCGGTGGCTTTGGCACGTGGATGTGACGCTTTTTGGGAGGCCTGGAGAGCAGGAGCCGAGGCTGGCACAGCCCCTGGTGGCAGCAGGCTCAGAGCCGTGGGGTTTGGGGCTCAGGGATGTGGGTTTGAGGGCGGGGGGTTGCAGATTTTTTGGGGGCTCGGCGCAGGGTTTGGATTGTCGCGTCTGTGCCAAGGCCGTGCGCGGCGTTCCGCCCTCCAGCCCCTTCCCTGCCCTCAGCGGGAGTTAATTGCTGCCTTGGGCACGCCAAATCCCAGCAGTTTTCCAACGTCAATTAGCAGGAGGCAAAATAGGAGCGGAATGGGAGCCAGGGCAGCTGCAATGAGCGGGGTGGTGGCAGCGCGTGAGCGGCTGCAGGGACATTGGTTTTTGGGGGAATGTCACCTCCTCCTCCTCCTCCTCCTGCCTTCCCCTTGCGCTTTCCCGGTGACCTTGGCCCTGCTGCCATCCCTGCTCTTGGTGCCTGGCAGGAGGAAGGAGAGGAGGAGGAGGATGGTGTGACACGGCCAGGGGTGAGGCAATGCTCTGGTGGCCTGCCCGCCCGTGGTGTCACCGGTGTGGGGACGAGGTGTCACAGCCAAGGGGGTGACAGCCCATTTGGGGACAGGCCCTCAGCTGTGCGCCCTGCACGTGGCAGCCCCGTGGCTGCGCCGCTGGCACCGGGAATTGTGCCTGGCACAGCCCTGTGGAGGGAAAACACGGTGCTGTACCGCCCGTGGGTGACGGTGACACCGCGGGGACGGCGGCTCCCCGCTGGCAGCGTGTGGCACCCTGAGCCTGCGGTATCCGATGGCTTGTGGCGTTGTGCCTTCCCTTGTCACCAGCCCGGTGTCGCGGACGTGGAGGTGCGTGGGAGACGGGAATTGTCACTCGCGGGAGACAGGAATTGTCACTCGCGGGAGACGGGAATTGTCACTCGTGGGAGACGGGAATTGTCACTCGCAGGAGATGGGAATTGTCACTTGCGGGAGATGGGAATTGTCACTCGCGGGAGTTGGGAAGTGTCACTCGCGGGGACCCGCAGGACGAGGGGAGCCTGCCCTGCCCTGCCCTGCCCCACCCGCGGGGGCTGGATCCCAACAGCGAATTCCCGCTGGAATTCCCGGGCTGCAGCACCAGCCCTGCGCCTTGGGCTCAGCCACTGCTCCGTGACTGCTTTGTCACTGGCTTTGTCACTCGGCTGGTGACTCGGCGGGTGACTCGGCTGGTGACTCGGCTGGTGACTCGGTCGGTGACTCGGTTTCCCTGGCACAGCGCTCCGCGAGGCCCCAGCGCTTCCTGGGNTTTTCCCGGGCATCCCCCCCCCAAATTTTATTCCCTCCTCGTTTCTTTCTTGCAGGACGGAGCCTGCCAGCTCCTTCCCCCCCGCCCTGTGCCCCGCGATGGAATGAGGGGCTCTGGCCGTCACTGGGGTCTCCCCCCAGTGCCAGGTGTGTCCCCACGGTGTGACGGGAGTGTCGCTGTCGCCTTTGGGCCGCGGGGGTTGGGGCCCGTCCGGGCGGGGCGATGTCGCTGTCCCCACCCCTGGCAGGCGCTCGGGCGGAGGAAGCGGATGCTGCGGTGGGAGGAGGGGACATCCCGCGGGTGCCACAGGTGGCTGTCCCCGGGAGCCACCGCTTCTGCTTTCGGCACCTGCCGCGGCCCGGGGCAAGGAGCGGGGCCAGGGGACACCGGCGTGACCGGGGAAGGGGACAGATCCTCCTGAGCTGTGCGGGGACAGATCCTCCTGATCTGGACGGGGACAGATCCTCTTGATCTGGACGGGGACAGATCCTCCTGAGCTGGACGGGGACAGATCCTCCTGATCTGGACGGGGACAGATCCTCCTGAGCTGTGCGGGGACAGATCCTCCTGATCTGGACGGGGACAGATCCTCCTGAGCTGTGCGGGGACAGATCCTCTTGATCTGGACGGGGACAGATCCTCCTGACCTGTGTGGGGACAGATCCTCTTGATCTGGACAGGGACAGATCCTCCTGACCTGTGCGGGGACAGATCCTCTTGATCTGGACGGGGACAGATCCTCCTGACCTGTGCGGGGACAGATCCCGTTGATCTGGACCGGGGACAGATCCTCCCGAGCCGCACGGGTGCTGCCACAGGGTCCCTGAGTGCCATCAGGGCTCTGTCTGCGCTGTCACAGCCTGGCCTTGTCCCCTTGGTCTCCCTGGTGCCACGAGGTTCCGCCACCGTGACCTTCTGCCATCCCGCCCCTCTCTCCTCCCCTGGAAGCTCTTCCACCACCCCCGAGGGTGGGATGTCCCCTGTCCCTCGGAGCCAGCCCTGAGCGTGAGGTTTGTCGCTGCGAGCCAGCCGGCGGCGGGGGAGGCGACAGGCGGGCGGTGTCCCCGGCGGGTGTCCCGGCGCCGGAGGGGTTAAGGAGGGCCGCTTCCCTTGCCAGGGGTGTTGCTGGGAACGGGCGGGAGCGGGATCGGGAGCCGCTGCCATCGGCACATTGCGATTCGGTGAGTGTGCAGGGAGGGGCACCCAGGGGTGCTGGGCCCCCCTCCCACCACCACTGCCCGCGGCGGCTCCGCGGAGGGGGGAAACGGGGACCCCCCTAAAAACGGGGACCCCCTAAAAACGGGGACTCCCTAAAAACGGGGACCCCCTAAAAACGGGGACTCCCTAAAAACGGGGACCCCATAAAAACAGGGACTCCATAAAAACTGGGACTCCATAGAAACGGGGACCCCATAAAAACGGGGACCCCATAAAAACGGGGACCCCGCTGTCACCGCGGGCTGGTCGCCACGGGCTGCACGTGGCAGGGGTGGCCTTGTGGGACACCGATTCTTGTGGCCCCCCCCCGTGCCTTCCGTGTCCCCAAGGCTGTCACAACCCCCTGGGACGGTCGTGCCCCAGTCCCCGTGCAGCCCCCCGGGGCGACATTCCCGTTGGGAAGGTGTTCCCGGCTCTGGGGGCTGCAAGGGGAGGCTCGTCCCCTCTCCAGCTCCTCTCCCCCCGCTGGTGGCAGCACCCCCCGGGTCTCTCCCGGTGATTTCCTGGCTGGATTCCGGCATTCCCGAGGATTTTCACCTCCCGACGCCGCTCCCACGTGGGCGCAGCTCCCGGCGGGAGTGGGGTCGGCGTGGTGGGGAGGGAGAGCTCCAGGGATAATTAATTCCCAGGGAGAGCTCCAGGGATAATTAATCCCCAGGGAGAGCTCCAGGGATAATTCCCAGGGAGAGCTCCAGGGATAATTCCCAGCCGGAAAGGCAGGAAAGGTGCTCCAAGCCCAATTTTTTTCCTGCTTTCCTTGCCGACTTGGGCTCTTGGAATCCGTTTGTCCATCTGGAGAATCCTCTGTCCCTCACCCCACTGCAGGCACAGCTTCGGATTCCCAAGGAGAAAAATCTCAAACCCAAGGCAGGGAAGGGTAATTTTGGAGGAGTTGATTTTTTTTTTTAAATTTTTTNTTTTTTTTTTAAAAAATATTTCCCTTCCTCCCCACTTGACAACATAAACAGCATCCCTGACAGCTTTACATTGAGTTTGCCATGGCAACCCCCGGCAGCCAAGTGTTCCCAACACCCCGTCCCCAAAGTGGGAGAGGAGATGGACCCTGGTGGGTGCTGCCCACGGGGGCAGAGTGTGGGTGCCTGGGGAAGGTGATTCCACCTTGATCCACCTGATCCAAGCTGGGCTTTGTGGCTCTGGGCACGGAATGTGGTGGCTGGTGATGCTTTTCCTTGGCCTGGTGGTGGGAGATGTCCCAGCCGGAGGAGCTGAGGTGGGGAATGGATTTCATCTTCCTTCGTGGGTAAAAACACCTCAAAATGGGGTAAAACCAGCCCAAAATGGGGCAAAACCAGCCCAAAATGGGGCAAAACCAGGCCAAAATGGGGTAAAACCAGCCCCAAATGGGGTAAAACCAGCCCAAAATGGGGCAAAACCAGCCCAAAATGGGGTAAAACCAGCCCCAAATGGGGTAAAACCAGCCCAAAATGGGGTGGATCAATGGAAAAACCTCCTGAACTTGGGATTGCTCCATCTCTGATCACCCATGGGAGGATGGAGCAGTGCTCCCGTCCATCCACTGGGATCTGATCCGATGCCCTGAGGCAGGAGCATCCCTGTCCTTGCCCGGGGACCCAGCCACAGCTGCTGCTGGCACATGCCAGGCTCCCGGTGCCATCAGCAGTGCCACCAGCACGGCCCCAGGGCCACCCACGGCGTTGTCACTTGTGGCATCTGCGGCTGATTAATTTTTCCCCGTCGCTTTCCTGTCTGAGAGGTTAAATCCAGCAGGTGCTGGGGCTGGGCTGGGCACAGGGGACACTGGGCTGGGCACAGGGGACACTGGGCTGGGCACAGGGGACACTGGGGTGGGCACAGGGGACGCTGGGGTGGTGTCCCCAGCCCTGGGCACCATTCCTGTCAGGACAGAGGTGACTGTGGTGGGCACAGGGGACACTGTGGTGGGCACAGGGGACACTGGGGTGGTGTCCCCAGCCCTGGGCACTGTCCCTGGCAGGACAGAGGTGCCGTGCTGCCGTTTATTATTCCGGGCAGGTTCAGCTGCAGCACCGCGGCGGCTCCGGCGCTCCTCGGCAGCTCCTGCCTGGAGCCTGCACGTTCCTTCCTCCCCTCACACCTCGGGAGGCTTCGGGGCCACGTCCCCAAGTCCCCGTTCAGCTCAGGGAGGTGACACGGGCCGTGTCAGCACAGGGAGCTCAGGTCCCCACTCCTCCCTCTCCCAGCTGAGCCCTTTTCTTGACTCAGGGAAGAACTTGTTCCTCTCCCCAGGGCCCGGGGCCTCTGGGGATGAATTCCCGGAGCGAAGGGCAGAACCTGTTGGAGTCACTGGGAATTCCTCGGAGTGATGGCTCCGATCTGGGTGGATCCTTCCCAGCCTGGCCAGGGAGCCTGTGCCGGGATGGGGCAGGGATGGGAATGGGGCTGTGATCCCAAGAGGGCTGGGGGAGGATGCTCGGAGCGGACAGGAGCCACCCCACACCTCCGTTCCAGGCTGGAATCACAGGTGGGACACAGGGATGGTGCTGGGTCCCTCTTCCTGGCAAGGACAGAGTGAGTTCCAGGCTGGAATCTCATGGTGGGACACAGGGATGGTGCTGAGTCCCTCCTTCCCCAAGGACAGAGTGAGTTCCAGGCTGGAATCTCTCAGTGGGACACAGGGATGATTCTGGGTCCCTCCTTTCCCCCAAGGACAGAGTAATTTCCAGGCTGGAATCTCACAGTGGGACACAGGGATGGTGCTGAGTCCCTCCTTCCCCAAGGACGGAGCAATTTCCAGGCTGGAATCTCATGGTGGGACACAAGGATGGTGCTGAGTCCCTCCTTTCCCCCCAAGGACAGAGTAATTTCCAGGCTGGAATCTCTCAGTGGGACACAGGGATGGTGCTGATCGCTGCCCCCTGAGCTGTGTCAGGGGTAATTAAGGGCTAGGCCATTACAGTGTTAATTAACTGTCTCCCTCTTAACCTCTCAGCTCTCCTCAGACGGTTGCTATGAAAGAGAAGGAAATGAGCATGGTGGGGTGGGGGAATTATCATTTTTTCTCTTAATCAGCAGGAGCCTGCTTAATTGGGCCTGCCACCTCCTGCTTCCCGCTGCCGGGAGCTGCTGCCTTGCAGGGATGGATGAGCTCAGCTCCACGAGGAGCCGTGGGATAGCAGGGCTGGGGATGGGCAGGGATGAGGGAGCCGGTGATCCCTGCGGGATCCCAGGGCAGCAGCAGTGCTCTGGCCCCAGGGTGGGAACTGCAGTGTCCCAGGAGCTGCAGTGTCCCCATCCCTGTGTCCCCATCCCTGTGTCCTGTCCCTGTGTTCCCATCACTGTGTCCTGTCCCTGTGCTCCCTTCCCTGTGTCCCATCCCAGTGTTCCCATCCCAGTGTCCCCATCCCCATGTCCCATCCCTGTGTCCCAATCCTTGTGTCCTATCCCTGTATTCCCATCACTGTGCTCCCGTCCCTGTGCTCCCATCCCTGTGTCCCATCCCTGTGTCCTATCCCCATCTTCCCCATCCCAGTGTCCCCATTCCTCTGTGCCATCCCCATCCTTCTTATCCTGGTGTCCCCATCCCAATCTCCCCATCCCAGTGTCCTCATCGCAGTGTCCCTGTCCCCATCCCAGTGTCCCCATCCCCGTGTTGCATCCCAGTGTCCCCATCCCAGTGTCCCCATTCCCATCCCAGTGTCCCCATCCCAGTGTCCCCATTCCCATCCCAGTGTCCCATCCCAGTGTCCCCATCCCAGTGTCCCCATCCCAGTGTCCCATCCCAGTGTCCCATCCCAGTGTCCCCATCCCCATCCCAGTGTCCCCATCCTCCCCATCCCCACGCTCCCCCCTCCCCGCAGCAGGGGCACAGCAGGTCCCGGCCGAGGTGGGGACACCCTGGCGAGGTGGGGACACCCTGAGGGTGTCACTGCTGTCCCCGGGGTTCTGTTGGTGCCTGGGGTGTCCTGATAAGGCCGGGGCTGCCCCGGGGAGCTGCGGGCGGGATAAGGAGCTGATCCCCAGGGCCGGGCAGGGCGGGGTTGGTGCTGTGGGGTCGTGCTGCCCCAGAGATGGAAAAGGCCCCGAAGCTGGGGCTGGAACTGGGGTGGTTTGAGACAGTTCTGGGGCTGGAATCGGAGCAGCTCTGGGGCTGGAATTGGGCCAGTTTGGGACAGCCCTGGGACTGGAATTTGGGCAGTTTGGGACAGTTTTGGGGCTGAAATCATGGCAGTTTGGGACAGCCCTGCGGCTGGAATTGGGGCAGTTTGGGACAGCCCTGGGGCTGGAATTGGGGCAGTTTGGGACAGCCCTGCGGCTGGAATTGGGGCAGTTTGGGACAGCCCTGCGGCTGGAATTGGGGCAGTTTGGGACAGCCCTGGGGCTGGAGTTGGGGATGTTTGGGATAGCCCCGAGGCTGGAATTGGGGCAGTTTGGGACAATTCTGTGCTGAATTTGGGGTGATTGGGACAGTTTTGGGGCTGGAATGGGGGCGGTTTGGGGCCAGCCCTGTGCTGATTTGGTGCCTCTCTGTGGGGTTTGTGCATCCCTGTGTTCCCGGGGTCAGCAGGGGACGTTCTCCCTCCTCCCTCCTGCCCTTCCCCGTCCCTGTCCAGCCTGCTCTGCCACCCCTGGGCCCCGTCTCGGGTGGGCGCTGCCGGAGTGACCCTTCCCCTGTTGTCATTTATTTATTTTGCCCTCGGAAAGGTTTTATTTTCTCTCCATGAGAGCCTCCCCTCGCGGCCTTTTCGCCTCTGGAGCGCCTTGGGAACGCAGCTAACCCCGCCTGACAAAAAGCCCTTTTTCCCTCTGGCCTGTGCTGTTCCCTTCGTGTCCCTGTTTGTCCCCGGAACTCTGAAATGCCAGCGGGGACATCCCAGCCCCCAAATCCCCGAGGAGAGGGGGAGCTGTGGGATGCTCGTGGTGCCTGCCTGGCTCGGTTGAGGCGTTTTTGGGGTTCCTCTGTCCTCGCTGGGGGGGTTGTGACCTGGGTGGCAGCACTTGGGGACACTCTGGGAACCACCTCGGGACAGGTCATCCATGGAAAAGCCTCAATTTTTGGGAAACTTCCAGGTTTTGGTGGCTTTTCTGCCACTTCTGGCTTCTGTTTCGTGGTTCCTGTGGCATCTGCCAGTTGATGGAGAGCCCCTTTCCCATGGATATCGGGATACTGGGATATCGGGGTATTGCGATTTGGGGAATTTGGGGAAATTGGGGTATTGGGATTTTGGGATATTGAGATTTTGGGAATTTGGGATATTGAAATATTGGGATATAGGGATTTTGGGATATTAGGATTTTGGGAATTTGGGATATCGGGATACTGGGATTTTGCGATATTGGGATATTGAGATACTGGGATTTTGGGATATTGGGATATTGAGATATTGGGATATAGGGATTTTGTGAATTTGGGATATTGAGAAGTTGGGATATTGAGATTTTGAGAATTTGGGATATTGAGAAGTTGGGATATTGAGATTTTGAGAATTTGGGATATTGAGATTTTGGGATTTTGGGATTTTGGGAATTTGGGATTTTGAGATATTGGTATTCTGGGCTGTCAGGATCATTCCCTACCTGCCGGCGGGGCGATGCTGCAGCCCTGGCGTCCTGCCCTGGGGAGGAAGCAGCTGTTTCCCACTGCCGAGGGGTATTTTTAACCCAAAAAACCAACGGGAGGGTTTGCCTGGGCTGCAAGTGGAGAACCACCTGGGCTCCTTTCCTGCCCGGCCCCGCAGCTGCTGCTTTCCCCTGCTCCACGCTGCGAGCTCAACTTCTCACCCAGGAATTTGTAAATTTTTTTTTGCCCAAACCACGAATTCTCCCTANGCCGCACGGAGCATCCCCCCCACCCCGATCCTGTCCCGGAGGAGCAGCCCCAGCGCGACAAGATGACCAACAACGTGGCCGACCACCACCCCGGGAACTCGGTGGCCGAGGGCAACCATGAGGGGGACTTTGGGTGCTCCATGGTGGAGCTCAGGAACCTCATGGAGCTGAGGAGCGCCGAGGCCGTGGCCCGGCTCAACGACTCCTACGGCGGCGTCCAGAACGTCTGCAAGAGGCTGAAGACGTCGCCCGTCGAAGGTGAGTGGCGAGGCTGGCGGCTGGGGCGGTCACCTCTGGGGCGGTCACCTCTGGGGTGGTCACCTCTGGGGTTGTCACCTCCGGGATGGAGCCATGTGAAAGTGATGTCCAAGGGTGGTGGCTCCTGTGGTCTGGGATTGTCACCTGTGGGGTTATCACCCCTGGGGTTGTCACCTCTGGGATGGAGTCATGTGAAGGTGATGTCCAAGGGTGGTGTCTCCTGTGGTCTGGGGTTGTCACCCCTGGGGTTGTCACCTCTGGGATGGAGCTGTGTGAAGGTGATGTCCAAGGGAGGTGGCACTTGTGGGCTGGGGTTGTCACCTCTGGGGTTGTTGCCTCCAGGATGGGGCCATGTAACAATGACAGCTCCTGTTGGTCACCACCCAGCAGTGGTGGCTCCTGTGATTTGGGGTTGTCACCCCTGGGGTTGTCACCTCCGGGATGGAGTCATGTGAAGGTGACACCTGACGGTGGTGGCTCCCGTGATTTGGGGTTGTCACCTCTGGGATGGAGCTGTGTGAAGGTGACACCCAAGGGTGGTGGCTCCTGTGGTCTGGGGTTGTCACCTCTGGGGTTGTCACCCCTGAGATATGGGATGAGGGACGAGGTGTGTGGGGTGTGGGATGAGGGATGAAGGGTGTGGGGTGTGGGGTGAGGGATGTGGTGTGGGGCGAGGAGCTCCTCCCCACAGCCCAGCTGCCGCTCCAGCTGTTCCCTGTTTAATCATTTACGGGCTGGGAGGGGAGGGGTAAAGGTTGGAGGGCGCTGCCGAGGTGGCCGGGTGCCACCCGCAGCTGTTGGTGGCACTTGGGGCGAGGGACAGGGACAGAGGGTCCCCAAAGGGGGCGGAGGATGCGCCCAGGGATGGGGAGATGGGCCCGGGCCCCTCCTGCTCCGAGGATTCTCCAAGGAAAACCCGGGCAGCGCAGCTGGGGTGGTGACAGTGACACCTGGGGTCACCTCGGGGAGGGTTCAGGATGTCACCTCTGCCCTCACGGGCTGGGCTGGCTTTTGGGGTCCCCTCACCAGCGAGGCTGATGGCTCTGGGGGTGCCTTGGCACGGCAGTGGAGCCTTCCCTGGCATCGAGGGGGTGCAGGGGGCAGAGAGACCCTGATTCCAGCCCCGAGGGTTTTCCTGGAGCTGTGGGATGGGGACGGCCCTGGAGCTGTGGGATGAGGGATTCAGCCCTGGAGCTGTGGGATGAGGGATTCAGCCCTGGAGCTGTGGGATGGGGACAGTTCTGGAGCTGTGGGATGGGGGATTCAGCCCTGGANGAGCTGTGGGATGAGGGATTCAGCCCTGGAGCTGTGGGATGGGGACTCGGCTGTGCCCCAGCTGGGACAATCTGTGGGATATTTGGGATATTTTTAGTTGTGCAGGGGGGGGATTTGCAGCTTTCCAGCTGCGAGCAGGACCGGGAAGGAGAGACAATCTCGGGATGTCATTAGAGAAGGGGGGAAATCCCGGTGGAAATACAAAGCCCAGGTCACAGAACAATGTGCTGGGCCCTGCCAAAGTGGGGTCACGCTGCTTTGGGGTGGGAGGAGAGGCAGGATGAGAACCCAAAAGGCTCTTTTAGGGGAGGTGAAGGGTTCAGCCCCACCCCAATCCTGGATCTCGTGCCCCCAGCACATCCCTCCCATGGGGCTGAGCTGTCCCAGATCCCAAATCCCACCCCACTGAGCCCAGAGAGCAAAGAAAGGGTCTCTCCTCCAACCTGGGATTTTTGGGAAGAGCAAAATCCCGAGGCAACCTGTGGCCCCTCTGATCCCACTGAGTGGGGCAGAGCGTCCCAGGGGTGTTTGTGCCCGTTCTCATTGTCCCTCTGCCGAGTGGCACCGGGCCTTGTCCTCCTGGTGTCACCGTCTGTCACAGCCGGGCCAGCCCGGGGTCAGGGCCAGCCCGGGGTGTCCTGCCAGCAGCCCTGTCCCGCTGGAGGATCCTGGAGTGTGATCCCACCTGGAAGCGTGTGGCTGCCGAACCTCGGTGCCACTGCAGGGCTGGCTGTCCCCTCTCCAGCCTGGCACTGTCCCCCGGAGCCTGCCTTGTGTGGCCCTTGTGGTCCCCACCCCAGGGACTGGTGACAGCTCTGTGCTGTCACCCGTGGCCTCCACCCAAAATTTCTACCCCGTTCCCCCTTCTAATCCTGACCCCGGGGCCGGCAGAGGGATTTGCCCCATGGGTGGCACCTGCCCAGGGCTCTTTGTCACCTTCCAATCGGCCCCCCAGACCCTGCAGTGACATTTGGGTGGCACGGGCTCTTTGTCACCCTCCCCGCGCCACCACAGAGCCATTGAAGCTGTCCCCAGTTCCCCGGGGAGGGTTGGGGACAGCCCTGGGATCATTCCCGTGAGTGGGATGTGCTTTGGGATCCGTGGCTGCCGTGTCCTGCGGGACCGTCCCGTGTCCCCGTGGGTGCCCACGTGTGTCCCCGAGTGTCCCCACGTGTGTCCCCACGTGTGTCCCTGCGGCTCCGTGGCCATGAGCCGCATTTTCCATGGGCTGGGTGGGAATGGAGGCCGGGACATCCCGGGATCCTGCCCAGCCTCCTCGTCAGGGCGGGGTGGGGACACCGGGCGGGGTGGGGACACGGCCGGCTGCCAGCTGTCCCCTCCCTGCAGCAGCTGTCCCCTCCCTGCAGCAGCTGTCCCCTCCCTGCAGCGGGGCTGGAGTCACAGCGGGAGCAGGAATGGGATCGGTCCTGCTGCTGCTTCCTGCTTGGGGTGACACGGGGGTGGCTGGGGCTGTCCCCAGAGTGACCCGGGGCTGGCAGGGGAGGTGTCCCCAGAGTGACATGAAATGGGCAGGGAGGTGTCCCCCAAAATGATACGGGATGGACAGGGAGTGTCACCAGAGTGACCCGGGGCTGGCAGGGGGTGTCCCCACAGTGATACAGGATGGACAGGGAGTGTCCCCACAGTGACCCGGGGCTGGCAGGGGGTGTCCCCACAGTGATACAGGATGGACAGGGAGTGTCCCCACAGTGACCCAGGGCTGGCAGGGGAGGTGTCCCCAGAGTGACCCAGGGCTGGCAGGGAGTGTCCCCACAGTGATACAGGATGGACAGGGGCTGTCACCAGAGTGGCCCAGGACTGCCAGGGGGTGTCTCCCAGAGTGACATGAAATGGGCAGGGAGGTGTCCCCAGAGTGACACAGGGTGGGCAGGGGCTGTCCCCAGGGTGACACAGGGTGGGCAGGGGGTGTCCTGGGGTGACACAGGGCTGGCAGGAAGGTGTCCCCTGGCATGACAGACAGGGGGCTGGCAGGGAGGTGTCCCCAGAGTGACCCGGGATGGACAGGGGGTGTCCCGGGGTGACACAGGGCTGGCAGGAGGGTGTCCCCTGGAGTGACACGGAGCTGTGCCCTGAGTGCCAGGCCCGTGTCCCCTGTCACTGCCAGGCTGCTCCAGGCACCACTGGGGTGTGTCTGGGGCCATTCCCGGAGCATCCCGGGCCCTGGCACTGCCCCAGGGACAGCTTAAGGTGGAAAAGGCTCGGGGAGGTCCCTTAAGGTGGTGCTGGGCAGGGGGGGCTGCTCCCTTGGGGACACGGCTGTGTCACATCGCCACTGTCCCCTCAGGCTCACGGCCTGGCACCTTGCCAACATTCATGGCTTTATTAAGGGATGTCACTTTGTCACTTTGTCACCCGCTGCTGCCCGGTGGGATCCCATCAGCGTTTATGGCTTTGTTAAGGGTGGCCGTGTCACACTGCCACTGTCACTGCCCTGTGTCCTGGTACCCCCTCAGCGCTTGTGGCTTTATGGGGTGGCCGTGTCACACTGCCACTGTCACCCACTGCTCCTTCCTGGGACCCCCCTCAGCATTTATGGCTTTAGTTGGGGTGGCCGTGTCACTTTGTCACCAATCTCTCCAACCTGGAACTCCATCAGCATTTATGGCTTTATTTGGGGTGGCTGTGCCACCTTGCCACTGTCACCCGCTGCTCCTTCCTGGGACCCCCCTCAGCATTTATGGCTTTATTTGGGGTGGCTGTGCCACCTTGCCACTGTCACCCACTGCAGGCTGAGGGGTTGGAACCCCCTCAGGGTTTATGGCTTTATTAGGGGTGGCCGTGTCACACTGCCCCTGTCACCCCTCACTGCCTGGGAGGGCTCTGAGGGGCCTCAGGCTCCCTTTTATTCCACGTTTTTCCCCATTTCCCCCCATCCTCTCCCTGGGCTTGCTCCCGGCTCCGTGTCCTGCTCCCTCCCACACTTTTCCAGCAGCACCAGCCCAAATCCTGCTCCATCTGCGGGCAGGATCCAGCTCGGCTCCGGTGTCCCCTGGGGCTCAGAGACACTCCAGGGCTGGCAGGGGACAGGGCTCAGGTGGCCACAGGCGCTGCTGGTGCCAGATTTGCCCGGATTTGCCCGGATTTGCCTGGATTTACGGCTCATTTGATGTAAACAAGGCCACTGGTGCCAGCTGGCAGCACCTGGGCACTCGCCAGGCTGCAGCCCGGGGGTGACAGTGGCACTTGGCCTGCTGTCACTTGGGTGACAGGGAGATGCTGTGGAGGATTTAGGAGTTATTTTATTCTGGGATGTGCCATGGGAATTCTTTCATTCCATCACACCTGGTTCTTCCATGGGTTTTTCGTGTATTTATCCATTTAAAAAACCCTGGAGAAATTCTCCTTCATTTTTTATTAATTATTAATATTTTATTTATTTGTTTTTATATAATTTTTAATGTAAGCTTTTAAAATAATTTAATTGTTTATTTAACTGATTTTATTTGGTTTTATTTCGTTTATTTCTATTTTATTTTTGTTTATGCCTTGGCTCCTTGCTGCCAGCACCTCACCTTCTCCAGGGCAGGCAGGGAGCTGCTCCTGGCCGAATCCCATAGGGACCAACAACGGGATTTACCCTCATCCCTGTTCTCCCCACCCCTCCAGGCCTGTCTGGGAACCCCACAGACCTGGAGAAGAGGCGCCAGGTCTTCGGCCAGAACTTCATCCCCCCCAAAAAGGCCAAGACGTTCCTGCAGCTGGTGTGGGAGGCGCTGCAGGACGTCACGCTGATCATCCTGGAAATCGCAGCCATCATCTCCCTGGGGCTCTCCTTCTACCACCCCCCGGGAGGGGACAACGAGCGTGAGTGTCCCCCCGGGGCTGGGGGGCTCTGGGGTCTGCCCCCTTCCCTGTGGGAGCTGGGGTTTGGGATGGGGACTCTGGGATCTGCCCCATTCCCTGTGGGGATCAGGGATTTGAGATGGGGACTCGTGGAATCTGTCCTGTTCCCTGTTGGAGCAGGGGTTTGGGATGGGGACTTGTGGCATCTGCCCCATTTCTTGTACGGGGGCTCTGGGATCTGCCCCATTCCTTGTGGGAGCTGGAGTTTGGGATGGGGACTCTGGGATCTGCCCCATTCCCTGTGGAAGCAAGAGTTTGGGGTCTGGACTCTGGGATCTACCCTGTTCCCTGTGGGGGGACTTTGAATCTGCCCTATTCCCTGTGGAAGCAGGGATTTGGGATGGGGACTCGTGGGACATGCCCCATTCCCTTTGGAAGCACAGTTATCCAATCGGGGAATTCTCTCCAGGCAGTGTGTGGGGTTATCCCATGGGGAATTCTCTCCAGGCAGTGTGTTGGGTTATCCAGTTGGGGAATTCTGTCCAGGCAGTGTGCGGGGTTATCCCATTGGGGTTATCCCATCGTGGTTGTCCCATCGGGGTTATCCCATGGGGGTTATCCCATGGGGATATTGGTGTTATCCCATGGGGAACTCTCTCTCCGGGCAGTGTGCGGGGTTATCCCATGGGGGTTATCCCATCAGTGTTATCCCATCAGTGTTATCCCATGGTGTTTATCCCATTGGGGTTATCCCATGGGGAATTCTCTCCGGGCAGTGTGCGGGGTTATCCCATCGGGGTTATCCCATGGGGTTTATCCCATGGGTGTTATCCCATGGGGAATTCTCTCCGGGCAGTGTGCGGGGTTATCCCATGGGGGTCATCCCATCGTGGTTATCCCATCAGTGTTATCCCATTGGGTTTATCCCATGGGGTTTATCCCATGGGGAATTCTCTCCGGGCAGTGTGCAGGGTTATCCCATGGGGGTTATCCCATCGGGGTTATCCCATGGGGTTTATCCCATGGGGTTTATCCCATGGGGAATTCTCTCCGGGCAGTGTGCGGGCAGTCCACGGGCGGCGTGGAGGACGAGGGCGAGTCGCAGGCGGGCTGGATCGAGGGCGCTGCCATCCTGTTCTCCGTCATCATCGTGGTGCTGGTGACGGCCTTCAACGACTGGAGCAAGGAGAAGCAGTTCCGGGGCCTCCAGAGCCGCATCGAGCAGGAGCAGAAGTTCACGGTGATCCGCAAGGGCCAGGTGATCCAGATCCCCGTGGCCGAGATCGTGGTGGGGGACATCGCCCAGATCAAGTACGGTGAGTCAGGCCGTGTCCTGCTTTAGGGTGAATTTGGGAGAAAAGCCCTGAAATGGGGTTTCTCTGGAGAGCAAATGGCCTCTCCCCATGGCCGGTGTGGGAGAAGAACTTCCTCAGGGAAAAGTGGAAGAAACTATTCATTTGACAAACAAAGTGCCCACAAGCTTAAGGAATGAATAATATGAAACAATGAAACCTTTCGCTGTTCCCAAGGGAGATGGCAAATTGAGAATTCCTGGCTGTGGGTGTAGCTTGGCTCTTTATCAGTCCCTTATCAGTCCCTTATCAGTCCCTTATCAGTCCCTCCGGAGGTCCAGGCCCCGGTGTGCCACAGGTGTGAGCTCCCGGTGCTCCTCTGGTTTTTTCAGTCCAGAGCATGTTTAAACAGCCCCAAGAAAAAGGAGGAAAATCAGTCCAGGAAGCTTCTCTGCCTCAGCTAACTAAGCTAGCTAAAAACAAAAAAAGATTTCTGTCCCGCTGTTGTCCGTGCCTCAGCCAGAGCAGGAATGCAGAGGAGTGAAAACTGGTTTTCAAAACAAACTCCCCACTTCTCCTTTCCCTGCTTCGCTCTCAAAACCAGCCTGAAAGGCACAGGACTCAATCTCCAGCACACGCAGAACAGACAGCTGGGGACACAAGCATCAGAAAGTCACCCCAGGACAGGCTGGAGCTGTGCTTCCCCTTGGGATCCTTCTCCCTGCTTCTCTCCAGCCCTTTTTCCTCGAGGAGAAACATCAGCTCCGCTGGTTACTCCTGTGGGGGTGATGGAGCTCTGCTCTCCTTGCCCTGGAGCTGGGCTTTAAGGAGCTGCTGGATCAGAATTAAGTTATTTCCCCAACCTTGTCCCTGTTGAGGAAGTTTCCTTATCCAGGAGATGTTGGGGAATATTTCCTTGGCCAGGATATACTGGGGAGTGTTTCCTTATCCAGGAGGTTTTGGGGAACATTTCCTCATCCAGAAGATGTTGGAGAATATTTCCTTATCCAGGAGATGCTGGGGAATATTTCCTTATCCAGGAGATGTTGGTGGATATTCTGTTATCCAGGAAATGCTGGGAAATATTTCCTTATCCAGGAGATGCTGGGGAATATTTCCTTATCCAGGAGATGCTGGGGAATACTTCCTTGGCCTGGAGGTGTTGGTGGATGTTTCCTCATGCAGGAGCTGCAGCCCTTGGGATAAATCAGGCCCTGCTCCTCGTGTCCCAGGGGGAATATTCCTCCCGTTCAGGAAGGAGATTGATCCCACACCGTGTTTGTTTTCCCAAGGGCCCAATTCCACGCTTGGCAGGTGGATACGGTGGATTCTCAATGCAGCAGGAGCTCTGGGAAGGATTCATTAAAACCGGATGGGGAAGCACTGAGCAAAATCCTCCCCAGGACTCTCCGTGCTCCAGCGAGGATTTGGGAGCTCTTGGATTTCATTTTATTGCACCTGTCCCTTACAAACCCCACCTGCTGCTTCTCCTCCCTCTGGAGCCGGTCTGAGCCCGAGTTTCGGATCCTTTGGGAGCGTCCCTTGGGATGGAGCAGGCAGGGCTGGGCTGATCCCTGTTTTTCCTCCTCTCCCAGGTGATCTCCTGCCAGCGGACGGGATCCTGATCCAGGGCAATGACCTGAAAATAGACGAGAGCTCTCTGACCGGGGAGTCAGACCAGGTCAAGAAATCCATGGATAAAGACCCCATGCTGCTGTCAGGTGAGGGGGCTGGGATGAGGGTGGCTGGGTGGGTCCTGGTCTCAGGGAGGTGTCCAAGGCCAGGCTGGGCAGGAATTGGAGCAGTCTGGGATAGGGGAAGTTGTCCCTGCCCATGGCAGGGGGTGGAATGGGATGGGATTGAAGGTCCCTTCCAAGCCAGGCCAGTCTGGGATTCTTTGGGATGGGGACTGGGACTGTCACAGTGTCCCCAGGACATTCCTGCTGTGTCCTTCCAAGCCAGGCCAGTCTGGGATTCTGTGGGATGGGGACTGGGACTGTCACAGTGTCCCCAGGACATTCCTGTCATGCCTTTCCAAGCCAGGCCAGTCTGGGATTCTGTGGGATGGGGACTGGGACTGTCACAGTGTCCCCGTGGTGTTGTTGCTGTGCCAGGTACCCACGTGATGGAGGGCTCGGGCAGGATGGTGGTGACTGCCGTGGGCATCAACTCCCAGACAGGGATCATCTTCACCCTCTTGGGAGCAGGAGAAGGTGACGAGGAGAAGAAAGTGAAGAAAGGTAAGGAAATGCCCTGAACTTGCCTTTTCCTTCTTTTCTCCCTTTCCTGGGAAGCCTCCACAGGCTCCCCCCACATCGGGGTCAGCTCCCCTGGCCCAGGCAGGAACAGGGACAGGTTGGGGGTCCCTCCACCTGGTCCCCTCGTGCTCCCAGAGCTCTTTGGGACCCTTCTCCAGCTCCCTCCTCTCCCCCCTGGAGCTGTGGGCTGTGGGATCAAGGGTCCCACGGGAAGAGGGGCCGGTGGTGACTCCCCCACGGTGCTCGTTGCCCACCCCATGGCGGTGGGAAGGTGAGTCCTGCGTGCCCACAGGGTGTTTTTAGCCCACCCAAACCCTGGAGGACTTGGCTGAGGCTCTCCTGGGCATTCCCTGAGCTGCCAGGAGGAAAGGAAGGAGTGGCAGGAGGCAGAGGAGGGGTGGCACAGCAGGCAGGCTGAGGTGTTCCCGTCGTCGTGCTGGGACTCGAATGCTCTCCCTCCCGTCTCAGCTTTCACATCCAGCTGCTGATTGCCTGCTGGGGAAGCTTGGGAAGCTCCCTGATCCCCTGCCCAGCAGGTTTGGCTTCACTGGGATCAGGTGCTGGCAGCGGCACCAGGCTGGCACCGCCGGCTGCTCCGGCATCCCCGTGCCAGGGAGCCCTTCCCGGGAGGCGATGCCAGGCAGGGAGAGGCTTCCCGGGCTGTGCTGGCTGCCAGCTCAGCTCTGTCTGAGTGTCCTGGCTTCCCCAGCTCTGGCATCACCAGGATTTGGGAGCTGGGGAGCTCCCGGGTTCGGCTGCCACGCTGGAGGTGGCAGGACAAGGGAGTGGCACTGGGAGCGGCGCTGCCGTGGGAGCCACCCAGTTCCTGGAGCTTTCCCAACCTTCTAGCTCAATGGATTTGGGAGCACTGGAGCTGTGGGGTGACAAATTCATTGTCACCTGCGGCTGGTTGAGGTGCAGCAGCCCTGGGCACCCCATGTGCCACCCTGACCCTTCTGTGGGCTCAGACCTCCCTGCTCCGGGTCTGCCCACGGTGTGGGACAAGCCTGCGCCTCTCAGATGGATCTGATGGCAGCGGGAGGGAGGGACCTGGAGCTGCAGGAGGGTTTCTTCCCCTGCAGATTTGCTCTGTGGTTTCTCCTCCTGAAAATCTGAGGCAGCTCCAGCACCCCCGAGGCGCCGCCGGCGCCGTGGGGGCGATTTACAGGCGGGGAAATCCGGAATCTTTGGGAATGGGGTGCCCAGGGCAGCCTGGGAGCTGTGGAGCCTCGAGCTGTATGTTGGACCAAGGTTTGATGTCCAGAGGATGACCACTGCATCCCCCCACCCCGAGCTGGGTGGGGAATTGTGGCTCGGTGTGCTCAGCCCTCCACCCTTTCTCTCTTTGAACAGGTAAAAAAAGCGGAGCCCCCGAAAACCGCAACAAAGGTAACGCCAGCCTCTCTCCATCCTTTGAACCAGCACCACACTAACTACCGAGCATTCCTCCTTCCTTCTTCCTTCCTTCTCCTCATCAGTCTGTGCTCTTGGCTGCTCCGGCGGGACTCTCGCCTCGTTTTTTCGGGACAGGGTGCAAAGGTCCCGTGGCCGGCAGCCCCGGCACAGCCTCGTGGTGTCCTTGTAGGACACAAAAAAAAAAAGAAAAGATGACAGGCTCCAAATGTTTCAGAAGGCAAAGAGCACAGAAAAAAGCTTTTATTGTCTAAATTCTTACTGCCTTTTATAAGGGGTTGTGATGCAGACTGAACATGGTTGGTGAATAGGACAGAAACCTCTCTGATCCCGTTGGTTAAACGGGAGAAACAGCAAAACCCCACCTGGAGGGGGTGAGTGTCACTGTAGGACATGAAAGAAAGAGTCCAAACGTTTCAGAAGGCAAAGAGCATAAAATAAGCTTTATTTTATAATTCTTGCTACCTTTTATGAGGTGTTCCAATACAGGCTTGGTGAACAGAAATGAAACCTCTCTAATGCCATGGGTTAAACTGGAGAAACAGCAAAACACCACCTGGAGGGGGTGAGTGTCACTGTAGGACACGAAAGAAAGAGTCCAAACGTTTCAGAAGGCAAAGAGCATAGAAAAAAGGCTTTATTTTCTAATTCTTACTGCCTTTTATAAGGTGTTCAGATATAGCCTTAACATAGTTGGTGAGTAGGAACAACAACACCTCTCTAGTGCCATGGGTTAAACTGGAGAAACAGCAAAACCCCACCTGGAGGGGGTGAGTGTCGCTGTAGGACACGAAAGAAAGGCTCCAAGCATTTCAGAAGGCAAAGAGCATAGAAAAAAGGCTTTATTTTCTAATTCTTACTGCCTTTTATAAGGTGTTCTGATACAGACTTGGTGAATAGGAACGGCACCTCTCTGATCCTGTTGGTTAAACCTGAGAAACAGCAAAATACCACCTGGAGAAAGATTGTTCTGAGAAAGGAGAGTTGTTGGCCAAGATTGTTTTGAGAAGAAGCTTCCTTGAGAAATTTCTCCTTGGGGGAAAAGGTTTAACAGCTACCAGCAGGATAAAAATCTCTCAGACCCAGAAATATCAGGTGCACCTTGTGGTGTGTCCAGAACTCCAGCATGGGCTGGGCCTGCTGGTGGTGCCTTGTTGGGGCTACCTAAAAACAGAAGCCAGGCAAAATTTAAGGGATAAAAAGCAGCTCTATCTATTGGAGACCCTCCAGGTATATTTTGGGGAGGGGCTACACCCAAAAAAACGGATGGCAGGTCACGGGTTTTCACACTTTTATAAGTTTGGTCCATTTGCATATTGGGGGGTTAATTTTTCAATTACAGCTTCAGGTGATGAAGTCATTTACCCCCAGTTTGCTCCCCCTCAGCTCATTTTTGTTTACCTTTCTCGGGGCCTGAGGCAGTGAGGTGTCCTTGATTCCCAGGCCTGGAGAGGAATTGTTGTGTCTGAGCAAAATGGGAAAAGCAGCAGCTCACGCTGCGTGTGGAGTTTAGAGTTAGACACTAAAAAATTACAGGATTGCAAATATATGAAAAATAGAAAAACTAAAATCCCGAGGCATCACTGGGATGAACCTTCCTGTTGTCCCACTGTGGGGAAAAGCCATTTTTCAGGGAGCACAGGGCTCTTCAGCAGCACTTTTGGCACAGCATCCCTTCCTTGGGATAACTCCAGCAGTCACAGCGGGGATTTGGTGATTCAAAGCTCTTGTGCCCGTCCCACTCCATCCCTGCTGGTGTTTGGGGCAGAGCTGGAGGTGCCCTCGTGGCATTCCTGGGATGAAATCTCCCCCCAGGGCCTGGCCCAGGGGACTCTTGCACCCTGTCCTGCCATGGCCTCGACTCCGTGAGCGTCTCCTCGCCAGTGTTTCTCACACTGTTCTTTGCAGGCTGTGGAGGAAGCCCCATTTCTGCACCTCTCTCTCTCTCTCTCTCTCTCTCCACCTCTCTCTCTCTCTCTGTTTCTCTCTCTGTTTCTCTCTCCTCTCAGCAGTTTGAGTCCGGGTGCTTTGTTGTGTCCGTGTCGGGTCTGTTGTCACCGTGGAGGTTCCTCTGTGGAGCTGCTCCGGGGTGGCCTCCAGCCCAGGAGGGGACAGGTCCCGGGGTGGCCCTGGGGCCACTGCTGCTCCTCCAGCTCCAGTGGCCGAGGAGGAGCCTCTTTGAGGGGCTTCCCATCCCTCTCCAAAGCTTCCAGGCTTGGGTTTCCCCAGGGCAGCCTTCCAGCTGGATTAGCCCAACTTTAGGAACGGGCAGCCGGGCTGTCTGGGGTCCCCAAAGGCGTGGTGGATGGCTCCAGGCTGGCATTTGAGGATTCCTGGCTCCCTGCTCTTCAATCTCCATCCCAAATTTCTAACCCTTCCCCTCCATTTCACCCCCTGTCGCTTCCCTGGCCAGCTGGGCTGCCCACAGGGCACCACTGAGGTGGCACCAGGGGGAAAATTGGGGGACACTCCTGGAGGGACTGGGGGCACTGCAGCGTCTCTGGGCTCATCCCAAAGCGCTCCCAGTCCACCGAAAGCTTAGAGGCTGGAAGAGACCCCCAAAAATCTGGCCTGAAGGGTTTGTTTGCAGAGGTGTGGCTGGTGCCAGAGTCACCTCACCGTGGGCAGGGGGTAGATGACAGAAAATCACCCCTAGAGAGGTGGCAGGGCCCTGGGACACGGAGCTTCCATGTGCTCGGACGCGTGTGTGCTCGGGAGTGGTTCTTGTCCTGGGATTTCTCTCTCTGGCTCGCTCTCTCTGCCACCACCACCATCCTCCTCCTCCTCCGTGGTGTCCTCCAGGCTTCTCCGGGTCTCTCTCCTATTCACACGTGGTGTCTTTTCTTTTTTTTGACCCCCCCCCGGGCTGTAGCTAAAACTCAGGATGGTGTGGCCTTAGAGATCCAGCCCCTGAAGAGCCAGGAGGGGGTGGAAAACGAGGAGAAGGAGAAGAAGAAGGTGAAAGTGCCCAAGAAGGAGAAGTCGGTGCTGCAGGGGAAGCTCACGCGCCTGGCGGTGCAGATCGGGAAGGCAGGTGAGTGACAGTGACAGTGACACTGAGCCCAGAGCTGCTGGGGAGGGGCTGTCCCTGTCCTCACTGACCCCAGAGCTGCTGGGGCAGGGCTGTCCCCTGTGTCCCCTCACCTTGTCCTTGTGCCCATCCCCTGTGTCCCCAGAGCTGGTGAGGCAGGGCTGTTTCCGTCCCCAGTGACCCCAGAGCTGGTGGGGAAGGGCTGTCCCCATCCCCAGTGACCCCAGAGCTGCTGCGGCAGGGCTGTTCCTGTCCCCTCTGTCCCCTCACCTTGTCCTTGTGCCCATCCCCTGTGTCCCCAGAGCTGGTGGGGAATGGCTGTCCCCATCCCCAGTGACCCCAGAGTTTGTGGGGCAGGGCTGTCCCTGTCCCCTGTGTCCCCAGGGCTGCTGGGACAGGGCTGTCCCTGTCCCCTGTGTCCCCAGGGCTGCTGAGGCAGGGCTGTCCCTGTCCCCTGTGTCCCCAGGGCTGCTGGGGCAGGGCTGTCCCTGTCCCCTGTGTCCCCAGGNATCTCCTTGGCCTACTCCGTCAAGGTGAGGCCCGGGCGCGGCCTGAGGGGAGGCCGGGCGGGAACCTGAGCTCTGGGCCCTGACCTTCTCGTTGCTCGCAGAAAATGATGAAGGACAACAACCTGGTGAGGCACCTGGACGCCTGCGAGACCATGGGCAACGCCACGGCCATCTGCTCGGACAAGACGGGCACGCTGACCATGAACCGCATGACGGTGGTGCAGGCCTACGTGGGGGACACGCACTACCGCCAGATCCCCGACCCCGAGGCCATCCTGCCCAAAATCCTGGACCTCATCGTGCACGGCGTGGCCATCAACTCCGCCTACACCTCCAAAATCCTGGTGGGCTGCAGCTCCAAACCTCGTTGTTGTTGTTGTTGTTGTTGTTGTTGTTGTCCACACCCCGGGTTTGGCGTTGCTTTTTCTGCCCGTCAGGTTTTTGGGGGGTCTTTGTTGAGGACTCTGTTGTTGGGTAGTTGTAAAAGGGTTTCACTTTGTAAAAGGGTTTCACTTTCGCCCGTTTCTGTTGGCCAGATTTAGTGTCGTGGTTTGAGGGTTTACTCTCCTTCTTTCCCCGTCTGTGAGGTAGAATCAGGAGAAGCAAAGTCCTTTATTGCAGGGCTGAACCAGCCTCATGGAGGCCTTTCTCAAAACCAGCCTCATGGAGGCCTTTCTCAAAACCAGCCTCATGAAGGCCTTTCTCAAAACCAGTTTTATGGAGGCCTTTCTCAAAACCAGCCTCATGGAGGCCTTTCTCAAAAGCAGTTTCATGAAGGCCTTTCTCAAAACCAGCCTCATGAAGACCTTTTTCAAAACCAGTTTTATGAAGGCCTTTCTCAAAACCAGTTTTATGAAGGCCTTTCTCAAAACCAGCCTCATGGAGGCCTTTCTCAAACCCAGCCTCATGAAGGCCTTTCTCAATACACCTTTCTCTAGGTGGTGTTTTTGCTGGTTTTTTGTCCAGAAACCAAACCCAGGTCGAGGTGAGAGCGCCATAACTACTAGACCAGCAGGGAAAGGCTGCTTTGAGAAAGGACAGTTGCCTGCCAAGATTGCTTTGAGGAGAAACTTCCTTGAGATATTTTTCATTTGGGAAAAAGTTAGCAGCTGCTCGCAGGCTAAAATCTCTCAGGTCTGCATCTGGCCATTAACAGAAGGCACCAGGCCCCTCCTGCCCAGAGTTATGAGATGAAGAGAAACATCTTTTCAACAGATTGGGAATAAAATCCATGCCTGTGGTCATATATTGAAACCCAAGGCGTCCTCATGTCGCCCTGATCTTTTTTCAGCCTTCTGATGTTTGCATTTTCATAGTGGAGTTTCTCATGGACTTTTTAAGTAAACAGAAGTGATGTTTTGGGAACTGTTCTCCCTGTTTACATTTCTCTCTGGAGGAGACACAATTGATGGACTTCTAGTTTGAGCAGTGTAAAGAGGTGTTCAACCTCATTTGGAGGAGGGAAAATTGATGGACTTTTAGTTTGAGCAGTGTGGTTAGGGAGGTGTCAGCCTCGTTTGAAGGAGACACAATTGATGGGCTTCTAGTTTGAGCAGTGTGGTTAGAGAGGTGTCCACCTCGTTTGGAGGAGGGACAACTGATGGACTTCTAGTTTGAGCAGTGTAGTTAGAGAGGTGTCCACCTTGTTTGGAGGAGGGACAATTGGTGGACTTCTAGTTTGACCAGTGTAGAGAGGTGTTCAACCTCATTTGGAGGAGGGAAAATTGATGGACTTCTACTTTGACCAGTGTGGTTAGAGAGGTGTCCACCTCCTTTGTCCAATCCCTGGTCGTTGCCCAGAATCTGTATAAATCCAGCTCAAAAATGAACTCTCTCTTTTTTGCTCTGACAACCGACTGCGTGCCCGTCCTTCATTACGTGTCCTCTAACACCATCCTCACCTTTCTGGGCCCTCCTGGGGTTGTCCCCGGTGGGATTGGTGCTCCAACATCCGTCCTGTCTCTGCAGCCGCCCGAGAAGGAAGGGGGCCTGCCCCGGCAGGTGGGCAACAAGACCGAGTGTGCCCTGCTGGGCTTCGTGCTGGACCTGAAGCAGGACTACCAGGCCGTGCGCAACGAGGTGCCCGAGGAGAAGCTCTACAAGGTCTACACCTTCAACTCCGTGCGCAAGTCCATGAGCACCGTGCTGAGGAACGGCGGCGGCGGCTTCCGCATGTACAGCAAGGGCGCCTCCGAGATCATCCTGCGCAAGTAAATCCCCGCCCTGCTCCTCGTCCTGTGGGGCTGAGGGGGCCTGGCTGCCCCACGGGGCCAGGGGAGAGGTCGGGTGGGGTTTGGGGGTGGGTTTGGGGCAAGCTGGAGAGAGCTGTGGGGGAAGGGGGTGTCCAGATGGGGTGTGGCGAGTGGTTTTTGGGTGGATTTGGGAAAGCTGGAGGGGGTTGTGGAATGGGGATGTGCCCCTTTTGAAGGTGAGGTGGCAGGAATGTGCCAAATGTTTTTTTGTGTGGATTTGGGAAATCCAGAGGGCGCTGTGGAAAAGGGGGCAGCCCCTTTGTGCAGAGGGGGTGACGGGAATGTGCCAAATGGTTTTTTGTGTGGATTTGGGAAATCCAGAGGGAGCTGTGGAAAAGGGCACAGCCCCTTTGTGCAGAGGGGGTGACGGGAATGTGACACCACCTCAGGTGCACCAAGATCCTGGACAAGAACGGCGAGGCGCGCGTGTTCAAGGTGAAGGACAGGGACGAGATGGTGAAGAAGGTGATCGAGCCCATGGCCTGCCACGGCCTCAGGACCATCTGCCTGGCGTTCCGGGACTTCCCTGCCGACCCCGAGCCCGACTGGGACAGCGAGAACGAGATCCTGTCCGACCTGACCTGCATCGCCGTGGTGGGGATCGAGGATCCCGTCCGGCCCGAGGTGCCCAATCCTCCCTGTCCTGTGCTGTTCCCTGCCCTTCTCCTGCTCATCCCCTCAGGAATCCCATCCCTGATGTGCCTCCAGCTCCCTGCTGCTGGAATTTCTCTCCTGTTTTTTTGAACAAAACAACTCCATGGCAGCGTGCTCCTGTCACAATAGGACACGAAATAAAGATGCTCGACTCCAGTCAGGAGGCAGTAGAAATCAGAAGGGTTTGTTTAGAATTCATTCAGCCCTTTTATAACGTGCTGCACTAAAAGTCACATTTTTGGTCCATAGGGCTGACACCTCTCCCATGGGCTGAGTAACAGCAAACAACACCTGTTGTTATGGGAAAGGAATATTGTTTACTCAGTGTTGTTTTGGGAAAAACCGTTGAAAAGTTTACCTTGGGAAGAGCTCGGCAGTTCTCAGGCTCTGAAAATATCGAGCCCACATGTTCCCACCCAAAATTGCCAATCTTTAGGGTCCGTTGTGCTCCGGGCTGCACCAAAGATGGATGGAAAGAGCCAGGAAGAATCCCTGGGCTCTGGTCTGCTGGGCTAATGCAATAATCCCCTCGTTCCTGCCTCTGGACTGTTGATTTGGAGCTCGCCCCCCTGCTCTCCTGGTCCCTGATGAGATATTGAGGGATCTGGCAATGTGGGAATTGCATTACAGATCCCTTGGCTGCGGCGGCTCTGGAGGCTCCTGATTGGATTTGCTGATTCCTCACTCTGCTCTCCTCAGTTCCCGCACTGCTCCCTAACGGATAAACCCATTAGTGGGCTGGCAGAGGATGAAATCCCTGTTATCACGGACGGCCTGGCCGTGCCTTGGCACACAGTGAGGTGGCACTGAGGTGGCACTGAGGTCCCTTCACCTTGGGGTGGCTGCTGCAGCTCCCTCACCCCTCCAAAACCTTTTCCGGATCCTTCTAGGGACGAGGAGCTGCCTCTCTCCTGGCAGGGAGCTGGGGCTGTTTATCCTGGAGAAAAGGAGACTCAGGGGTGACCTGATCACTCTGTAACTCCTTGAAGGGCGGCTGTTCACAGCTGGGGTTGGTCTCTGTCTCCAGGCAGCACTGACAGAAGGAGAGGACACAGCCTCAGGCTGGGTCAGGGGAAATTCAGGTTGGATATCAGGAAGAAGTTTTTCACTGACAGAGTGATTAAATATTGGAATGGTCTGCCCGGGGAGGTGGTGGAGTCACCATCCCTGGATGTGTTTAAAAAGACTGGATGTGGCACTGGACACCGTGATCTAGTTGAGGTCTTAGGGCTGGGTTGGACTCGATGATCTTGAAGGTCTCTTCCAACCTGCACATTCTGTGGTTCTGTGATTCCCAGTGCCAACCGTGTCCCTGTCCCTGTCCCCAGGTGCCCGATGCCATCCTGAAGTGCCAGCGCGCGGGCATCACCGTCCGCATGGTGACAGGGGACAACATCAACACCGCCCGGGCCATCGCCACCAAGTGTGGCATCCTGCTGCCCGGGGAGGACTTCCTGTGCCTCGAGGGGAAGGAGTTCAACCGCCTCATCCGCAACGAGAAGGGAGAGGTGGGACAGAGGGAGAGGGCGGCACCGCCAGCAGCAAAAAACACCAAATCCCGATGGGTTTCCCAAATCCTGATGGGTTTCCCGAATCCTGATGGGTTTCCCGAATCCTGATGGGTTTCCCAAATCCTGATGGGTTTCCCGAATCCTGATGGGTTCTCTGAATCCTGATGGGTTCTCTGAATCCTGCTGGGTTTTCTGCATTCTGATGGGTTTTCTGAATCCTGATGGGTTTTCTGCATTCTGATGGATTTTCTGAATCCTGCTGGGTTTCCCAAACCCTGCTGTGTTTCCCAAATCCTGTTGTGTTTCCCAAATCCTGCTGGGTTTCCCAAACCCTGCTGTGTTTCCCAAATCCTGCTGTGTTTTCCTCTTTCCCTTGGATAAGGAAGCTGCTGGGAAGCAGTTTGGGGCGAATCCATTTTCCCCGTCCCTGTTGGGATTTGCTCTCGGGTGGGACAGAAGATCCCTGGAGGGGGGAATTCATTCCCATTTCCCTGTCCCAGTCGGGATTTGCTCTCGGGTGGGACAGAAGATTCCTGGAGGGGGGAATTCATTCCCATTTCCCTGTCCCAGTCGGGATTTGCTCTCGGGTGGGACAGAAGATTCCTGGAGGGGGGAATTCACTCCCTTTTCCCTGTCCCTGTTGGGATTTGCTCTCGGGTGGGAGAGAAGATTCCTGGAGGGGGGAATTCATTCCCTTTTCCCCGTCCCTGCAGGTGGAACAGGAGCAGCTGGACAAGATCTGGCCCAAGCTGCGGGTGCTGGCGCGTTCCTCCCCCACGGACAAGCACACCCTGGTGAAAGGTGGGCCCTGCCCCTCCCCAGGGAGCTCATCCCTGGGGTTTTTCCAGCCTGATCCACGCTGGGAGCCTTCCCTTGGGGCTGAATTCCTCCTTCCCATGGCAGGAATCATCGACAGCACCGTGGGTGACCAGAGGCAGGTGGTGGCTGTGACAGGGGACGGCACCAACGACGGCCCAGCCCTGAAGAAAGCAGATGTTGGCTTTGCCATGGTAGGGCCAGCCTGGGGTTTGTTTGTTTTGGTTTTTTTTCCCTTTTCTCCAATGATCACTGGGTTTTATTCCACTGGAATAAAAGGAGGAATGTTTGGGAATGTTTTAGGAAGGAACTTCAGAGGAATTCTGGAGTTCTGTTCAGGAGGAGAGCGAAACAAAGAGGGGAAAAAGGTCAGTTTTGGTGGTGTGAGTTCTACTGCTCTTCCCTGAAGGCCGTGCAGGGACCTTGGAGAAAAGGACAAATGTCTTGGGGAGTGTTTTAGGAAGGTGTTAAATGCTCCAGAGCTATTCTGGAGAGGTTTTCAGGAGGAGAATGAAACAAAGAGGGAAACAAGGATTATTTTGGTGCCATGCTGTGTTCTCCCGCTCTCAGGATTCCCCCTTGAAGGTCATGAAGGAAGCTTGGGGAAAAGGAGAAATATTTGGGGGGTGTTTTAGGAAGGAACTCCAGAGCAATTCTGGAGCTCCCTTCAGGAGGAGTTGCTTCCAGAGCGTGGAAATCTCTTTTCCAAATCGATGAGATGGCCTAAAAACCCCAAAAAAAGGAATTTCCTCAGGGTGTTGGATTTGAGTCTGAGCTGTGTAGGACTGTGAGCAAGGGATTGGGAATTCCCTTCCCTGTCCTGGTGTCTGTCCTGGATCCGGGAGAGCTTTGGGGACCCCATGATTTGGTTTTCCCTGCAGCTCTTCACCCCAGTTCCAGGCACAGTGCTGGATCAGGCTTTGGGAATTTATTTATGATGGAAAGCTCAGTTCTGATGCTTTTTTATCCTGTCTGGAAGGAGCAGGGAAAGAATCCTGTTGTTTTTAACACTTTCCCTGTGGATTAATTTCAGGGACATGAGCAGGAGCTGGGTGAGGAGGCAGCACAGGGAGCTTTGAGCAAATAAGAGATATTTTTTCAGGGGGAAAACGTTTTTAGGAACGTGTTGAACATCCAAACGCAATTCCAGAGCCTTTAGGATGAGCAGGGAAGGCTTTTCCCCTAAAAACCCCATTCCCCGTTTGAGGAGGGGTTGGGATCCGGGGAATCCAGGGATCCGGGGAATCCAGGGATCCGTTTTTTGGGCACGGCTTGGAATTCCCGCCTGGAATTCCTGCGGGGTGAGCGCCTCGCGGTGCCGGCGCCGGGAAGCGCAGCCCGGCCCGGGGCCCTGGAGCTGCTGCGGGAGGATTTTGGGACGGGCTGCGGGGCCGGGGCACAAACCTCGGGGCCGAGCTCTGCCTGCTTCGGGCTCCCGGCCCGGGATGGAGCCGGGAGATTCCCAGCCCGGGATGGAGCCATTCCCTGGCATGAGGAGGGAGCTGTTTGCCAGCTGTTCCCTGGCTTTTTTTCCAGCTGATTTCCAGCTTTTTTCCAGCTGTTTTCTGTCTATTTTCTTGCCGTTTCCCAGCTGTTTTCTCTCTGTTTCCTGGCTATTTTCCAGCTGTTCCCTGGATTTTTTTCCAGTTGTTTTCCAGCTTTTTCCCAGCTGTTTCCTGTCTGTTTTCCAGCCATTTCCCAGCTGTTCCCTGCCTTTTTTTCTGGCTGTTTCCCAGGTCTTTCCTGCCTTTTTTCCAGCCATTTCCCAGCTGTTTCCCAGTTGTTCCCTGCCTTTTTCCTGGCTGTTTCCCAGCTGTTCCCTGCCTTTTTCCTGGCTGTTTCCCAGCTGTTTCCCAGTTGTTCCCTGCCTTTTTTCCAGCCATTTCCCATCTTTTTCCTGCCTTTTTCCCAGCCATTTCCCAGCTGTTTCCCAGCTCTTTCCAGCCTTTTTTCCAGCCATTTCCCAGCTGTTTCCCAGCTGTTCCCTGCCTTTTTCCAGCCATTTCCCAGCTCTTTCCTGCCTTTTTTCCAGCCATTTCCCAGCTCTTTCCCAACTTTTCTGCGCCCTGGCTCTGTCTGGGGGACACACCCAAGGAAAGCTGGGCTGCCTCCAAGCCCATCCTTGAATCAGCTGAGGCAGATCACCACCTCCCTCCATGAGCTTTTCCCACTGGGAATGCTGCTGGGGGGCAGCAGAGGCGGGGAGGGCGGCGCGACTCAGGGCTGGCTTTGTCCCCAAGGGCATTGCGGGCACGGACGTGGCCAAGGAGGCGTCGGACATCATCCTGACCGACGACAACTTCACCAGCATCGTCAAGGCCGTCATGTGGGGCCGCAACGTCTACGAC
>VZDJ01000268.1:2330914-2341046 GCA_008694505.1 Cyanoderma ruficeps | reverse complement strand
CTTCAACGAGATCAACGCGCGCAAGATCCACGGCGAGAGGAACGTCTTCGAGGCCATCTACCGCAACCCCATCTTCTGCACCGTGGTGCTGGGCACCTTCGCTGCCCAGGTGAGACCCCTGGGACGCCTCTGCTCTGTCCCCCGGGCCCCCGCCGGCGCTGGCGTGGTGGGACGAGGGGCAGCCAAGGGTCGGGTGGAGCTCAGAGGGAGATGAGCGGGTGGGAGGTGTGCCAGAGCAGGGGTCTGGGTTTAAATCCCCTGCCAGACCAAAACGTCCCGGGGTTCTGTGATTTGGGGGGTGGAGAGTGTTGGGAGGGGAGTCTGGCGGTTCATCGAGTTCTTAGTTTGGGTGTGAGCTCCACGCTCCTTTCTGGATGGAAAATGCCAAAAAAAATTCCAGCAAAGTTCCGCAAAATTTGCGTGAGGTCCTCGCTCCTAAAATTCCCAGTCTGGATGAGTGGTCCTTTGCTCCTCTTCTCTGGTGTTCCACAAAATTCCCAGCTTGGATGTGAGGTCCTTGCTCCTAAAATTCCCAGCCTGGATATGAGGTCCTTGCTCCTAAAATTCCCAGCCTGGATGTGAGGTCCTTGATCCTAAAATTCCCAGCCTGGATGTGAGGTTCCTGCTCCTTTCTAGTGTCCCACAAATTTTCCAGTCTGGATGAGAGGTCCTTTGCTCCTCCTTTGTGGTGTTTCACAAAATTCCTAGTCTGGATGTGAGGTTCCTGCTCCTTTCTGGTGTCCCACAAATTTTCTAGTCTGGATGAGAGGTCTTTGCACCTTTCTGGTGTTCCACAAAATTCCCAGCCTGGATGTGAGGTCCTTGCTCCTAAAATTCCCAGCCTGGATGCGAGGTCCCTGCTCCTCTTTTAATCCCAGGAAAGAGGGAAAAGTGTGTCCCGAGGGGACCTTTCCAGGCCCGGGGAGCTGCCCAGGGTGTGACTCTTGTCTCCTGTGCCACAGATCGTCATTGTGGAGTTAGGTGGGAAGCCCTTCAGCTGCTCTGGGCTCACCCTGAGCCAGTGGTTCTGGTGCGTCTTCATCGGAGTGGGAGAGCTCCTGTGGGGCCAGGTAAGGGCCAATCCCAAAATCCTGCCCCACCTTTCCCTCCCTGACCGTGGTTCTCCCCCAGTTTTTCTCCAGGGAAGGCGTTTAGGATGGGGCTGATGCCCCAGCCCACCCCAGCAGCGAGGAGAGGAGGTCGCTCATCCTCTCCTCATTCCCACCCCGCTGCCGAGGGACACCCAGCAGTGACAGTGACATTCCCAGCGGGGTCCTGGCAGCTCCCCGGGGCTGGTGGCACTGCCATGACCTCGGGCTAACATCCCTTGGAATAGTTTGCCCAGGGAGGTGGTGGAGTCACCATCCCTGGATGTGTTTAAAAAGACACTGCATGTGGCACTGGACACCATGATCTAGTTGAGGTCTTGGGGCTGGGTTGGACTCCATGATCTTGAAGGTCTCTTCCAACCTCCACATTCTGTGATTCTGTGATTCCCTGACCGTCCCCAGCTGATCTGCACCGTGCCAACCAGCCACCTGAAGTTCCTGAAGGAAGCCGGGCACGGCATCACCAAGGAGGAGATCCCCGAGGAGGAGCTGCCCGAGGACGTGGACGAGATCGACCACGCGGAGATGGAGCTGAGGCGGGGGCAGATCCTCTGGTTCCGGGGGCTCAACAGGATCCAGACCCAGGTACCCGGGGCCAGCAGGGCCGGGGGGGCTCTGGCTGCTCCTGTCTCTCCCTCTGCAGGGGCTCTGTCTGCACGCAGGTGACGGCTGCTGCTGGGAGGGTAACGTCACCTCCCAGCCCAGGCACCTCCACTGCCTGTGTCCTACCAGAGAACAGGAGAATGTGGATTTTTGGGACAGCTGGGGGTGGTGGGGGAGGCTGTTCTGCAGCAGATGCTGTGCTGCTGGTCAGCAGGAGGCTGGACGTGTCACTGATGGTCACCTTGGCAGCACAGGGGGCTGGGAGGGGTCCAGGAAGCCCCCCGGGCTGTGCTGTGCTCCTGCCTGGGATGCTGTTCCCGGTGGGAATGTGCCCAGCAGGAGACCCTGGCTGCCTGTGCCATCCCTCTGTGCCAGCTCCACACCAGACCCTGGCTGCCTGTGCCATCCCTCTGTGCCAGCTCCACACCCGGAGCTCTCTGCCCCACGGCACAGAAAGGGGAGAAAAATCTCTCCCATCTTCTTTTTACATCTCTCGGTTTTCCCTGACTTTTTTTTCCCTGATTTTTACCTTTTTCCCCCATCCCCAAAAGGGTGGGGGGTTTTTTTTGCTCCTCCCAAAAAGGGGGAGCTCTGTGCCCCTCATTTTCCCTGGAGGCCAGGCCAGGGCAGAGCTGTCCTGGGAAGGGAAGTCCTGGTTTCCCCAGGCATAAAGAGCTGGGACAAAAGCACAAAGGGTCACCTTTGTTCCTCCTCCTTCCTGTCCCTGTGACAAACAGCCTGGGCACAGGGGCTGGGGCAGAGTTAACTCTTCCTTCTCTGTGAGCTGTCACCTCCACAGTGTCACCTCGATGGCTTCAAGGTGAAGCTCAGCCTCGATTCCCGGCTGGCTGTGAGCACCGAGGGGTTTTTGTGGGGGTAACCAGTGCTTCACTCACATGAACAACGTGCTGGGAGCTCCCAGGATCTTCTGGAAGTGGCCCAGATGGAAATCTGGGAGCTCTGAAGGGCTGCAGTGCCAGAGGTGCCCCTGGGGCCGAGCCTGGAGCTCCCCAGGTGTTTGTTTCCCTGTGGTGGAGCTGAGCTGAGCTCCTGCCACGTGAGAAATGGGCGCTGGAGCCTCCTCAGGGAACTGAGCATTGGGGGGCTCCTCTCCTCACTTGGGGTGTCTGAAAAGGGCACGGGGCTCTCCCCCAGGCCAGGGGAAAAGAGGGATGGATGGCAGAGCGGGGCAGGAGCTGAGCCACGTGTGGAACACCTCCACGGCCAGAGCTGGGGCTGGAGGAGGTGTCCCAAAGGGCTGGTGTGACCCAGCCACAGCGTGCCCAGCCAGCCACGGGGGCTGGAGGTATCCAAAAGGGCTGGTGTGACCCAGCCACAGCGTGCCCAGCCAGCCACGGGGGCTGGAGGTGTCCAGAAGGGCTGGTGTGACCCAGCCACAGCGTGCCCAGCCAGCCACAGGGCCCTCGGATGCTGCTCAGTTCCTCAAGCCTTGGGACACCACAGCCACAGGGCAACAACCATGGGGCAGCCCTGAGGCCTGGGAGAGGGGCTGTGACACCTCCTGCTGCCACAGGAGAGCCCATGACACTCACAGGGTGCAGCCCTGAGGCCTGGGAGAGGGGCTGTGACACCTCCTGCTGCCACGGGAGAGCCCCTGGAGCCCAGGACACCCACAGGGTGTGTCCCCTGAGGCCTGGGAGAGGGGCTGTGACACCACCCTGGAGCGTCCCCAAAGCTGCCCCGCAGGGCTGGGGCACCAGGAGCCCTTTTCCCCCCAGCTGCCCACTCGCACCTCTGCCCACCCTCTCTGTCTCTCTCTGCTCCTCCTGCAGACCTTCAGGATCACCCCAGAGGTGTTTCCTCCGCCAGCGCCCCCCACCACAGCCTTGTTTTCCCGGTGGGGGGATCAGCCCTGCTGCTCTCGCTGCCGTGGGAAGGGCAGAGCTCTCTCTGTTCCCCCCCAAAAACCCCACGTGGGTTTCGGGGAGCGTGGGGTGGTGGAGTGGGGGGGCCTTTCTCCTCTTTCCTCCTCTTCTCGCCTCTCCATCCTCCTCCTTCCTTGCTGTCTGTGTGTCTGCCCGGCCGCCCTGCTCCCGCCCTCCCCTGTCCCTGTCCCTGTCCCTGGCCGGGCGTGTCGCTATCTCACTCTCTGGTTCTTTGCAGATGGACGTAGTTTACACATTCCAGACCGGCGCCTCCTCTTTGCAGGGAGCCCTCAGGAGACAGCCTTCCATCGTGAGCCAGCACCACGATGTAAAAAATGTTTCTAGCCCAACCCATGTAGCTCTTTCCTCCGTCAATTCCACTCCCACCACTTCTGCTGTTGCTGCTGCTGCTGCATCTCCTCCTGCGGGCAGTGAGTGATGGTCTATTACAATGCATGACTTCTAATAACCACAGAGAGCACCCGCACCCCCCTAACCCCGCCTGTCCTCTCCTCCTCTCAGCCTTGACTCGCACACTCAGTCCCCAAACCTGAAGGATGGGGCGGGAAACCCTTCAAAACCCCCAGTTTTTTACGCTGTTAACAAAGTTACGAACCTTTCTGGTCCTTTTTCCCTCCTCCCCGCCCCAGTTCCTTGTTGCTTCCTCCAGTTTTACCTCTTCTCCTCCTTTGCAGGGCTGGTGTTTGAGCCCACCCTCCCCAGGGCGGGCAAAAATTGGCCGTTTTTCCTCCAAAAAAACCCCGAGTTGACGAGCTTTGCTGGGAGAAGGGCAAGGCTGAGCCCAAATCCTGCTGGTTCTTCTCACTGCCCGTCCCTGGCACACCCCAGGGATGGGCAGAGGCCTTGCTTGGAATCTCTCCTGGAGGCAGAGTGGCCGCTGGGACTGTCCCCAGGGCTGGCTGAGCCACGGGGAGGAGGGACAAGCAGGATTTGCTCCTGCCCTGGGTGCTGCCTGTGGGACAGCCCTGCCCGTGGCTCAGCTGGTGACACCTCGGGGCTGCTGTGCCCTTCTCTGTCCCCACCTGGGGACTTGCATGGCCTGGGGACAAAGCTGAGCCATCCCTGTGCTGCCCTGGGGACATGGCTGGGACTCTGTGGGGACATCCCTGGGGTTCTGCTGGTGCCCAGAGCAGCCAGAGGATCCTCAGTGCCCACCCTGCTCTGCACACTCTGGATTCTGCAGAGTGCAGGCACTGCTCTGCATGGAAATGGGCATGGAAAACAATTCCTGCTGGATCCCAGTGGGAATTCGGGATCCTGGATCTGGCACTGGGTTTTCAGACCCTAAAAATTGCCCTCTCTGTTCATCATGGGGTTCTCTGCCCATGCTGGATCCCAGGGTGTGCAGACACACAACTGTGCATGGAAACCTCATTCCTGCTGGATCCCAGTGGGAATTCTGGATCCTGGATCTGGCACTGTGTTTTCAGACCCTCAAAAAACCCTCTCTGTGTTCATTGTGGGCTGCTCTGCACACTCTGGATCCTGGGGAGTGCAGGCACTGCTCTGCATGGAAAGGGGCATGGAAAACAATTCCTGCTGGAGATCCCAGTGGGAATTCTGGATCCTGGATTTGGCACTGGGTTTTCACACCCTAAAAATTGCCCTCTCTGTGTTCATTATGGGCTGCTCTGCCCGTGCTGGATCCCAGGGTGTGCAGACACACAACTGTGCATGGAAATGGGCATGGAAACCTCATTCCTGCTGGATCCCAGTGGGAATTCTGGATCCTGGATCTGGCACTGGGTTTTCAGACCCTCAAAAAACCCTCTTTGTGTTTATTGTGGGGTTCTCTGCCCGTGCTGGACACACAACTGTGCATGGAGATGGGCACGGAAACCTCATTCCTGCTGGGTATCAATGGGAATGCTGGATCCTGGGTTTCCAGACCCCCCCAAAAAGCCCCTGTGTGATGCCAGGCCCCTCTGCGTGTCGGTTGTTGGGGCTGGTGAAGCACGTGGCCGTGGGTTCTGTCTGCAGGCTGGGAGCAGGGAACGTGTCTCTGCTGGATAATTGGCTTTTTTATTGCACAGTCACTTATCCCCGTTCTCCTCTGATTAGAGAAATACCCTCGGTGACTTTCTGGAGAGCTTTCAGGCTCCGCTGTTTATGCACTGTGGGGGAGGAGAGAGAATTTGGGATAATTTTGTTTTCTCTCTGTTTAGCTGACTCTGAGGCTGGCAGCTGATTGGGTTTAACCCCAGCGATTCTGGAGCGGCACAGCTGCCTCCTGCTGCTGCCCGCATCTGGGAAAACCTCCAGGATTTTCTAATGGGATAAAATCTGCTTAGAGGGGCTCAGAGCAGAGGGTTTGGAGGGGATGAGACCAAAATGCAGCTTTTTTGCAGTCTGGTGGATCCATGTTTTCCCCATTTTGCAGCGAGGGGCTTAGAAACTTCACCAGGAGCTAACCCCAGGTCTCCAAACCTTCCCGCTGTTTTCTTGCCTGGATTTCTCTTGTTTCCCTCTGCTGCTTCCCTCTCTCCCAAAGCTCCTCTTCCCTCCACGCAGATCCGTGGTGTCCCTCTCCCGTGGATGAGGTTTTTCCAGGGCTGGACTTGTTGTGTCCCACCTGGAATTGCTGGAGAGGTCTTGGGAACGATGCTCAGGATTTGCAGGAATTCTGCCCCTGGATCCAGGGAGCCGGGCAGAGCCAGGGGCAGGGGATGGAGCCGGGCAGAGCCAGGGGCAGGGGATGGAGCCGGGGAGCTGGGCAGAGCCAGGGGCAGGGGATGGAGCCGGGCAGAGCCAGGGGCAGGGGATGCAGGGGATGTAATTCCCACGGGGCACGTGGAGGTTTCACGTTTCACGGCGATGAATTCCAAGCATTTGGAGGTTGCATTTGAAGCTTCCAGGTGGAGAGGAGGCGGGAGCCGGGGCCGTGGGTGGGAGGGAGGGGCGGCTCCAGCCTGGAATTCAGCTTTGCCTGGCTCATTCAGAACACATTTCCTCACTGTTCCTTTCCTTTGACGGGGGAACAGCTGAATCCATCTCGCAGCAGGCGATGGAGAAAGGAGGAAAATCTGAGGGAAGCTGCAGCAGGAGCTCCTTGAGGGGGCTGAGAGGGGCTGGGCAGGAAACTGAGCACAAATTCCTTGGAATTGCTCCAAGGGAGCCTTCTCTGCTGCTCCCGGCAGTGCTGGACAGATCTGCAGTGCTCTGGAGGTGAGGGGAGATCTCCTGGTCCCACCTGAGCTCTGCCTCACAGAGCTGAGGCTTCTGTGGAGCTGCTCCTAAATCTGAGCCTGTAGATGCCACCTCGTGGCCCTGGCAGTCCCTGGGCTGTCCTTGGTCACCACCTCGTGGCTCTGGAGGTCCCTGGGCTCTCCTTGGCCACCACCTCGTGGCCCTGGCACTCCCTGGGCTGTCCTTGGCCACTACCTCGTGGCCCTGGCAGTCCCTGGGCTCTCCTTGGCCACCACCTCGTGGCCCTGGCAGTCCCTGGGCTCTCCTTGGCCACCACCTCGTGGCCCTGGCAGTCCCTGGGCTGTCCTTGGCCACCACCTCGTGGCTCTGGAGGTCCCTGGGTTCTCCTTGGCCACCACCTCGTGGCTCTGGAGGTCCCTGGGCTGTCCTTGGCTTGGTTGGATTCGTTATCCTTCATCCAGGTGGTTTTTTAGGGGTCAGGAGTTGCTGTTCTCAGGTCGTTGCTGATGTGGCAGACGATCAGCCCGAGGTGGCCTCGCTGGTGTCCCTTGTCCTGTGCACTGAATTTATCCAGGGTCATCAAGGCACAAATCCAGCTCTGAGCTGGTTCCCAGCTCCCTCAAATTCCCGTTTTTCCAGGCCACTGGTGCTCCAGCACTGAGGATACCCAGCCCAGGCTCATCCATCCCCCTGGTGCTCCAGCTTGGATGTGTGCCCTGCTCCCTGTGCAGGAGCTCCTGGGGCTGTTTCCAGCTGGGATAAGCCGAGCCTGTGCCAGGAAATGCCTCCTGCTCCTGAGCCAGGTGCAAAAGGAATTTGGAAGAGCATCCCTGGTGAGAGGGGACAGGGAGAACTTCCAGGCTCTAGGAAGGAATTCCCTGCTCTGGTTTTGTGGGATCAAGAGATCCTCAGGAGGTGTTTGGTGGGTGCTGGTGGGTGAATTCCAGGGACAGTTTAAATAAAGGGAAAGCTGAAATAAAGGCACCTTTTAGCCCAGCCCATCCCACCAGGATTTGGGGTGAGGTCTCTGCTCCCCCACCACACCTGCGGCCCGCAGAGGTGGCAGAACCAGACAGCTTCTGGTTTCCTCCACCACCAAGGCCATTTCTGGGTTGTTCCCCCTCCAGCTCTGCTCTCTCCACTCCCCCAGCTGGGGAGGATTCCCACAGGGATGCTGCTCCCCTGCCCCTTTGGTGGGAGCTGTGGATCTCCTCCCTTGTGTGCTGCAGTTTCAGCCACGGGGACACCACAGGAGCAGGCAGGGCATGTTCCTCAGGGCTGGGGAGCTGAGGAGGAGCACAGCTCCTTCCACAGGCCAGGAGACCGAGCACAACGACTAAAACTGCTCCAGAGAGTCTTCCCTGCTGCTTCCAGGGGTGGACAAACCTCCAGGGGTCTGGAGGTGGTTCTGTGGGAGGGGAGATCTCCTGGTCCCACAGAGCCGAAGCTTCTGTTGCTTCCCCAAAACCCCAGCAGAGCTGGGACGTGACACTTGTCACCCACCTGAGCCGAGACCTGTGAGCTGGAAGGGTTTGAGGCTGGAATTGCAGAGGATCTGGAGGAAGCAGCCACCAGAGCTGTCCCTTGCAGTGCAGTGGAGGTCCAAACCAGGCTCTGATCTCCTGCTTGAGCCTGGATTTTGGTGGAGCTGCCCCCGGGGGGGTTTCCCAGGATTGTGCGTGTGGCTGGAATTCCTTTAAAATATCCCACAGAATCTGAGTTGGTTCCCAGCTCCATCAAATTCCCATTTTTCCCAGGCCAGTGCAACACCTTTGGAAACCAGTGGGTCTCCTGCAGGTGCAGAGCTCCAGCAGTGTGGGGCAAACCCACCCAGACCTGGATGTTCCCCTGGGTCTGGTTCTCTCTCCTCACAGCACCCACCTGGATCTTGTGCTCCAAAAAAAGCTGGAGACACTTTTGGGACCCCCCCCAATTCCTCTCCAGAGGCGTAGGAACCCTGCCCAACCCCACCCACGGCTCCCACGGTAGTTTGCCCTCGCTGTTTGCCTAACCCACCTCCTTTCGGAGCCGTAGTTCCCCCACCTCGTTGTCCTCGTGTCCGTCCGTGAGCACACACACCCCACACACACACACCCAGAGATTTAACGAGCGGCTAATTAACGCCTTTTGGCTTCCGTCCATCCACACTGGTGATGTTGGGGTGGTGGTTTTGAGTCGTCCCGTGTCTTTTCTTGCAGCTTCTGAGGCCGCCCCGTAGCCGGTGGGTTCCCACCACCCCCGTAGTGCCTGACTGACCCCAGTTCACCGTTCATGTCTCATTTTTTTTTTGACCGAGCTGTCTGTTCAGTGGTGGTTTTTTTTGTTGCCTGTGGTCGTGCTGTTGTTGTGTTTTTTCGGTTTGTTTTTTTTCCTTTTTGTTCGATGGTTGTCCTTCATCATTTATTTTCACTTCCTCCCTCGAGCCCTGCCCTGTGGCAGCCCGAGTGACCCCTGTTTTTCCTTCCCCACGCCGCCCAGATCAAAGTGGTGAATGCGTTCCGTAGCTCCCTGTACGAAGGCCTCGAGAAACCCGAATCCAGAAGCTCCATCCATAACTTCATGACTCACCCGGAGTTCATCCTGGAGGAAGACGAGCCTCGGACACCATTCCTTGAGGGCGCCGAAGACGAGCCCGAGCCTGAGGGACTCCAAAAGCGAGGTGGGGGCAGCCTGGCGGGGTCAGGGAACAGGAACAACAACGCCGTGGACAGCGAGTTCAGCTTCCCCGAGCCCGGGAGCCCCTTCCACAGCCTGGAGACCTCTGTTTGACCTTAGAACTTGGAATTCCCCCTCCTCCTCCTCTTCATCATCCTCCTCCTCCTCGTCCACCTCGGCGCTGTGTGATCCCAGCACCAGTAACTGATCACACGCTCCGTGTCAAACTGCTCATGCCTGTATCATCATCTGGGTTTTGTTGGGGTTTTGGGGTTTGTTTTTTGGTGGGGAAGGGGTGTGTGGGGGGGTGTTGATCTGTTTTTTCTTTTTGTTTTGTTTTCATTTTGTTCTATTTTTTTTGTTTTTAAACCATTCTTTAGCAGTGGGAACCAGAGTACCACCACGCTGGGTGTTGGGAGAGAGGCTAAGCCAAAAAAACCAAAAAGAAAAAAACCAGTTGTGCATCTCCATCCCTGATTTTCCGTGGTACTCACCCAGGGGAAGCTGCCAGGTTCTTTGCTCTCCAAGAGTTGGGCTCCAGGCACCTGGAGCCAGGGGGTTTTCACTTGGGAAAAATGCATGTTCCAAGGAAATTCAAATTGTTGTAGTCTTACACTCCCTCAGCCCCAAGGCTGGGGGTGCACTTGTGACTTGATTTTATTTTAATTTTAATTTTAAATTTTTTTTTGGTGGGTTTTTTTTTTTTCCACA
>VZDJ01000268.1:2289566-2314135 GCA_008694505.1 Cyanoderma ruficeps | reverse complement strand
GCTTGGGATTTTTGCTTCTCAAGGTTCCTTTTCCCTTCTCCTTTAACCCCTTTGTGGGTGTGGGGTAAGGAACCGAATCCAGGAGTGTTCCCTAATCAAATTCACAACACGAGGGTCAAAGTTTGGGATTTCTGAGTCACATTTGAGTTTTTTTCCAAGCCACACTTCCTGAAAGGGATATTCACACTTGGGAATGGAGCAAAATTCTAATATAAATTTTCTTTTCTCTTCTCTGTGCTTGGTGATTTTTGCTTTTCAAGGTTCCTTTTCCTTCTCCTTTAACCCCTTTGTGGGTGTGGGGTAAGGAACCGAATCCAGGAGTGTTCCCTAATCAAATTCCCAACTGGAGGGTGAACATTTGGAATATTCTTTTCCTTTCCCAGCCACTCTCCCGAGCCCCCCCGAGGCTGCAGAGGACGAGGTGAAGATGGTGCAGCTGCAGCAGAACAAACTCTCCGTCCAGTCCAACCCCTCCCCGCAGCTCAGGGGGGTGATGAAAGTGGAAAACTCGGAGAATGTCCCCAGCCCCACCCATCCCCCAGTGGTCATCAACGCTGCAGATGACGATGAAGATGATGATGGTGAGAAATCTTGGAGTTTATTGCGGATATTTTCTGCTTTTTCTGCTGTTTTTTTTAATTTTTAATGCCTTGCTCGTGGTAGAAATCATAAAATTCGTCAACGATTCGGAGGCTGAAGCTGCAAAAAAAAAAGCCACGAATGTTTTTTGTGGTTTGAAATACTGAACTGCCTAAAAAAATGAGAAGTTTTGGCTAAAACTGTGTAAATGATTTAATTTTGGGGTTGATTTTGTCCTTCCAGACCAGCTTTCTGAAGAAGGAGAAGAAACCAAAACCCCAGTCCAGCCGCCACCCGCAGAAAGCCACAATGGCCTGAGGGTGATTTCCACCAGGAAATCCAATCCCAGCGCAAAGCCAGGTATTCCAGGAGCTGCAGGAGGGAGGGGTCGGGTGGAGAATTTCATCGTTAAAAGCAAAATATTCCTGAAATAAAATAAAACCCGGGGATGCTGAATGCAATCCAGTTCATCCCCACCTAATTGCATTCCCCAAACAGGAAAAAAATCCTCCTGGCTTAGTTTTTGTGGGACAAAATAAAATGTAAATGAAATTTGAGGCGTTTAAAAGTGGTGTTTAAAAGGTTTAAATGTCTGAAAATGTCCCTTGAGGCGTTGTGGAAATCCAGATCCAAGGAACAGAGGAATCTTTAATCCTTCTCCATGAATTCGTGCTCAAAAATGTGGATTTTTTCCCCTTGGAGGGTGAAAAAAAGCTGCCAGTTGTCCAAAATCCCCCCCTGTCCTGGGGCTTTTTAACACCTGGGAATTGCTGACGGGGTTTATTCTTAATATTTTGGGATGGATTTTCCTCAGTTCCCTGAGCTGTTCTCTCGCTTCCAGATGACAACTTAAATTTCGGCATAAAAACCTTAGAAGAGATCAAATTGAAGAAACTCAAGGAAAAAGCCAAAAAACAAGGTGGTGAGTTAATAGCCCTAAAAATCCCTCCTTTTTTAATCCTTCTCCCTCTTTCTGCTCATCCTTGGCTTTAATCCTGATTTTCCTTGGACAATTGATTTACAAGGGAAGGAATTTCCTTTGCAAATCGAGAGATCCTGCAGGGACGAGACTTGCATTTTTATCTTTATTTTTATTTTTATTTCGAAGGGCTGCTCTGGCATGTGACAGCTGCTTAGAATTCCAAGGAAAATTACTAAATATCCTGATTTTTTTTTTCCCCCCCTCACCTTTTTCCATGCAGAAGGTCCTTCAGGAGTGGCTGTGGATCCTCTCCAAGCCCGCAGCATTCCCGTGCCGGAGAAGGAAAACGTCCGCACCGTGCTCAGAACTGTGACCCTCTCCTCCTCCAAAGAAGGTAAATCCCAAATCCTTCCCCCCCCCAAAAAAAAAAATCCCCATTTCACAGCCCTTCAATCAAATTATTGAGAATTAGCAGAATTCAGATGTGGTGCTGCCTTTCCCTTTTGAGTTTTAAAGGCCGTGATCGTGTTGGAAAAGTTGGGGGTTTGTGGGTGCTGGGTTTGGTTGGAATTCAAACTCAGCAAGTTTCTTTTCTCCTCCCAGTCCTTCTGTACTTGCTGTGGTTTGACAGCCAGAAAATGTCATTTTTTTGGAGGGATAAAAATGTCATTTTTGAGATGCTTTCGGTGCTCTGCAAAGATTATTTCGTGTTTTAGGGGAGGACCCTGTGATCCAGCTGAACCTTCCTGACAGGCTGGGGAAAAGGAAAACCCTCATGGGTGAGAGCTTTTTGTCAAGTGTTTACATCAAAAACCAGCAAATTCTGTTAACCCCTAAACCCCAAAAACATTCAAAACTAATCTGGGAGGATTTAAATTCATGAGGAATTGTTCTAAACCCTCCTGCAGAGGAATATCCTGAAAAAAATTCTTATTTTCTGTCTTTTAAAAGGTGGGAAAACTTTCCTTCCCCTGAGGAGGAACGTTGCTGACAGGCTGGGGAGGAAGGCAGAGCTGCAGGAAAACACTGACAAAGCCCCAAAGAGAGGCACAGGTACCAAAACCACCTCCAATTCCTCTTGGGGGTTGTTCTCTCCAGCTTTTTTCTCTTGGGATTTTCTTTCCTGGTTTTGTTTGGGATTTTCTCTTCAACTTTTCTCTCCGGGTTTTCATTTTGGGATTTTTTTTGTCCAGGTTTTTTTCTCTTGGGATTTTTCTCTCCAGCTTTTCTGTTTGGGATTTTCTTTCCTGGTTTTCTGTTTGGGATTTTCTCTTCAACTTTTCTCTTCTGGTTTTCATTTTGGGATTTTTTTTGTCCAGGTTTTTTTCTCTTGGGATTTTCTCTCCATCTTTTCTGTCTGGGATTTTCTCTCCATCTTTTCAGTCTGGGATTTTCTCTCCATCTTTTCAGTCTGGGATTTTCTCTCCCTCCTTTCTTCTCCTCCTCCTTTTTGCCCGTTGCTTGAGGGTTTCAGGTCTCTCTGAATCCCGTTGCTCTCCTGTCTCATTTCCCACCCAAAATTAGGAATTTTTTTTGCCACTTTTTAACTTTTCCTCTTGTTTTTTTTTAGTGCAAGTCCTGAAGTCCCTGAAGGAGAGGCTGGGGCTGCCCTCTGAGCAGAGCAGCACCGAGACAGGTAAAAAAAATCAGATTTGAAATATTCCTTCTTTTCTTTTTCTTCCCAAGAACTTCCATGCAGCCTTAAATTGATAATTTGAAGGAAATAACTGGCTCTGATTTTCCAGATCCAAGTGGTTTAAAGGGAGGGAGGGAACTTGATTGTTCAGGGAATTGGGATTGTTCAGCCTGAAGAGGAGGAATTTTGGGCTGATCACTGTGGCCTGAGGGGAACCTGCAGGAAAGATGGAATAATCCCCAGGGGGGAATGGGTTTAGATGGGATTTTTGGGAATAAATCCTTCCCTGTGAGGGTGGGGAGGGGCTGGGATGGAATTCCCAGAGGAGCTGGGGCTGCTCCATCCCTGGGAGTGTCCCAAGCCAGGCTGGACAGTGGATAAAAGAGATAAAAATGGGTAAAATGGACAAAAAATGGATGAAATGGCAGCCTGGGATAGTGGGAGGTGTCCCTGCCCATGGGATTGGATGGTCCCTTCCAACCCAAACCATTCCAGCATTCCAGGGGCTGGTTTAGATGGGATTTTGGGAATAAACCCTTCCCTGGGAGGGGCTGGGATGGAATTCCCAGAGAATCCCTGGCTGCCCCATCCCTGGGAGTCCCTGAGATTTGGAACAAACAGACTGGGATCATGGAAGGTGTCCCTGCCCATGGCTGGGGTGGGAACGGGATGATTCTTAAGATCCTCCACCCCAAACCATTCCATGATTCCATTAAAAATTCCCAATTTCAGAGCTCTTGATTCATTCCCAGCTTGCACATTCCCAGAGAATCCCTGGGTGCTCCATCCCTGGGATTTGGAACAAACAGACTGGGATCATGGAAGGTGTCCCTGCCCATGGCTGGGGTGGGAATGGGATGATCCTTAAGGTCTTCTACCCCAAACCATTCCATGATTCCATAAAAAATTCCCAATTTCAGAGCTCCTGACTCATTCCCAGCGAATCCCTGGCTGCTCCATCCCATTAAAAATTCCCAATTTCAGAGCTCCTGGCTCATTCCCAGCTTGCACATTCCCAGAGAATCTTTGGGCTGCTCCATCCCTGGGAGTGCCCAAGGCTGGGTTGGAGCACCCTGGGATAGGGGAAGAGATTTCCATCCTAAATTCCCTCAGTGCTGGGAGAAACTCTGGAGCCTTGGGATGGAATTTATCCTCCCCTCTCTTCTGAGCTCTCCTCTCATTCCCTGGCTTTGATTTCTCTGCCCACACAGACAAAGCCGCCAAACCCATCGAGGAGATCCGAGTGAAAACCCTGGAGGAAATCCGGCTGGAAAAAGCCAAGCAGAGGAGAGGAGGGGAAACCCCAGGCAAGATCCCAGGAGAGAGCAGGAAAACTGAAGATCCCAATTCGGGAGCCAGAGCCTCCCCGGCCTCTCGCATCAAACCCCTGACGGGAGCCCTGGCTGAGAAAAACCACAAAAGATCCGGAGAGGAGAAGGAAAAAGCCGAGGAATTCCCCAGCAGAGCCAAAGCTGAGGCTGATCCCAGGAAACAGAACGTTCCTGCTCCGGCTGTGGCGGGCAGGGCGCAGCTGGCAGAGGCAGGGAGAGCCAGAGGAGCGGGAGAAGTTCGGATCAAAACCCTGGAGGAGATCAAGAGGGAGAAGGCGCTGAGGCTGCAGCAGAGCGGGGAGAACCTGCCGGCTCCTCCCGCCCCGCCCGAGGCCGCCCTGAGGGGCAGGAAACTGCTGCGGGTCACCAAGGTCCTGGGTGAGCAGGGGCTGCTTCCCACGGGAATTCTCCTTCCTCATGGGAGTTCTGCTTCTGCTCTGCCCTTCCCATGGGAGTTGTGTGTTTCCCCTGGGAATTCTCATTCCTGCTGGGAGTTCTGCTTCTGGTCTGCCCTTCCCCTGGGAATTCTGATTCCTTTTGGGAGTTCTGCTTCTGTTCTGCCCTTTTCCCCTGGGAATTCTGCCTTTCCCCTGGGAGCTCTGCCTTTCCCCTGGGAATTCTGCTTCTGGTCTGCCTTTTCCCCTGGGAGCTCTGCCTTTCCCCTGGGAATTCTGCCCTTCCCCTGGGAGTTGTGCCTTTCCCCTGGAAATTCTCATTCCTGCTGGGAGTTCTGCTTCTGGTCTGCCCTTCCCCTGGGAATTCTGATTCCTGCTGGGAGTTCTGCTTCTGTTCTGCCCTTTTCCCCTGGGAATTCTCATTCCTGCTGGGAGTTCTGCTTCTGTTCTGCCATTCCCCTGGGAATTCTGCTTCTGTTCTGCCCTTTTCCCCTGGGAGTTTGCTTCAGTTCTGCCTTTCCCCCTGGGAATTCTGATTCCTTTTGGGAATTCTGCTTCTGTTCTGCCCTTTTCCCCTGGGAATTCTGATTCCTGCTGGGAGTTCTGCTTCTGTTCTGCCCTTCCCCTGGGAATTCTGATTCCTGCTGGGAGTTCTGCTTCAGTTCTGCCCTTCCCATGGGAGTTCTGCCTTTCCCCCTGGGAATTCTGCTTCAGTTCTGCCTTTTCCCCCTGGGAATTCAGCCTTTCCCCCTTGGGAATTCTCCCTTTCCCCCCTTGGGAATTCTGCCTTTCCCCCTTGGGAATTCTGCCTTTCCCCTTGGGAATTCTGCTTCTCCTTGAAGATGAATCCTGTTTGCTCAGGAATCGCTCGGATTTGTCCTTCTGGGTTTGCTTGAAAAGTTTCAGGCTTTGGATTTAAAAGGATCACAGGATTCTCCATGAATTCCATGAGTTTCCTGGGTTTCCCACTGGAAAATTCATTCCTTGAAAAGTTTCAGGCTCTGGAGTTAAAAGGATTTTAAATTCTGTGATTTTTTCCATGAATTCCATGATAATTTCCTGTATTTCCCACTGGAAGATTCATTCCTTCCAGAATTACAAAGATCACGGGATTTTCCATGAATTCCATGAGTTTCCCACTGGAAAATCCCTTCCTTGAGGAGCTTTGTGGTGTCATTTCCCTCTTTTTTTCTGCCCTGGGGATTTGTGGGGTGGGATCTTCCATTCCATTCCCCTTTGGAATATTGTTTGGGAATGTTTTACCAGCCCAAAGGCCTCAAAAAATTTCATCCTTCAGATTATTTAATCCATAATTGGGCTGAAAGGGAGAGAAAATCTTGCAGGATTTGCTTCCTATTGATAAAAACAGGGAAATAACCCTTCCAATAAACCAAAAAAACGAATTTTGGATGTTTTTTTCTTGGTTTAAAGCACCTGGAAGAGAAGAAAAAATGATCGTGGAGCTGAACAAACCTTCCCTCAAGGGCAGCTCTGCACCTGCTGAGGTGAGTCTGAGCAAATTCAGAACAAATTCTTCACATTTCTCATCAATCCCTCACCTTTTTCACCATTTGGGGCATAAAATCATAAATATTCCCAACGATTTTATCCCTTTTTGTTTCCTCCTCCCTGGTTTTTTTCCCCCCTCTCCTCATTTGGGAATTGTGGTGAAATCAGTCAAATCCCCAGGAAACAAATCTTCCCTTTGAATTAATCAACACCTTCATTTTAATTTAATTATTCCGTTCATGACAACGAACAAAAAACCAGAGGTGGGCAAAATATTTTTGTTTTCAGCCATTTTTTTCCTATTTTTGAAATCCCAACCTGGATGTTTTAACGCTAAAAATTGGGATTTTAGAAGCTTGGATGGCTCGATATTCCCTAAAAAGATGGAATATCTACAGGCAGAACCTTCTGCTCTGTGAAAACTTGGGGATTTTTAATTTTTTGGGGGGGAATTGGAGTTTTCCAAGTGCATTTCCATGGGAAGGAGCTTGCAATTAAAAAACAAAATAAAATTGAATTTTAATGGTGCCCACGTGGAGCCATTTTTGGAGGGATTGGCACCTAAAATTCCTTAATGAATCCATTTGATTTTTATCCATAGATTTGGTTTTTATCCATAAATTCGATTTTTATCCATAAATTTGATTTTAGCCATAGATTTGATTTTTATCCATAAATTCGATTTTTATCCATAGATTCGATTTTTATCCATAAATTTGATTTTAGCCATAGATTCGATTTTTATCTGTAAATTTGATTTTTATCCGTAAATTTGATTTTTATCCATAGATTTGATTTTTATCCGTAGATTTGATTTTAGCCATAGATTTGATTTTTATCCATAAATTTGATTTTTATCCATAGATTTGATTTTTATCCATAAATTTGATTTTATCCATAGATTTGATTTTTATCTGTAAATTTGATTTTTATCCATAAATTTGATTTTATCCATAGATTTGATTTTTATCTGTAAATTTGATTTTTATCCATAGATTTGATTTTTATCCATAAATTTGATTTTTATCCATAGATTTGATTTTATCCATAGATTCGATTTTTATCCGTAAATTCGATTTTTATCCATAAATTTGATTTTTATCCATAAATTTGATTTTTAGCCATAGATTTGATTTTTATCCATAGATTTGGTTTTTATCCATAGATTTGGTTTTTATCCATAAATTTGATTTTTAGCCATAAATTCGATTTTTATCCATAAATTTGATTTTAGCCATAGATTTGATTTTTATCCATAAATTTGATTTTTATCCATAGATTTGATTTTTACCTGTAAATTTGATTTTTATCCATAAATTTGATTTTTATCCATAAATTTGATTTTTAGCCATAGATTCGATTTTTATCTGTAAATTCGATTTTTATCCATAGATTTGATTTTTATCCATAAATTTGATTTTTATCCATAATTTGATTTTTAGCCATAAATTTGATTTTTATCCATAAATTTGATTTTTATCCATAATTTGATTTTTAGCCATAAATTTGATTTTTATCCACAGATTTGATTTTTATCCATAATTTGATTTTTAGCCATAAATTTGATTTTTATCCATAGATTTTGATTTTTATCCGTCGATTTTTATCCTCATAACCCTCTTGGGGTATTTTTTCCCCCCTTCTCAGAATTCAGGGAATTCTGGGATTCAGGTGAAAAGCCTGGAGGAAATCATGTGGGAGAAACGTCAGCTCAAACAACGCCAGGAGGAGAAACTCCAGAAAGGATCTGGGGCAAATCCAACCGAAAAACAGGAGAAGAACAAGGAGAAAAACCTGGGATCCGGGAGCCCCGAGGCCGCTGTGGGATCAGCTCAGCAGCTGGGCAGGAGAAAGGTGGGAAGATTCCAGGAGGATCCAGTGGGAAGCCCAGAAAAGGATCCAGGGAAAAAAGGAGCTCAGCTGGCCGAGAGGAGGACCAGAGGTGGGTGTTGGGGGTGATCCTTGGGGAATGTTTTGGGATTAGGGAAGAGTTCACTGGGGGAGGCGGCTGCCTGGAAACAGCCGGGAATGTTCCTGACATCGCGGCTGGAAGGAAGGGTGGAGACCAGAGCAGGAGGGGTGGGAAGGTTTGGAGAGCAGGGGTTGGATCAAAAGGGATTGATTGATCACCAGGGGATTGATCACCAGGGGATTGATCACCAAGGGATTGGGTCTAAAGGGATTGATCACCAGGGGATTGGATCAAAAGGGATTGATCACCAAGGGATTGATCACCAAGGGATTGGAGATTGGATCAGAAGGGATTGGAAATTGGATCAAAAGGGATTGGATACTGGATCAAGGGATTGGATCAAAAAGGATTGGAAATTGGATCAAAAGGGATTGATCAAGGGATTGGATATTGGATCTGAAGGGATTGGATCAAAAGGGATTGGAAATTGGATCAAAAGGGATGGATCTAAAAGGATTGCATCAGAAGGGATGGATCAACGGATTGATCAAGGGATTGGATCAAGGGATTGATCAAGGGATTGGATATTGGATCTCAGGGGGTTGGATCAAGGAATTGGATCAAAAGGGATTGGATCAGGGGATTGGATGTTGGATCAAAAGGGGTTGGATCAAGGGGTTGGATCAAGGGGTTGGAGCTCGTTCCCTGTGGGAATGTTGGGAATGTTGATCTGGAGAAGAGAAGGATCCAGGGAGCTCCAGGAAAGCTGGAGAGAGTTCTGGGCTGAGGGATGGAGGGACAGGACACAAGGAATGGCTTCCCACTGCCAGAGGTGGGATTTTGGGATGGAATTCCCAGAGAATCCGTGGAGGGCCAGCTTGGATCCCCCTGGGATCACCCCAGGAGTGACCCCAAACCCTCCTGCAATCCCAGGATCATCAACAAAACAAAAAAAAAACCCTTTGGGGGATTTTTTAATTACTTTTTATAACCCAAAGCTGGCTGATCCCCCCTTTTCCCTCCATCCCAGCCAAATCCAAGGTGTGCCTGAAGCCCGTGGATGGCAAAGCCCCCCCGGGCAAGCAGCCCCTGAAGAGGAAAGGCCCCGAGGGCCACCCCCCTGCCGTGGTGGCCGTGAAGCCACTCAGTGCCACCAGCGGGGACAGCCAGCAGCCCTCAGCCAAGGTAAGGCCACTAATCCCTCCTCCTTCCCAAAAAAAACCTGGAAAACTGAAATTTTCTCCAGTTCTCCCGTCCTTTTTTACCCCACGTGTGTTGGGGGCAGAATATTCCTGCTGTGGAATTCCCTTGCTGGGGTTTTGGGATGGTTTTGTCCGTTCCAAGCTGAAAATTCCTTTAAAAATCTTAATTTCAGGAATGCTCTGCTTTAGGTGAAGCAGAAAAAGGAAAAAAAAATCTCTTAAAATTTAAGGTTTTTATATCCTAAAAATTGTCCTGCTCCTCATTCCCAGGTTGTTGTTCCCAATTCTCCAGAGGACAGCCCAGGCTCCATCCCTCGGGGAGACAATTCCCAGAGCAGGTAAATCCCAATCCCAACTTTTCCCCTTCTCCTTCCCCATCCCAGGGATGGGGATGAGGGATTTTCCACCAGTGGGAAGTTGCAGTTTGGAGGGAAGGGGGGCTGAAATCAGCAGGGTTAACTGGAATCAATGTTTGTGCAGCTCCTTCGGGTTCCCTTCAGATCCTGCACTTTGATTTTGGGGATTTCTTTCCAGTGACTTCTTTTTGGGGTTTTTTTGAGTGACTTTTGGGGCTTTTTTGGTGGTTTTTTTTGGGATTTCTTTCCAGTTACTTTTTTTTGGGGGTTTTTTTTAGTGACTTTCGAGGCTTTTCCAGTGTTTTTTTGGGATTTCTTTCCAGTTGCTCTTTGGAATTTTGGTGACCTCATAGGATTTCTTTTCAGTGGCTTCTTCAGGGTTTTGTTTGGTTTTTTTTCAATGATTTTTTTGGATTTCTTTCCAGTGGCTTTTTGGAGTTTCGGTGACTTTCTGGGATTTCATTCCAGTGTCTTTTTGGGGTTTCCTTTCAGTGACTTCCTGGATTTTTTTCAGTGATTTTTGGGGATTATTTTTCTTTGGGGTCTTTTTTTGGGGTTTGTTCTTGCCCCTTTCTCCCCCAGATTCCTCCTGTGTTTCCTCACAGCTGAACCCCCAAACCCTGAACCCATCCAGCTCATCCAGGACTTCCCAAAACTGATCCTGGACTTCCCAAAACCAATCCTGGACTTCCCAAAACCAATCCTGGACTTCCCAAAACCAATCCTGGACTTCCCCAGACTGATCCAGGACTCCTAAAACTGATCCAGGACTCCCCAGAAATGATCCTGGACTCCCAGAATTGATCCAGGGCTTCCCCAAACTGATCCTGGACTTCCCGAAAATGATCGTGGACTCACAGAATTGATCCAGGGCTTCCCAAAAATGATCCTGGACTTCCAAAACTGGTCCAGGACTTCCCAAAGCTGATCCTGAACTCCCTAAAATGATCCAGGACTCCCAAAAATGATCCAGGCTTCCTGAAACTGATCCAGGACTTCCCAAAAATGATCCTGGACTCCTGAAACTGATCCAGGACTCCCCAAACCCATCCAGGGCTTCCCCAAACCCATCCAGGGCTTCCCCAAACCCATCCAGGACTCCCCAAAACTGACCCAGGACTTCCCCAAACTGATCCAGGACTCACAGAATTGATCCAGGACTCCCCAAAACTGATCCAGGACTTCCCCAAACCGCTCCCAGCATCCCAACCCCATCCCCAAACTCCCGGAATCCCCCCCCGGTGTAAAATTCAAACGTTCAAACTCCACCTCGAGGATTTCCCACACTGATTGTTGTTGTTTTTCCCTGTTTCCCCCAGCCCCAAGCTGCAGGCTGGGAGCCAGGGGGATTCCCTGGCACAGTCAGAGGTGTCTGGATCCTCTTCCTCCTCCTCCTCCTCCTCGCTGGAGGTGCCGGTGAAGCTGCGGCGCCTGAGCTCGGCCGGCGCCGCCAAACCCGCCCTGTCGGTGGAGGACGACTTCGAGAAACTCATCTGGGAGATCTCGGGGGGAAAACTGGAAGCAGAAATCGACCTGGATCCAGGGAAGGACGAGGATGATCTCCTGCTGGAACTGTCGGAGATGATCGACAGCTGAGAGGGGGAGGTGTGGGAAACAAACGAAAACAAAACAAGCGGGGAAAAAAGACGCTGCACCAAAAAAAAACCTTAAAAAAAAGCAAAATTCTGTCCCTCAACCCTCACAGAAATCCTGTAAATGTTGTTGGATCCGTGGAGGAGATCCTTTGTTGTTGGATCCATGGAGGAGATCCTTTGTTGTTGGATCCGAGGGGGAGATCCTTTGTTGTTGGATCCGAGGAGGAGATCCTTTGTTGTTGGATCCGTGGAGGAGATCCTTTGTTGTTGGATCCGAGAGGAGATCCTTTGTTGTTGGATCCGTGGAGGAGAGAGATCCTTTGTTGTTGGATCCGTGGAGGAGATCCTTTGTTGTTGGATCCGAGGAGGAGATCCTTTGTTGTTGGATCCGAGGAGGAGATCCTTTTCCCAGCTGGAAGCACAGTTGGATTGGTAGGAATAGGCAGAGTCTGCACTCAGTTATCCCGAAATTCTGGGGACTCCTCCCACACTGGGACAGGACAAAGCACTTGGAATTCCCTCGGGGAAAGGAGGACGCAGATCCCATCTCCAGAGCCATCCCAGCACGGGGTCACAGCTCCCTCCTGGACACTGAATCCCAAAAAAAAATCCTGGAGTTACTATGTCAACTCTGGAATTCACGGATGGACGCTGCCCCTGGACTCGGAATCTGGGGGGGAATTCAGGGCTGGGAGAGGGAGAACCGAGTCAGGATTTTGGACCAAACACTGTCAGGGTGAGCCTGACTCCCATTTTTCCCTGATGGGCACCGGGATCCTGGCACGGGCAGCCGAAATTCCTCCTGGCTGCCTGCAGGGAATTGGGGAAAAGGAGGATTGTGCTTCAAGTGCCTCTCGGTTCTGAGGATCCCTCCCTGCTGAAAGACTGGAATGAGCCTCCCACATCCAGCTGGGATCGTTTTGGGAGGGAGGAAAAGCACCTGGAATGTTCCCCCTTGGCTGCTTCCCTCTTTTCCAGCCCCTTGGGAGATGGGATTGGGTGAAATCCCTGTGGGGTTTGTTTTTTTCCTTTGATTTTTTTTTTTTGTTGTTGTCGTTGTTTTGTTCCTGTAAATATTTTATTCTTCCATTTTATATTTGTATGATTCTATTTAAGGGAGTAAAGGTAGGCTGCTCACTCCTGGCGTCCGTGCAGAGCTCTTTGCTTTCCGGGGTTTAAGTAAGGAATGGGAGTGTTAATTAGAAATTAATGAGGCATAGGAGCAGGGGGTGGGGTTGTGGGATCATCCAGAGGGACTGGAGCGTGTCCAGGGAAGGGGAAATCCTGAGGGAGCTGGGAAGGGTCTGGAGAATCCTGAGGGAGCTGGGGAAGGGTCTGGAGAATCCTGAGGGAGCTGGGAAGGGGCTGGAGAATCCTGAGGGAGCTGGGAAGGGGCCCAGCCTGGAGCAAAGGAGGCTCAGGGGGAATTTCTGTCTCTGCACAAGTCCCTGCCAGGAGGGGACAGCCGGGGGGGATTTGGGATCTCATCCCAGGGAACAGGGACAGGAGGAGGACTCCAGGACTGGGAGATATTTCGGTGACTTTTGGCTTCTCCTGTCTTTTGTGACCCTGTGGGACTGACTGACGGAGAAGCTGGTGTCTGTGAGAGCACAAAAAGACACTTGATTTTCAAGTCGGGCATTTTAAGGCACAGCTCTGCTGCACCTCTAAGCCAGAGGAACATTTTAATTTATTTTTTCTATGAATTATGGTTATTAAACCAAATAAAATAACAGCAAAAAAAAAAACCCTAATACTAGCAAGGAAAAAATCCTGCTAACAGCACAAAAAAAATCTAAAAAAAAAACCCCAATAATTAAAAACTCCCGCCGCCCTCACACCGCCACTATCCCACAGTGCCCTGCGCGCTCCCAATCCCCTCACTCCGCCACTATCCCACAGTGCCCTGCGCGCTCCCAATCCCCTCACACCGCCACTATCCCACAGTGCCCTACGCCCTCCCCAATCCCCTCATACCTCCACTATCCCACAGTGCCCTGCGCGCTCCCAATCCCCTCACACCGCCACAATCCCACAGTGCCCCGCGCGGTGCCGCTCTTGTCCCGCCGCTATCCCACAGTGCCCCGCGCCGCCGCGGCCCCGTGCAGCCATGGCGTACCGCGGGCAGGGCCAGAAGGTGCAGAAGGTGATGGTGCAGCCCATCGTATCCTGCCGCCAGGCCCTCGGGGCGCCGGGGGAGCGCGGGGAGCGCGGGGTTGGCGGGCAGGAAGGGCGAGGCTGGCGGGTTTCATCATCGGGATAACGGCTCCATCCAGGGGGACCGCGGCCTTCATTCCTGAGGGCCGAGGGTTCTCCCTCAGCGGGTTTCGGCTTCCCCCTCAGGGCTCGCGGGTTTTACCCCTCAGGGAGCTGGGAAGAGCCTGGAGAATCCTGAGGGAGCTGGGAAGGGGCTCAGCCTGGAGCTGGGTTTCGGCTTCCCCCTAGGGGCTCGCGGGTTTTCCCCCTCAGCGGTTTCGGGTTTCAGCCCTCAGCGGCTCGCGGGTTTCAGCCCCTGAGGGCGGCCGGTCTCTTCCCCGGACGGTCCCCGGGAGCTCCCGGCTGTGCTTTGTCCTTAACTTCGGCTCCAGAACCTGATCTTCCGCTACCTGCAGAACGTGAGTGCCGGGATCGGCCCCGGGGCGGGTTTGGGGTGGGAAGGGACCTCAAATCCCACCCAGAGCCCCCCGTCCCATGGGCAGGGACACCTTCCCCTCTCCCAGGGATGGAGCAGCCAGGGATTCTCTGGGAATTCCATCCCAGCCCCTCCCAGGGAAGGATTTATTCCCAAAATCCCATCCAAACCAGCCCATGGAATGCTGGAATGGTTTGGGTTGAAAGGGATCATCCAATCCCATGGGCAGGGACACCTCCCACTATCCCAGGCTGCCATTTCATCCATTTTTTTATCCATTTCATCCATTTTTTTATCCATTTTATCCATATTTTATCCATTTTTTCCATTTTTTATCCATTTTATCCACTGTCCAACCTGCCCTGAGACACTCCCAGGGGTGGAGCAGCCCCGTCTCCTCTGGGAATTCCACCCCAGCCCCTCCCAGGGCAGAATTCCCTCCCCAAATCCGATTTTAATCCTGTTTGTTTCCCTTTCAAACCCTTTAAACGCGGGGGGAGCTGCTGCTGCTCCATCCCTCGGTCCCGGGGGACGTTCCCGTGGAGCCCCCAAGCCCCCCTGGGCACAGGGCGGAGCCCCCCGAGCTCCCCCAGCCCTGGGTGTGTCCCTCTGTGCTTTGCAGAGATCCAGGATCCAGGTGTGGCTCTACGAGCAGGTGAACATGAGGATAGAAGGCTGCATCATCGTGAGTGTCCTGGCACCCTCTGCTCCCAACCCCTTCCCGTTCCTTTCTTCCCTTTCCTAAACCCATTCCCATTCCTAAACCCCTTCCCATTCCTTTTTTCCTGTTTTTCCCTTTCCCAAACCCGTTCCCATTCCTTCCTTTCTGTTCTTCCCTTTCCCAAACCTGTTCCCATTCCTTCTTTCCCTTTCCTAAACCCGTTCCCGTTCCTTCTTTTCTGGTTTTCCCATCCCTAAACCCCTTCCCATTCTTTCCTTTCTGTTCTTCCCTTTCCTAAACCCGTTCCCATTCCTTTTTTCCCCATCCCTAAACCCGTTCCCAGTCCTTCTTTTCTGCTTTTCCCTTTCCTAAATCCGTTCCCAATCCTTTTTTCCTGTTTTTCCCTTTCCTAAACCCATTCCCATTCCTATTTTCTCATCCCTAAACCCGTTCCTTTTTTCCCATTTTTCCTATTCCTAAACCCATTCCCATTCCTTTTTTCCCATTCATAAACCCATTCCCATTTCCATTGCCATTCCTGTTTTCCCATTTTTCCTCTTTCCATTCCTTTTTTCCTGTTTTTCCCATTCCCAAACCCATTCCCATTTCCATTCCCATTCATTTTTTCCCATTTCCATTCCTTTTTTCCCATTTTCCCCATTCCTAAACCCATTCCCATTCCTTTTTTCCTATTTTCCCCATTTACATTCCCATTCATTTTCCCCACTTTTCCCATTTCCATTCCCATTCCTTTTTTCCCATTTTCCCCATTCCCTTTTTCCCATTTTTCCCATTCCCAAACCCATTCCCATTCCTTTTTTCCCATTTCCCCATTCCCTTTTTCCCATTTTTCCTATTCCCAAACCCATTCCCATTCCCTTTTTCCCATTTTTCCTCTCCCTAAACTCCTTCCCTTTCCCTTTCCCCATTTTTCCTATTCCCAAACCCATTCCCATTCCTTTTATTCCCATTTTTCCTCTCCCTAAACTCCTTCCCCTTCCCTTTTCCCCATTTTTCCCATCCCCAAATCCATTTCTATTCCCATTCCCGTTCTTTCTTTTCTCATTTTCCCCCTTCCTAAACCCATTTCTTGCTCCTTTTCCATGAAAAAACCCACGTGGGGGGTGGGAATGTTCCCGTTTCTCCCGGGAATTTCGGGGCTTTGGGGTTTTTTGGGGGGTTTGGGGTTTTTGGCTGAGGCTGGTGCTGCTCCCGCAGGGCTTTGACGAGTACATGAACCTGGTGCTGGACGATGCTGAGGAGATTCACTCCAAAACCAAGGCCAGGAAGCAGCTGGGTAGGTCAGGGAGGGGTTGGGAGCCTGAAATTTGGGATGTGGGGCAGGAAATTGGGGGGTGGGACCTGAAATCCGGGGCTGGGATCCTAAACTGCAGGGGGAGGATGTGAGATCCGGGTGCTAAAACCTGGAATTCGGGTGTTAAATCTGAAATTTGGGTGTTAGAGCCTGAAATTCAGGTGTTAAAACCTGAAATTTGGGTGCTAAAACCTGGAATTTGGGTGTTAAAACCTGAAATTCGGGTGTTAGAGCCTGAAATTCGGGTGGTAAAACCTGGAATTTGGGTGTTAGAGGCTGAAATTTGGGTGTTAAAACCTGAAATTTGGGTGTTAAAACCTGAAATCCAAGTGTGGGATCCTGGAACCTCGATTTGGGACCTCAAATCCAGGTTTTGGGACCTGAAATCCAGGTGTGAGAGCCTAAAAATTCCACTGTGGGGCCCAAAAATGGAGGTGTGGTTCTTGGAATCCAGGTGTGGGACCCTAAAATGCAGCTGTGGGATCCCAGATCCTGAGGGTAGGACGTGAAATCCCAGCTTTGGGATCCGGAATCCAAGTGCTGGAGCCTAAAAATCCCAATGTAAACCCTGGAATCCCAATATGGGGACGTGGAAACCACACAGGTGGGAGCCCCAAAGCCAGGGGTTGGGAGCTGAAGTGCAGCTGTGGGGTTGAAATCCAGATGTGGGAGCTCAAATCCAGGGTGTGGGAACTGAAATCCAGGGGCTGGGAGCTCAAATTCAGATGGGGGAGCCCAAATCCAGGATTTGGGAGTTCAAATCCAGGGGTTGGGAGCTGAAATCCAGCTGTGGGAGCTCAAATCCGGGTTTGGGGTGCCAGAAGCTGGGGCTGGGATTGAAATCCCGGAGTTGGGAGCGGAGCTGGAGGTTTGGGATCCAGCTGTGGGGTGGGTGGGGTTGGGGACTGTCCCATTCCCAAAAACATTCCCAAAAACATTCCCAAAAACATTCCCAAAAACATTCCCACGTTTCCCTGATCCCGTCGGGTTCCAGGTCGGATCATGTTGAAGGGCGACAACATCACCCTCCTGCAGAGCGTCTCCAACTAGGAAAACCGGGATGGGGAACGCTGGAAAACCGGGAATGGGAACTCTGGAAAACCGGGAATGGGAACTCTGGAAAACCGGGATGGGGAACGCTGGAAAACTGGGATCAGGAGCTCTGGAAAACAGGGATCAGGAGCTCTGGAAAACAGGGATCAGGAGCTCTGGAAAACAGGGATCAGGAACTCTGGAAAATCGGGATCAGGAGCTCTGGAAAACCGGGATGTGCCACACGTGTTGATCCCTGCGTTCCTTTGGGAATTCTGTTTTGTAGTTGGGGGTTTTCTCGGGGGAATAAAAAATGTTTTTCAGGAAAGTTGGGAGTGGGGAAGGATTTTTTCCAAGTTTTTTTTCCCTGTGGGGTTGGATCCTGGGGGTTCAGGTTTTTCCCAAGCCAAAGTTTTTATCCCAAAAACAATCCCATCGTCCCCAAATCCATCTCTTCTTCTTAAAACTTGTCCCGTCTTNTCTTCCCAAAAAGAATCCTTTCTTTCCCAAAACAAATCTGCTTTTCCCCAAAGAATCCCTTTTCCAAATCCCATCTTCCTCAAAATTATCCTTTTTCCCCCCCAAACCAATCCCTTCTTCCTCAAAAATCTCTTTATCCCCAAACCGATCCCTTCATCCCAAACCAAATCCCTTTTTCCCCAAACCAATCCCTTCCTCCCCTTAAAAAAATCCCAAAATCCCAAAAATCATCCTTTTTCCTTCCCAAAATCAATCCCCACTTCCCAAAACAAATGCCTTTCTCCCAAAAAATCCTTTTCCCCAAAAACTAAACCCCTTTATCCCCAAAACGATCAAATTTTTTCTTTCTCCCAAACCCAATTAATTTATCCCAAATTCAAATCCCTTTTTCCCAAACCAAACCAATCCCTTTTTCCCAAACCGATCCCTTTTTCCCAAGAAATCCTTTCCCAGTCCTCACCCGGGGGAGGCTCCCGGGATTTTTTTCCTCCCTCCAGAATTCCCAGCTGGAATTCCTTTGAGCCGCGGGCAGGGGGGTGGGAATCCTGCGGGAATCCTGCGGGAATCCTGCGGGAATTCTGTGGGAATTCTGCCCGGATCATCCCAAATTTTTGCCAGAACGGGAAAAAAAACCTTCCCGAGGGCTCCGGACAGAAGGGGGAGCTGCGGGCTCGGCGCTGCCCGATCCCGATCGGCCCTGAGCCCTGATCAACTGTGATCCCTTATCAGCCCTGAGCCCTGATCAACTGTGATCCCTTATCAGCCCCGAGCTCTTATCAACTGTGATCCCTTATCAGCCCCGAGCCCTGATCAACTGTGATCCCTTATCAGCCCCGAGCCCTGATCAACTGTGATCCCTTAAGTGATCCTTTATCAGCTCTGATTCCTTATGGGATCCCTTATCTGCCCTGAGCCCTGATCAGCAGTGATCTCTTAAGTGATCCTTTATCAGCAGTGATCCCTTATGTGATCCCTGATCAGCTCTGATCCGTTATGGGAACCCTTATCAGCTGTGATCCCTTATCGACCGTGATCCATGATCAACAGTGATCTCTTATCAGCTCTGAGCCCTTATCAGCCCTGATCCCTTATGGGATCCCTGATGAGCCCTGAGCGCTGATCAGCCCTTATCAGCCCTGAGCGCTGCTCAGCAGAGCTGATCTGATGAGGAGGAAGTGAGATCAGATCGGCGGCAGAGGAGGGAGCTCCGTGTGGGGCAGGAAACGGGGCAGTGACAGTGTCAGTGACAGTGTGACAGTGACAGTGACAGTGTGACAGTGAGGGTGTGCGGGTGTGTCACCCCACAGGTGTGTCAATCACATTCTGGGGGTGCTAAAGAGCCTCAGGCAGGTTTGTGTCCCCTCCCCGTGTCCCCAGACACTGCCACCTCCCCGGGTTTGTGTCCCCTCCCCGTGTCCCCAGACACTGCCACCTCCCCGGGTTTGTGTCCCCTCCCCATGTCCCCAGACACTGCCACTTCCCCGGGTTTGTGCCACCTCTGCCTGTGTCCAGACACTGCCACCTCCCCTGTCCCCAACCACTGCCACCTCCCCGGGTTTGTGCCACCTCCCCGGGTTTGTGTCACCTCCCCGGGATCCTGTTCCCTCCCTGTGTCCCCGGGCACAGGGACCGACCCCGTTTGTGTCACCTCCTCTTGTCCCCGGCCATTGGCACCTCCCCGGGCTGGCGGCTGGAGGGGACAGAGACCCGGGAACCCCCCGGGAACCCCCCGGGAACCCCCCGGGGCAGCCAATTCCAAGGGGCGGTGCCCAGGAATTCCTGTGGGACCCCCGGGAATGGGGACACGGGCCCTGTAGGACCCCAGGAATGGGGACACTGCCCCCGGTCCCTGTGGGACCCCCGGGAATGGGGACACGGGCCCTGTCCCGGTGGGGACAAAGCTGGGCAGAGGCTGAGCCCGGGCCGTGGGGGGAGCTCGGGGGGCTCTCCCGGCCCTTCCAGCCGGGCCGGGATCTGTCCGAGGGCTCTCCCCGCCCTTCCAGCCGGGATCTGTCCGAGGGCTCTCCCCGCCCTTCCAGCCGGGCCGGGATCGCTCCGAGGGCTCTCCCCGCCCTTCCAGCCGGGCCGGGATCGCTCCGAGGGCTCATCCCGAGGGCGGTCTCAGCCTCGGGGAAGGGAAGGAACCGCGGCCCGGCTGATTTCCCGCGGGGAAAATCCCCTTTTCCCCCCCAGCGCCAGCCCGGGGCCGTCCCGGGGCTCATCCCGGGGCTCATCCCGAGCTCCCGGTGGGCGTTTCCTGCTTTTCCCGGCTCTTGGGAGCAGCGCCGGCTGTCCCCGGGCACAGCGGGGCCCTTTCCTGCTCCAGCCATCCCTCAGGCTGCCCAGGGGCTGGAATTCTGCTCCTGGAATTCTGCTCCTTCCCTGATCCTGGAATTCTGCTCCTTCTTCACTCCTGGAATTCTGCTCCTTCTCTGATCTTTGAATTCTGTTCTTTCCCTGCTCCTGGAATTCTGCTCCTGGAATTCTGCTCCTTCCCTGCTCCTGGAATTCTGCTCCTTCTCTGATCCTTGAATTCTGTTCTTTCCCTGCTCCTGGAATTCTGCTCCTGGAATTCTGCTTCTTTCCCTCTCCCTGCTCCTTCCCCGCTCCTGGAATTCTGCTCTTTCCCTGCTCTTCCCTCTCCCCCAGCCTTTTCCCGGCGCCACAATTTAATTTTCCAGCGGCAGCAGCCGCGGGAATTAACCCGGGATGCGGCACCAGGAGCGCCGCGGGCCGGGCCGTCCCTCCCCGGGCGATTTTTGTGACTCCAGGGGGATTTTCCCGGGCGCTGCAGGAGCCAAACCCCGCCGTGCCGGGCGGGATTTGGGTCTGGGGGATGCCAAGGATGGGAAGAGGCCGGAAAATCGGGATTTTGCCAGGTGGATGCTCCTGGAGGCAGAGCCGGCTTCGCGTCCCACCAGAATCCCGGCTGGGTTTTGGGAATCCGCGGGGATGGAGGGATGGAGGATGGATTTCCCCCAGTTTCAGCCCATCCCTGCGGGGTCTGGGAGGTCTCCGGGTCCTCTCAGCCCCTCCGCCCGGGCCCTGCTGAACCTTCTCAGGAGGGGAAAACCGAGCAAAAAACCAAAATAAAATAAAATAAAAGGGGTGAGGGTGTGGAAGGAAACATCCGTGCCTCGTTGTTGTTTTTCTCCGGCGTCCCACACACGGAGCCGGCCCTCGGGAAAGCTCCGGGATCTGCAGGGAAAGCAAACAATGGGATCCCCGGGGACAACAATGGCCCATTGTCCTTTTGAAGCCCGAACAATGAGACAATGGCCCTCGGTCCTCTCCCTCCATTCCCGGGCACGCCCCCCCCGCCGCCCCGGGACCGCCTGGGCCCGGGGGCTCCCGCTGGCCCCGAGGAGCCACCGCGGTCGCCGCTCGCTGTCCCCTCGTCCCTCTCCGTCCCTCGGTCCGGGGTGAGTCTGGGGGGGGCCTCTCCCGTTCGCGTGGGGTGTGCCCGGCTGAGGGAGGAGGAGGAGGAGGAGGAGGAGGAAGAGGAGGAGGTTTCCCTTCCATCCTCGGGGTTTGGGCGGCGGGGAGGGGATGGAAAAGTCCCGTCGGGTGACGCGGGCCGTGCCCGGAGAACAGCGGGGGCTTTGTGTTACATCCCCGGGGGTGGCCCTGAAGGATTCCTGGGCAATCCGAATCCTCCGAATCCTCCTCCTCCTCCTCTTCCTCGCGGCGTTAGGAACGAGCCCGCCCTGCACCCTGCAGGTCCGCGGGGTGGGGGGCGGCGGGGGGTGTCCCCCACCCTCCGGGAGCCTCGGAGCCGCTGATGTCCCCAGGTCACCTCCAAGCCACCGCCGCTGTCCCTGCGGTCCCCAGGAGGAGCCGAGGGGTGAATCCCCCCTCGCTGTCCCGGCCCACCCTGGTGCCCACCCTGGTGCCCACCCTGGTGCCCCCCCCAGGGTCCCTCTGGGAGGTCACAGCCGCGCTGGAGCGCATGGAATGCTCTCCACAGGCTCCCAAAATCCAGAGATTTTGGGGAGGTCCAGGGCTCTGGGGATTGGGGATCGGCAGTTCCAGGGTCGGGGTCGCTCGGAGGGATCCGCTCCGCCACCCCGGTGGCACCGGGCCCGGTCACCTCTGCGGTGTCCCTGTCGTCATCCTCGGCCACTCCTCTGGGGCCACCCGGGGGTCTCATTTGTCCTTTTGGGGTCTCATTTGTCCTTTTGGGGTCTCATTTGTCCTCTTTGGGGTCTCATTTATCCTTTTCCCGGTGCTTTTTTTTTTTTTTTTTTTGTCGCTGGGATGAGGGACGCCGTGACTTGACTGTCCCCAAAGGCCACCAGCAGCCTCCAGGACCCCCCAAAATCCTCCATCCCCTCCCCAAATCCCGCTCCTGCCGGTACCTACAGGGCAAACAAACGCACCTGAATAGGGAATGAATGGAGTGAGAAAAGAGCCCGGAGCACTTTGTGCTCGCAGCGAGCCGGGAACAATCGCTAAATACAAATCAGCGAGAGAAAAGGCAGAGAGAGAGAGAGAGAGAGAGAGAGACAAAAGCAAGAACGGCGCCACAAAGGAGAGGAATGAAATGGTAAAGTAAAGTCAAACAAAAAGGAGCCGGGCTGAGACAAAAGGAGGGAACAATATCCCCGAGGCAATGGGCTCCGGAACAATGGGGACAGTGACAGCGGCACAAAGACACACTGTTTGCGAGTAGACGTTATCTCACACAGCCACTGGCAGGCCTGGCCCTGGCGCTTCTATTTTCAGGGATGCTTTTGTGCTGCGCCGAACAATATTCCTTGCATGGCTGCAGATACAGAGATCAGGGAGGGTTTTTGCTTTTTCTTTTTTTGAGGTTTTTTTGGGTTTTTTTTTAGCCTTCCCGGTGCCAGCTCTGCCATCAAAACCAGGTTCAGCCCTTTGGAGGACGGGGCAGAGCGAGCTGAGGGCGATTCGGTGACAATGCCACGGGAGGTGGTGGCATCAAGGCGGTGCCACCAAACTCAGCGGAACCCCCCGGGGGGTTTTTAGGATTTTTTTAGGATGGGCATTGCGGGTTTTATCGGCCTTTGAACAGTCGCGCTCAGGGCAGACCCGCGGGATGAGTTTTTTGCCGGCTCCTCGTGTTGGCAGCGTTTTGGTTTTTTAACCTCGTGAGGTTCTGGCCGGGGCTGGCACGGAGCCCTGGCACCCCTGGCACCGGTGACACGTGGCGGTGGCACGGTTTGGGGGGACAGTGTGAGGGTCACGGCTTTGAGGAGGGTGAGGATGTCCCCGGGATGTCCCCGGGATGTCGTGGCTGATCCCCGGCAGCGCCGAGCTCGGGTTTTGGCACACCCGGAGCCACGGGAAGGGCGGACGGGGCATCTCCCGTTTTTTCCTTGTGGGATTGGGGCCGGCGGGAGCTGTTGGGGGCTGCTCTGTGCCCCCAATTCCCACCGAATTCCCGCATCCAAAGGGTTCCTTGGCCCCGCTGGGTGATGGGAGCAGGGAAAAATCGCCGCCCTCGAGGCGGCTGAACCCTCTCCGTCCTCCCCTGGCATCGCCTTCGCCCCCGGGCTGGCGCTGCTCTGGGCTCTGTCCCCCAAAGTGACATTTAACACCCTCCAAGTGACAATTTTGGGGTTTTTTTGGAGGGGAGATATGAAAACACTCCTTGCTCCCAGCAACCCTTTACCCTCCGGGTGTGTCTTCTCCTCCCTGTGGGGAATTCCTGCGTGCGCTCATTCCCTGGAATTCCTCACCCTGGGGATGAGCCGCGGGAGGAGGCAGCTCTCCCACGGGGAGCTCCGGCTGTGCCTGCGCTCGTTTTTGGGATCACGGAGGTGTCACCCGGCTGTTTTTTCCCCCCCAAAAAAATCCTCCTCTGGAACCTTCCCACACAGCGTGCCTCATCCCAGGAACGCCGTGCTGCTGGTTACAGCTACCCCCAGAATTTTGGGGTGTGTTAACAGCACCCAGACCCCTCCTGACCCACCCCGAGCCCACAAATCACCCATCTCTTACTGCAGAACCCTCCAACCTTTTCCCCCCACCCCAAAATCCTCCCCCCATCTCCCGCAACGGCCCCTCCAAAAAAAAAACCCAAAAAAAAACCCCTCGAGGACGTCACCGGGTTACCAAAACCGAGCGGGGAGGGCAGAATTTGGGGTGTCGGGGGGCCGGGGCCGCCCCTATCGGGGCCGATCTCCTGCCTCGCTCGTTTTGGAGCAGCTGGGCTTGAAAACAAGCGGCGCTCTCTGATATCGATCACCTTCTCTGGGGGCACATCCTGTTGCTATTTTTTGGCCGTTTCCTCCCCTCAAGCAGCCGGGGAGCAGCGCCAGCTGCTCGAAACTTGCGGGATCGGGCAGGGGGGGGTTTGGGGAGCCCCAAAAAAAGGATCCCGAGCTCGTTTTAGGGTTGATGCGACATCCCCTTGTCTGCCCCGCTGCGAGCGGAGGTTGAGGGTTGGCAGAGGGAGGGAGGGGGGGGGAAATTTGGGGCGCTGAAATCGAAGCGGAGCGATCGGAGCCGTTTTGGGGGGGAAATAAAACGGCTCCAAATCCCGGTATCTGATTTTTGCGGTGGGCTCCGCGCACGTGGCCCCACGGGGGACGGTTGTTCACATCCGAGTCCTTGTCCCCTCTGTGTCACCGCCCCGAGCAGCAGCAGCAGCAGCAGCGCCGGGGCTGCTCCAGCCCTGCCCGAGCTGGCCCGTCCCGAATTCCCAGCGAATTCCCGCATCCGAAGGGTTCCTTGGCCTCGCCGGGTGATGGGAGCAGGGAAAAATCGCCGCCCTCGGGGCGGCTGAACCCTCTCCGTCCTCCCCTGGCATCGCCTTCGCCGCTGGGCTGGCGCTGCTCTGGCTTCTGTCCCCCAAAGTGACATTTAACACCCCCAAAATTACGATTTGGGGTTTTTTTTTTGGTGGGGAGACATAAACTCGCTCCTTACTCCCAGCAACCTTTCACCCTCCGAGGGCTCTCCTGTGTCTTCTCCTCCCCGTCGGGAATTTCTCCCAATTCTCCCCAAAATCCCGGCTGTTCCCACTGGATCTTTTTCTCTTTTTTTT
>VZDJ01000268.1:2265758-2277283 GCA_008694505.1 Cyanoderma ruficeps | reverse complement strand
GGGGGGTGTTCAGCAGGATTTTGGGGCTCAGCAGGATCTGGGGTGGAGCTCAGCAGGATTTTGGGGCTCAGCAGGATTTTGGGGCTCAGCAGGATTTTGGGGCTCAGCAGGATTTTGGAACTCCCACACCGCAGCCAGAGGAGCCGTGGGCTCGGCGCTGCCGGAGCTTTGCCTCCTGCAGAGCCCCAAAAATCCGCACAACCCCCGGGCCGGGCAGCGCCACCACCCCCGGGCCGAGCCGGGCCGAACCGGGCTGGGCTTTTCCCGGGATTTTCTCTTTTTCCCGGGATTTTCTCTCTCTTTTTCCCGGGATTTTCTCTTTTTCCCGGGATTTTCTCTCTCTTTTTCCCGGGATTTTCTCTCTCTTTTTCCCGGGATTTTCGCAGCATTTTCTGGCGCTTTGGGTTTTTTGTTGTTTTTTTTTTCGGCGCTGCGGGGAGGGAGCTCCGGGAAGTTTTTGTTCGATGCATCATCACCAGATTCCCGGGCCGGTTTTAACCCAGTCGGGAACACGCAGAAAGGGAATAAATTAAAACAGTTCCTGACAGCTCTGCTGGAAAAAAAAATAAATTTCTCCGTGGGTTTTACCTCATCCTGAGCCTGGCAGGGAGTGGCTGCAGGGGTGGGCAGTGCTCGGGATCCTGCAGCTCCAGGAGTTACAGAGAGGCAAAATTTGGAATGTTTCAGGCGTGGGAATGGGGAATTAAATAGTAGAGGGGCAATATTTTGAATAGTTCAGACCTGGGAATGGGGCATTAAATTGAGGAGGAGGAAAATTTCAAATATTTTAGACCTGGGAATGGAGAATTAAATAGTGAAAGGGCAAAATTTTGAATAGTTCAGACATGGGAATGGAGAATTAAATAGTGGAGGGGCAAAATTTGGAATGTTTCGGGCGTGGGAATGGAGCATTAAATAGTGGAGGGGGAAATTTCAAATATTTCAGACCTGGGAATGGAGCATTAAATTTCTGGAGGGGCGAAATTTCAGTGATTTCAGGCCTGGTAATGGAGAATTAAATAGTGAAAGGGCAAAATTTTGAATATTTCAGACATGGGAACAGAGAATTAAATTGTGGAGGGGCAAAATTTGGAATGTTTCAGACATGGGAGTGGAGAATTAAATAGTGGAGGGGCAACATCGTCTGAAACATTTCAAATTTCACCCCTCCAGAATTAAATACTCGGTTACCTCGTCTGAAACATTTCAAATTTTACCTCTCCACGATCTAATTCTCCATTACCTCGTCTGAAACATTTCAAATTTTTACCTCTCCACCTTCTAGTTCTCCATTCCCAGGTCTGAAATATTTGAAATTTTACCTCTCCACGATTTAATTCTCTATTACCACGTCTGAAACATTTCAAATTTCACCCCTCCAGAATTAAATACTCCGTTCCCATGTCTGAAACATCTGAAATTTTACCTCTCCATGATTTAATTCTCAATTACCATGTCTGAAACATTTCAAATTTTACCTCTCCACGATTTAATTCTCTATTACCTCGTCTGAAACATTTCAAATTTTACCTCTCTGCGGTTTAATTCTCGTTCCCAGCCCGCTGGGCCCTCGTGAGGGTTCTAAAAGACGCAGCCTCGTGTCACCTTTTCCCTGTCCCTTATCAAACAGGGACAAGATAAGAAGCCACCCGAGGAGCCCCTGAGAGCTGGGAAATCTGGGATTGTTATTTTCGAGGCCGCTGGTTGCCGGGTGGAAAGAGGAGAGGACATCAATTAAACACAACCAGGGGAGCTGAAAAGGCAACGTTTGATCCTCCTCGGTGCGGAGAACCGCGGGTGGGAGTTTCGAGGGGAAAAGCGGGAGGAGTTGGAAGGGGTTTGGAAGGGAGGAATTCTGAATTTGGAAGGGAGAATTTCAGATTTTGGAAGGGAAGAATTCAGAAGTTGGGAGGGAGGAATTAGGAATTTGAAAGGGAGAGGAGCCAGGAATAGCAGAACAGGGAATGACAGAGCCAGGGATGGCAAAACCAGGGATGGCAAAACCAGGGATGGCAAAACCAGGAATGGGGAATGGCAGACTCGGGAATGGCAGAGCAGGAATGGCAGAGCAAGAATGGCAGAGCAGGAATGGCAGACCAGGAATGACAGAGTTGGGGAATGGCAGAACAGGAATGGCAGACCGGGAATGGCAGACCAGAAATGGCAGAACAGGAATAGCAGAACCAGGGAATGGAGACCAGGAATGGCAGAGCAGGACTGGCAGAGCCGGGAATGGCAGAGCCGGGAATGGAGCCTGGAAATGCCAGACCAGGAATGGCAGAGCAGGGAATGGAGACTGGGAATGGCAGAGCAGGAATGGCAGAGCCGGGAATGGAGACTGGGAATGGCAGAGCAGGAATGGCAGAGCCGGGAATGGAGACTGGGAATGGCAGAGCAGGACTGGCAGAGCCAGGAATTGAGACCGGGAACGGCAGAGCAGGAATGGCAGAGCCAGGAATAGCAGAGCAGGAATGGCAAAACCAGGAATGCCAGACCAGGAATGGCAGAACAGGGAATGGAGCCCGGGAACAGCAGACCGGGAATGGCAGAGCCGGGAATGGAGCCCGGGAAGGGCCGAGCAGGGCCGGGCAGCTCCCGAGCCGGGCGGGCGGGTTGGAATGCCAGAGCCCGGCCTTATCTTTTGTCCGGAACAATGGAGGGCTCGGCCCTATTGTTCCGCTCTCCCGCCCGGAGGAAAGCGGCGTCCCCTGGGGCAGGGCTGGCCCCGCACCCTGCCCGGTCCGCGGGCGGGGACGGGCGGGGGTGGCACGGGTGGCACGGACCCCTCGGGGGGCACGGACCCCTCGGGGGGCACGGACCCCTCGGGTGGCACGGACCCCTCGGGGGGCACGGACCCCTCGGGGGGCACGGACCCCTCGGGGGGCACGGACCCCTCGTGGCTGCAGCTCCAGCCGGTTCCCCGCAGGGAGCCCTTCCCTTCCCTTCCCTTCCCTTCCCCGCCGGTTTTCCATGGATTTTAGGAGCAGGGAAGGTCCCCTGGAGAGCAGGACAGAGCAGGATTTGCCCCTTTTTAGGGGCTCTTTTAGGGATTTTGGGGGCAGGAGATGATTTTGGGGCAGGTGAGGAGCAGCCAGTGGCACCTTTTCCCTCCGAGTGAGGTTCAGGAAGGCGCTGCTGGTTCCTGGGGCAGTTCCCAAAAAGCCAAGAAAAACAAATCCCATTGGATTTGGGTTCTCAGGTCTCTGGGATTCCGTGCCGGGTCATTCCTGCTGCATTTCCTCCGGTTTGCGGCTCCTTCCTGGGAATTCAGCTGGGGAAAACACATTTCTGGATGTGGGATTTCTGTGTTTTCCTAAAAAAAAGCTCATCCTGGGGGCTGAGCAAAGCTGGCACAACCCAGGGGACAGGCACAGCAGCCCAGGACCCCTCGGGCTGCGAGCACGGCCCCAAAATCCCCTCCCCAAATCCTTTTGTTTTCCCGGAGCCTGGGATGAGCAGCACATCCCAGTTTCTTGGGACCAGGCTGGGATGGGCAGCTGGAGGCTGGAGCTGCCAATTCCCAAATTCCCACTGCTCAGGGAGCCCAGGGGAATTCGGGATGGAGCTGGGGAGGTGACACAGGTGCCACCAACACCGTGAGCCCCATTTCGATCCCAAATGGGGACGACTTGCGGCTTCTGGTCTGTGCTGGGTTTGTGTTGGGCACCCCAAAAACCTCGTTCCCAAATCCCTCTGCTCCCCTAAACGTGAGAAACCCATCCAGGAGCTGAATTTGTTGGGTTTTAATCCCTCCAAACCCAGCAGGGAGAGGTGGGGTGAAGCCCAAACCCTCCTCGTTGGGATTGTGGTGATTTGGAGGTCGCTGCTCCCAAATCCCTTTCGGATCCTGCAGCGGGATGGGAGGTGGGATGTCCCAAACCCCAAACCCCAGAACCTGGAGGTGTCTCCCTGAGCTGAAACAGCGACCAAAAAGCGACAAAAGGGTGACAAAAATGGTTCCTGCAGTTTGTCCTACACGTGAGGCCCCCGGAAGCGCCGCCGCCCGACGCCCTGCGTCACCCAAGGCGGGGGATGAGCTCAGGAACCCGAACCCGCACCCCAAACCGGGACAGACGCCCCCAAAACAACCACGGCTGGGGGGGGAAATGGGGCCAAAAATGTTTTGCTCAGGGGGATTCATCCAAAGCCGTCCATCCCTGATTGCTGTGAGCGGGAACGGAGTCAGGGCTGCCTTTGGGGAGGGTTGAGGGGCAGGAGATGATTTAGGGGCAGGAGATAATTTAGGGGAAGGGGATGATTTTGGGGCAGGAGACAATTTTGGGGCAGGAGATGATTTTGGGGGCAGGAGATGATTTAGGGGCGGGAGATAATTTGGGGCAGGAGACAATTTTGGGGCAGGAGATGATTTAGGGGCAGGAGATGATTTAGGGGCAGGAGATGATTTAGGGGCAGGAGATGATTTTGGGGCAGGAGATGATTTTGGGGCAGGAGACGATTTTGGGGCAGGAGATAATTTTGGGGCAGGTGAGGAGCAGCCAGTGGCACCTTCTCCCTCCAAGGGAGGTCCAGGAAGATGCTGCTGGCTCCTGGGGCAGATCCCAAAACGCCAAGAAAAACAAATCCCATCGCTGGGATGTGAAGCAACTCCAACATCTGGAGCTCCCCGGATTTGGGCAAATTCGGGAATTATCTCCATGTCCCTTTTTGTCCCTTTTTGTCCCCTTTTGTCCCTCCATGTGACAATCTGGAGGTGAGGACGTGTTTGTTGCAGCTCAGGGACCCCAAAGGTTTCCGGGGCGCTGCCGGCTGCGGCCGTGGGGCGGAAACGCGGCCCCATAAAGATTTTGGGGTGCGATTTGGGGGCCTTGAGTGGTGCAGGTGACAAGGCCCCAGGGCTGGCTCTGAGCACCCTTGGGTGCTCCTGGGCGTGCCCAACAATCCTGGGAAACACCAGGTGGGATTGGTGCCCCCAAATGGGAAAAGCTGGAAGGAGAAGGGATTAGGGGAAGGTGGGAAATGCCATAAAAGGTCAGGGATGGGGGGGTTGTTGTCAGGAATCCCAAAAACCTGGAAAAGAAAGGGATTAGTGGAACGTGTAAAATTCCATGAGGAGCTCATGGATGGGGTGATGTCGGCAGGAATGGACCCCCAAAACCTGGAAAAATAAGGGGATTTTTGGAAGGAGTCAAATGCCATAAAAGCTCAGGGATGAGGGGTTTATGGACATGGAATGGACCCCAAAACTTGGAAAAAAAAGGGAATTATTGGAAGGTGTAAAATTCCATTTAAGCTCAAGAGTTGGGGGGTTACAGAGATGGGTTTTGACGTGGGATGAACGCCCCGAACTCCTGGAAAACCAAGGAATTATCAGGAGGTTTAAAATCCCAAAAAAGCTCAAGGATGGGGGTGTTGTTGACTGGGATGAACTCCCCCAAAGCCTGGAAAAATGAGGAATTATCAGATCATGTAAAATGCTGTGAAAACCCACGGATGGGGGGTTATGGACCCAAACCAGCCCCAAATCCTGCACATCCCCAACACCACCCAGGGATTTCCCATGGAAAAAAGGGTTTGGGAAGAGCTTTGCTCCTGCTGGGAAGTGCAGGGCAGGTGGGTGAGCCCCTCTTTGGGGTTTTTATTTCCAGCAGGGCCAGGAAAAGGGTTGGATGTCTTGGCCCTTCCTCCCTCCCTCAGGCGATAGTAAAATCTGGTTTAAATTCTGATTTAAATTCTGATTTAAAGTCTGGTTAAAAGTCAGGTTGAAAGTCAGGTTTAAAGTCAGGTTTAAAGCCTGGTTTAAAATCTTGCTTGCACTCAACGCCCTCAGCCAAACCCCCACCCTGCCCCCCGGGCTGTGCCTGGAAACGCTGAGTGACACGAGTGACACAAAAACGCCCCCGAGATCGGCCACCCCGATAAACCCCGCGGGCGTTTTGGGGCGAGGAGGGAGGGAGCCGCGTGCCAGCCTCTGGGTGAGTTGTCCCCATCATCCTCGTCCCGGTTTTCTCTTCGTTTCTTTAATTTTCTTCATTTCTCTGGGTTTCGTCGCTTTTTAAATTTAATTCCCGTCACCGGCAGGTCGGGTTCGGTCGGGGAGCGAGGGGATGTCCTGGCCCGGTTGTTAAAAATGAGTTGGAGGGTTACGGAGATGGGTTTGACTTGGGATGGACACCCCGAACTCCTGGAAAAACAGGGAATTATTGGGAGGTTTAAAATCCTGTAAAATCTCCAGGATGGGGGTGTTGTTGACTGGGGTGAACTCCCCCAAAGCCTGGAAAAATAAGGAATTGTTGGGAAGTTTAAAATCCCAAAAAAGGTGAAGGATGAGGGGCATTGTTGACTGAGATGAACTCCCCCAAAGCCTGGAAAGATGAGGAATTATCCAAGCATATAAAATGCCGTGAAAAATCACGGATGGGGGTTAATTCCCGTCATCGGCGGCTCAGGGCGGATCGTGTTTGGTTTCGGACTGAGGGGATGTCCTGGCCCGTTGTTAAAAAAACCCCAAAGTGGGGCTCACCCACCTGCCTTGCACCTCCCAGAGGGAGGGAAGCTCTTCCCAAACCCTTTTCCTGCCCTCGTCCCAAAGGGGGAAAAAAAAGGGAATTATTGGAAGGTGTAAAATTCCATTTAAGCTCAAGAGTTGGAGGGTTACGGAGATGGGTTTTGATGTGGGATGGACGCCCCGAACTCCTGGAAAAACAAGGAATTATTGGGAGGTTTAAAATCCCTTAAAAGCTCAAGGATGAGGGGTGTTGTTTCTGGGGTGACAAAAAGAGCTTTTTCCTCACGGATTTATCTCCTGGAATGGAAGAACCAACCCAAACCTCCCGTCTGGTGTGGAGACCAGGAAACAGGGAATGACCAGAGGGGCCACACCACGTGCCTTTGTCCTGGGATTGTTCCCGGGACGGGGACGGGGGGGTGGGAATTTTTATCGGGCTTGGAAATAATTCCAGCGGAGTTTCCTCCTCTTCCCTGATGAGATCATTGCTGCCTCATAAATCCCGCGGCCAGGAAGTTCCACCTGAGTTTTTTTCCCTCTTCTCCTCTCCCAAACCCTCCCCGTGACAAAAGGAAAAATGTGAATGGGGTGGCCCAGGGCCAGGGGACGGCCGGGGAAGGATCCGACTGATTCCAGGATCGGGTTTTATTTGGATAATTTTGGATCTCCTGGCTGGGTTTTGTCACACAGGCTGGCAGGAGGCAGAATCCCTGGATTTGGGGTTGGGAAGGAAAGTCCCAGATGTTTTTGGGATCCTAAAGGATAAATACCCTTGAAGTATTGGGAAAGCAGAAGAAGGTGGAAATTCTCTATCCCAAGGGACACTGGGATCTTCAGTGCCCACCAAAAAATCTTCCATCTCGGCGCGGCTTTTTCAGCTTTTCCGGTGCCTGAGCGGGGCAGCTTTGGGTTTTTCGAGCTCTTGGGAGTTTTGGGGTTTTGTGCTGCTGAGGCAGGCGAGGTGTCGAGGCCTTTGGGACAGGGATTTTCCATTGGGTTCCACCGGGACACACCAGGAAATTCCCATCCTGCTCCTTCTGCCCCTCAGAGCATTTCCCCCATCCCAAATCCTCCGTGCCCACCAAAAAATCTTCCATCTCTGAGCGGCTTTTTCAGCTTTTCCGGTGCCTGAGCGGGGCAGCTTTGGGTTTTTCGAGCGTTTGGGAGTTTTGGGTTTTTGTGCTGCTGAGGCAGGCGAGGTGTGGAGACCGCGGGGGCGGCCGAGGATTGGGCCGAGCCCGAATTTGGAGATTTCCGCTGCTGCTCTGTGGGGCAGCGGGGAGGGGACACGGCCCTGGCAGGGGACACGCGGAGCTGTGGTTCTCGCGTGGCGCTGGTGGCATTTATGGGGCTGAAAAACGCTCGTCTTGTTGCCTTTTGGGGTTTAAAAATTGTTTTCCAGAACCAGAAAAACCTGTTGCTCTCATGTGGTGCTGGTGGCGGCAGTTCTGAGTCTAAAACCCCTCATCCAGTTGTCTTTTGGGGTTAAAAAACTAATTTTTCAGGACCAGCAAACAGTGTAGCTCTCATGTGGTGGTGGTGGCATTTCTGGGGCTGAAAAATGCTCATCCCGTTGCCTTTTGGGGTTTAAAAATTGTTTTCCAGGAGCAGCAAAGCCTGTGGCTCTCGTGTGGTGATGCTGGTGGCATTTCTGGGGCTGAAAATGCTCATCTTGTTGTCTTTGGGGTTAAAAACCTAATTTTTCAGAACCAGCAAACAGTGTAGCTCTCATGTGGGGGTGGTGGCATTTCTGGGGCTGAAAATGCTCATCCCGTTGCCTTTTTGGGGTTAAAAGCTAATTTTTCAGAACCAGCAAACCCTGTGGCTCTCACATGGTGCTGGTGGCATTTCTGAGCCTAAAAACTCTTATCCCATCACCTTTTGGGGTTAAAAGCTAATTTTTCAGAACCAGCAAAGCCCGTGCCTCTCAACTGGTGGTGGTGGCATTTCTGAGCCTAAAACCCTCATCCCATCACCTTTTGGGGTTAAAAAAAAAAATTCAGAACCAGCAAAGCCTGTGGCTCTCGTGTGGTGATGCTGGTGGCATTTCTGGATCTAAAAAAACCTCATCCCGTTGCCTTTTGGGGTTAAAAGAAAAGAAATTCAGAATCAGCAAACCCTGTGGCTCTGGTGTGGTGATGCTGGTGGCATTTCTGGGGCTGAAAATGCACATCCCATTGCCTTTTTGGGGTTCAAAACTAATTTTCCAGACCCAGCAAACCCTGTGGCTCTCGTGTGGTGATGCTGGTGGCATTTCCGGGGCTAAAAATGCTCATCTTGTTGCCTTTTGGGGTTAAAAACTAATTTTCCAGACCCAGCAAACCCTGAGGTCTCGCCCTTCCCCACCCCGATTTTTCCCGCCCCGCGTGGACGGGCGGCTCATCCCAGGGAACCATCCCTCCTCCATCCCGGGATGCCGCGGCTCCCCGGGGAAGGGACGGTAGCCCCGTGAACTTCCCCCCAGGCAGGGCCACCCCCGGGCCATCCCTGCCCGGGGCAAACATCCATTCTTTTCTCTTGGAAGACACCCGGGGGCGGAAAGGCTCCGAAAGGACATTCCAAGTCTGGCAGGAAAGCGGCCCCGCTCGTCTGGCAGGAGACGGGCCATTGTCTGCGCCGGGATTCCTCAGGTCCTGCCTGGAAGAGGAAAAATCTCCCCGCGTGTGGCTTTATTTTTTCCTCCCTCCTCTCCCGGGGGTGTCGGGGTTGCTCCTCTGGTGTTTCCTCCACGGATTTTTTTCCCTGGTTTAGGCTGTGGTGGTGGGATGAGGGGTTTTTTTTGGGGGTTTTTTTGGGGGGTGATTGGGCACCACGTTGGGGTCCTGAAGGGAAGAGCCATGAATGGAGAGATCTGGGAAGGAGAATTCCAAGAACCTGATGGGCAGGGGAGGGCAGGGCCATCCCGGAAATCTGGGCAGACAAATTCCCAAGGGTCTCTCTGCTGTCCCCGGGGTGGCATTGTCCCCAAATTGAGAGACAGGAGGTGGCAGTGATGTGACACAGGGTGAGGGATCTTGGTGGCTCTCGGATCCCCAAGATCCTGCAGTGCCAGGATCTCTTGGTCTCCACACCTCTTAGATCCCCAAACTCCAGCAGTTCTGGAATCTCATCTTCCCCTGAATTCCCAAACTCCGGCAGTTCTGGAATCTCATCTTCCCTTGAATTCCCAAACTCCGGCAGTTCTGGAATCTCTGTCGCCTCTTCAATTCCCAGACTCCTGCAGTATTGGGATCTTGGTGTTTCTTGGATCCCAAATTCCTGCTGTGCTGGGATCCCAGCATCTCCTGGATCCCAAATTCCTGCTGTGCTGGGATCCCAGCATCTCCTGGATCCCAAATTCCTGCTGTGCTGAGATCCCAGCATCTCCTGGATCCCAAATTCCTGCTGTGCTGGGATCCCAGCATCTCTTGGATCCCAAATTCCTGCTGTGTAGGAATCTCAACATTTCTTGGATTTCCAAACTCCTGCAGTGCTGGAATCCCAACATCTCCTGGATCCCAAGCTCCTGCAGTGCCGGGATCTTGACAGTTTTTGGATCCCTAAGTTCTTGCAGTGCCGGGCGGGATCTTTGCACATCTTGGATTCCCAAAATTCCCCAGTGCCGGGATCCTGACATCTCTAGGATTCCCAGGCTCTGCAGGATCTCATCATCTTCTGCATCCCAAACTCCTGCATTTGACATTTTTTGGATCCCAAACTCGTGCTGTGCCGGGATCTTGGCACATCTTGGATTCCCAAGCCGGGATTTCAGCATCTCTTGTATCCCAAGCTCCTGCAGCACCAGGATTTTGGCGTTTCCCAGATCCCCAAACCGGTGCCGGGCAGGGTGGGGGTTTTTTGGCTCCTCATCCCCTTTTTCCCAGCCCCTGGAGCTGTTCTGCTCCGCGGGGCCGATAGGATCAGGCGGGCAGGAAGGGTGGCACGGCCGCCGGGAGAATTGCAGGAAAATAAAAACCCGGGAAATAAAAACTGCCACCGTCCCAAAAATCTTGGAGTTACCAGGTTGGGATTGGGAGGAAAAGGTGAAATATGGGAATTTCAGGGCTTTGATGCTTGTGGGATGAGCCCTCAAAGTGCTGTGAGGGAAGGAAGCATCCTATGAGGATTTGGGATCTGTTTGCATCCTCCGGGCTGGCGCTTTCCATCCCGACCCCATTCCCTCCCTTCCTGCCCAGCCTGGATTCAAGCATCCCAAAAGGATTTGGGATCTGTTTGCATCCTCCGACCCCATTCCCTCCCTTCCTGCCCAGCCTGGATTCAAGCATCCCATAAGGATTTGGGATCTGTTTGCATCCTCCGGGCCGGCGCTTTCCATCCCGACCCCATTCCCTCCCTTCCTGCCCAGCCTGGATTCAACAGGGTTTTTAAAAACCAAGAAGATCCTTTTCAGGGATCGCCCCAGGGCGATTGTTCCGTGCTCATTGTGTGCCCCGGGCAAGCCCGGATCCCACACCTGAGACTGCCTGGGATGAGATCACAGCGCCTTTTCCCCTTTTTCCCGTTTTTTTGGGGGGGTTTGATGGGTAACAAACCCTCAGTGAGGGGGCACTTTCAAACACGGCCCTGTTAAAGCGCCGGCCCCCTTTAAAACCTTTAAAGTGTAATTTACCTTTAAAATGTAACTTTTACATTTTAAAGCGTGAACTTCCAGCGGCACCGGGAGGTGAAGCACGGTGGGAACAGGACCTGCGGGATGGGATTTTTTGGGATTTTTTGGGATTTTGTGCCTCTTTGGATGGGATTTTGTGCCTGTCTCAAACCCAAAGCATCACTCAGTGCCGCTGTCGCAGCATCCCAAACCTACAAAAACTTGGATTTCTGCGTGAAAAAAACCCCCAAAAACTGGGGAAAAGGGAGTTTTGCACACACCTGAAGGGTTGAGGCGTCGCGCTGCGCATTCCTGCCTCAGTTTCCCCCACCTGCAACACATTTCCCCCCCAACAAAGGCCAATCCTTGCTGGAGCTGGCACAGCTTCCCCCGCCTCGTCCGCTCCTTTCCCGGCGATGGATTTTGGGGGGGGCCGAGCGGCCCCGGCCAAGGTGAGCCGGGGGGGGGGGG
>VZDJ01000268.1:2241647-2258966 GCA_008694505.1 Cyanoderma ruficeps | reverse complement strand
CCCTGGTACAGCCCCAAACCCCCTGGTACAGCCCCACAAACCCCTCCAAAGCCTGGTACAGCCCCAAAGACCAGCTCCAAACCCTGCTCACCCCCCATCCCTCCCTCCTCCTCAGGAGACCTCGCAGCCGCTGAACCTGACGGCCAAACCCAAAGGTCCCGAGCTCCCCAGTGCCTCCAGTTCGCCCAGTTTGAAGATGGGCAGCTGCCAGTCCCTGACGCCGGGCCACGGGGCCAGCAGGGAGCTGCAGCCCAGCCCCTCCAGCCTCCCTCTGGGTGGGTTCCCAAGTCCCTTCTGGGGTTTTTTTGGGACAAGTGACATCGCTGCTGCTCCCAGGGGTGACCCTGGGGACATCCTGGGTTGTGCCGCCGCTCAGGGGATGGTGGGGATGGTCAGGGTGGGGTCGGTGCTGTGGGGAGTCAGTGGGGTGACCGGTGGCACTGATGGGTGCCCGTGGGGGTGGGTGGTCTGGGGGGGTCAGCAGAGTGACCGCTGGCACTGATGGGTGCCCGTGGTGGTGGATGCTGTGAGTGGTCAGCAGAATGACCGCTGGCACTGATGGGTGTCCATTGGGGTGGGTGCTGTGGGGGGTCAGTGGGGTGGCCCCTGGCACTGATGGGTGCCCGTGGTGGTGGGTGCTGGCACTGATGGGTGCCCATGAGAGCCACTGCTTTGAGTGGTCAGCAGAGTGACCACTGCCACTGATGGGTGCTCGTGTGCATGGGTGGTCTGAGGGGTCAGTGGGGTGACCCCTGGCACTGATGAGTGCCCATGGGGGTCAGTGCTGTGAGTGGTCAGCAGGGTGGTCCCTGGCACTGAGGGGTGCCCATGGGTGTGGGTGATCTGGGGGGTCAGCGGGGTGACCCTTGGCACTGATGGGTGCCCATGGGGGTCACTGCTGTGAGTGGTCAGCAGAGTGACCCCTGGCACTGAGGGGTGCCCGTGGGTGGGGTGGTCTGGGGGGTCAGCGGGGTGACCCCTGGCACTGAGGGGTGCCCATGGGGGTGACCCCTGGCACTGAGGGGTGCCCATGGGTGTGGGTGGTCTGGGGGGTCAGCGGGGTGGTCCCTGGCACTGAGGGGTGCCCATGGGGGTGACCCCTGGCCCTGAGGGGTGCCCGTGTCCTGCCAGGATTCCTGGGAGAGGGCGACGCCATCACCAAAGCCATCCACGACGCGCGGCAGCTGCTGCACGGCCACGGCGCCGCCATGGAGGGCTCCCTGAGCAGCCCCTACCGCAAGGTGAGGGTCACTCCGCCTGCTCACCGTCCCCTCTGCCACCCCAGGGCCACCGCCCGCAGCTGTCCCCTGCCTGGGGGTGGCTCCTGACCGCGCTGCCCCGCAGGAACACGTCGGGATGGATTCCTCCCCGGTGAAGGAGAGGATGGAGGAGACCCCCGGGCACCGGCTGGACGAGGCTCTGCTGGGCTGTGAGATGGACGGTGAGGATGGAGAGGAGCATGGTGGTCACGCCAGGTCTGCTCCGTCCTCCAGCTCCTGTCCTCACCCCGAGTGTCCCCCGCAGGCTCCCGGCATTTCCCGGAGTCCAGGAACAACAACCACATCAAGCGGCCCATGAACGCCTTCATGGTGTGGGCCAAGGACGAGCGCAGGAAAATCCTGCAGGCCTTCCCCGACATGCACAACTCCAGCATCAGCAAGATCCTGGGTGAGATCCTGGGCCTGCATCCCCTGGAGGGATGGGAATAAAATCCCGGGGCAGGGGATCGATCCCCTCTGCCTCCCCTGGAGGGATGGGAACAAGATTTTGGGGCAGGGCCCCCTCTGAATCACCACAGAGGGACCTCCCTGACCTGGGGAAGGTCAGGGAACCTGTGAGGGGATGAACCCCTGGAGGTGCCTGGGGAAAATCAGGGAATGAGGGGATGAATCTCAGGAAGGAAGGTCAGGGAATGAGGGGATGAATCCCAGGAGGGGAGGTCAGGGAATGAGGGAATGAATCTCAGGAGGGAAGGTCAGGGAACAAGGAATGAATCCTGGGAGGGGAGGCCAGGGAATGAGGGGATGTATCCCGGGAGGGGAGGTCAGGGAATGAGGGGATGAATCCTGGGAGGGGAGGTCAGGGAATGAGGAGATGTATCCCGGGAAGGAGGGTCAGGAATGAGAGGATGAATCCTGGGAGGCGCCTGGGGATGGTCAGGGAACGAGGGGATGAATCCCTGGAAATTCCCTGGGATATTCTGGCAGAACCCAGCAGCGCCACACGGCTCCCACCACCACAGCTCCAAACCCAGGCGCCATTCCCACAAGGAACAACACTAATTACCACCCCTCGCTCATTAACCAACCACCAAATCTCAGGCTGGGCTTATCCCAGCCACAACTCCCTCCCTCGGGCGGGGTGTGAGGACTCTCTGCCCCTTCCCCACGCAGGATCCCGCTGGAAATCCATGTCCAACCAGGAGAAGCAGCCGTACTACGAGGAGCAGGCGCGGCTGAGCCGGCAGCACCTGGAGAAGTACCCGGACTACAAGTACAAGCCGCGGCCCAAGCGCACCTGCATCGTGGAGGGCAAGAGGCTGCGCGTGGGCGAGTACAAGGCGCTGATGAGGAACCGGCGCCAGGACGCCAGGCAGGGATATTTGATAGGGTAATTGATAAGGGACACGCCCCCCCGGGGGCTCTGAGGGGTGGCGCTGGGGTGGGGGTCACGTGGTGGGATGGGAGGGTGGTCAACTGGTGACATGGGTGCCCATGCGGTGACATGGGTGGGGCTCACCTGGTGGCATGGGGGGTGTTCATCTGGTGACATGAGGGGTGTTCATCTAGTGACATGGGTGCCCATGTGGTGACATGGGTGGGGCTCACCTGGTGGCATGGGAGGGTGTTCAACTGGTGGTATGGGTGTTAGTGCCCTCCTGATGTTTATGGGGTTAGTGCCCACCTGGTGTTTATGGGGTTGGTGCCCTCCTGGTGTTTATAGAGTTAGTGCCCTCCTGGTGTTTATGGGGTTGGTGCCCACTTGATGTTTATGGGGTTGGTGCCCACCTGATGTTTATGGGGTTAGTGCCCTCCTGATGTTTATGGGGTTAGTGCCCACCTGGTGTTTATGGGGTTGGTGCCCTCCTGATGTCAACGGGGCAGGTTCTCACCTGGCGCCCACCCGATATCAATGAGGCGTGTGCCCACCTCGTGCCCACAGGGTTGTCACCCACCTGCCCCCACCCTGGGGTGGCCCAGGGAAGCCCCGTCACCCCTGGCCGCCCCTCTCAATGCCCACCCCCCCCCGTGTCCCCCAGGCCGCAGGGCAGCCAGGTGCCCCCCAGCTCCTCGGACGTGCTGTACCCGCGGCCGGTGGGCGTGCAGCTGCCCCCGCCCCTCCTGGAGCATTACCTGCCCCGCGGCGTGGACCCCGCCATGCCCGTCATCGTCAACACCCGCAGCCTCAAGGACGGCGACGCCGGGGACGACGGGCACTCGGTGGCCGAGGGGGACATGTACCGCTACAGCGAGGACGAGGACTCGGAGGGCGAGGACAAGAGCGACGGCGAGCTGGTGGTGCTGACGGACTGAGGGGACGCCGGGGAGGACAGCAAAGGGGGTGGTGGGGCTGGCTGCCACGCCGCCAGCGGTGTCCCGGTGGGATGGGACGGGACTCGGCCGCAGCAGAGGGGGCGCCGCCAGGGCGGGCACCTGGAATTTTGGGCGGCAAGGACTTGGCTTGGCCTTGCTGTGGTGGCACACGGAGGTGAGGTCACGGAGCCTGGAGGTTTGGTGGCACGGGGCTGCTGCGCTGGCATCCCCTGAGGGGACCCGAGGGTGCAGGGAACCTCTGGAGCACCTCCCAGCCCTGCAGCACCAGCGGGTGCTGGAGAGCCTCACCTGCTGAGCAAGGACTGGGGACACAATGTGGGGACACGGCATGGGGACACGCCGGTCCCTCCTCTATCCCGGCGTGACCTCCTTTCCGCGCTTCCCGCTGGGTCTTTGGAGCCTGCCAGCAAATTCCCACGGAGCCAATTTTAGCTCCAGCCTGGCCCCGGCTCCGGCCAAGGGCTCCTCAGGGCCCTTTGTGCTCCCGGCAGCTCTGGCCCACTTTGGGAACAAAGCGGGGGCTGTTCCTGCCCTGCCAACCCCCCCTCGGGGTGGGGGACGTGCCCGGCCGTCCCTGGGCACCTGTCCCTGGAGCTGGGGCTCCACCTGAGCCCTGCAGGGTGAGAGAGAGACAGAGATAATGGCTGTTAGGGGAAAAAAACGAATTCTTAGGAAAAATGAGCTTGCTCAGGTCAGATCCTATTCTGGGGGGGTTGGGGTATGGCATGGCTGTGCATGAGGGGCGTCCAGGNCCAGGTGTGCACGTGGAATGTCTGGCTGTGCACACACTGCTGGGTGTGCAATGTCCAGGTGTGCACAGACAGTATCCAGGTGTGTGTGCAGTCTCCAGCTGTGGGAGCCGTGCCCAGCTGTGTGAGCCGTGCCCAGCTGTGCTCACGGTGTCTGTGTGTGTGCCCAGCTGTGTGTGTGAGTGCCCTGGTGTGCACACATGGTGTCTGTGTGTGTGTGTGCCGTGCCCAGCTGTGCACACATGGTGTCTGTGTGTGTGTGCCATGCCCAGCTGTGTGTGTGTGCCCAGCTCTGTGTGTGTGTGTTTGCACCCAGCTGTGTGTGTGTGCCCAGCTGTGCACACACGGTGTCTGTGTCTGTGTGTGTGTCTGTGCAATGTCCGTGTGTGTGCCCAGCCGTGCACACCCGCTCTCGGCCTGTCCGTGACCCCGGTGTCGCTCTCGGCCTCTCCGTGTCCCCGGTGTCGCTCCCGGCCTGCCCGTGTCGCCGGTGTCGCTCCCGGCCTGCCCGTGTCCCCGGTGTCGCTCCCGGCCTGCCCGTGTCGCCGGTNGTGTGTGTGTGTGTGTGTGCAATGTCCGTGTGTGTGTCCAGCCGTGCACACAGTGTCTGTGTGTGTGTGTGTGTGCCCAGCTGTGTGTGTGCCCAGCCGTGCACACCCGCTCTCGGCCTGTCCGTGTCCCCGGTGTCGCTCCCGGCCTGCCCGTGTCGCCGGTGTCGCTCTCGGCCCGCCCGTGTCCCCGGTGTCGCTCCGTGCGCGGGGCTCCGGCACCTCCCTGTGGCAGCAGCCGGGAACAGGCCCCGGGACACCGCGGGGACAGCGACAGCGCTGGGGACACCAGGGGGATAGTGACAGAATTGGGAACACCGCGGGAACTGTCACTGTGCTGGGGACACCGCGGGGACAGTGACAGTGCTGGGGACATCAGGGGGACAGTGACAGAATTGGGAACACCGCGGGAACTGTCACTGTGCTGGGGACACTGCAGGGACTGTCACCATTCTGGAGATACCGCAGGGACAGTGACAGTGCTGGGGACATCAGGGGGACAGTGACAGAATTGGGGCACTGCGGGGACAGTGACAGCACTGGGGACACCTCAGGGACTGTCACCGTGCTGGTGACACTCCAGGGACAGTGACAGTGCTGGGAACACCGCATGGACTGTCACCATGCTGGGGACACCTTGGGGACAGTGACCACGATGGGGACACCACGGGGACTGTCACCATGCTGGGGATGCTGCGGGAGCCACGGCCACCCCAGCTTGAGGCTGCACAAAGCAGGCACCAGCCTCTGTCCCCTTGTCCCCCTGTCCCCAACCCAGGGTGCGGAAACATAGCTCAGCAGCACCAGCACCCCTGTGCTGGTGACACTGCCATGGGGACACTGCTGTGGGGACAGTGACGTGGGGACACTGCCATGGGGACATCCTTTATCCCAGGGGGACATCCTGCCTTCCCCCCTGCCCAGCCAGCCCCTGGCTCCTCTCCTGCCCTTTGGCAGCGCTTTATTTATTCCCAGCTCCCTGTGCCGGGGTCCCTGGGGAAGGAGAGGGGTCCCTGGGGAGAGAAAGGGGTCCCTGGGGAAGGAAAGGGGTCCCTGGGGAAGGAAAGGGGTCCCTGGGGAGGGGTCCCAGCTGCAGGGTGGGTGGGCTGTGCCGCAAAGGGGCTGGGGGCAGACGTGCCCCCTCCCCACGGCTGCAGCTCCTCCTGTCTCTCCTCCGTTTATTTTTTCTTTCCGTCATTGTCGTTGTTTTTGTTTTTAAAGGTTGTAAATATAGATAGAGCTTTATTTTGTTAATAAGACCACGAGTAACTTAACCTGTGTATTTCACATCCCTGTTTACAATCCTTCCTCCCCCCACCCCGTCCCTTGGCACAATAAAAGTGACTTTTCTTTTTTTTTGGAGCAGAGAGCAGGGCCTGGGTGTCACCAGATAGGGGGGGGCGAGGGTTGGATGGGGACATCTCCAGGGACAGAAGTGACAGGAGCACCCCCAGACCTGGGGGGTGCTGCCCCTGCTCCAGCACGAGCCCCCCCAGACCCGCCACCCCCCAAATTCCAGCCACCAGCAGCTTTTATTTCCCACCTAAAAAAACCCCCCCACGGACGTGCCAGCAGCCCTGGTCCCGTCTGTGCCCAGACAAGGGACTGTCACCTTGTCCCCAATGCCAGGGCGGGGTCACAGCGCTCTGGGGGAGGTCCCTGTGTTCAGAGAAGGGACAGTCACCTTGTACCCCAATGCCAAGGTGGCAGCACAGGGCTCTGGGGGAGGTCCCTGTGCCCAGACAAGGGACTGTCACCTTGTCCCCAATGCCAAGGCGGGGTCACAGGGCTCTAGGGAAGGTCCCTGTTCCCAGAGAAGGGACAGTCACCTTGTCCCCAGTGCCAGGGTGGGGTCACAGGGCTCTAGGGAAGGTCCCTGTGCCCAGAGAAGGGACAGTCACCTTGTCCCCAGTGCCAGGGCGGTGTCACAGGGCCCTGGTTGTCCCCGCGGTGCCGCACACACAGCGATGAGCTGGACGGGGCTCAGCAGGGCAGGCCCGGAGGGTGAAGCTGTGCCCGGTCCTGGAGCGGGGCAGCTCTGTGTCACCTCCTCCCGAGGGTGGGGACAGGCAGGACCGACCCCCCCGGACCTCCCTGACCCTGGGGGAGAGGTGAAGGCAGAGCTGGGAAGCTGCTGGGTGTGGGGGGGGGAAGTCACCGAGCTAAAGGGGACAGTGGGGACATCAGGGGCAGCAGTGGGGACAGGCAGGGGCAGCAGTGGGGACATGCAGAGCTCGGGGGGGGGGACAGGCACCCAGTGCCCACCAACAGCCCCCCGCTGGTGCCAGACCCCCGTGGCTCACGGCTGTCTCTTTCCCCACATCTCCAACCCCTGCTGGAAAACCATCCCGTGCCTGGCGTCACCAGGACAGCGCTGCTTTGGGGGTGGCACTGCGGTGACAGCCAGCAGGGCAGGAGGGGACAGCGAAGTGACCCAGGAGGGGCAGCTCTGGGGGCTCCTGAGCAGGCGGGGGTGATGGCGTCTCCCCGCCTGGGGACAGCGGGGCAGGTTGATGGCGTGTCCCCCCCTGGGGACAGCGCGGGGACAGCGGGGCAGGGGGATGGCGTGTCCCCCCCGCGGGGACAGTGGGGCGTGGTGATGGCGTGTCCCCCCGCGGGGACAGCGCGGGGACAGCGGGGCGGTGCCAGCCCCGGCAGCAGCAGCAGCAGCAGCGGCGGCGGTGGCGGTGCCAGCAGGGCACAGACCCGCCGGGCACCGGGGCCGAGCGGGGCTCGGCCTTAAGGCGGTGGTGAGGCTTCCTGGCGTGGGCTGTGGTCCTCTCCAGCATCTCATGGTCCAGTTGGGGGGTGTCCAGGCTCTCCTGGCAGCGGTGGTGGCTCCTGCTGTCCCCCCCTGGCACCCACAGGGGCGGCCCTGGCCCCCGGCTGGGCCGGGCGAGGGGCCGGGACAGAAGAGCTCGGGGTGGCTCCTACTCGGGGACCTGCAGGGCTGCGACCACCGGCTTCATCTTGAAGTATTGTTTAAACCTTAACTTTGCATATCTGCCGAGAGAGAAGGGACAGCTCGGAGCCGCTCGTGTCCCCGAGGACTGCTGGGATCCTCCCTGGGATCCTCTCCAGGATCTCCCTCTGGATCCTCCCCAGAATCCTCCCTGGGACTGCCAGGATTGTCCCTGAGGATTGCTGCGATCCTTTCCAGGATCTTTCCCTGGACCCTCCCCAGAATCCTCCCTGGGACTGCCAGGATCCTCCCCAAGATCCTCCCCAAGGGATGGCTGGGATCTTCCCCAGGATCCTCCTCAGGGACTGCCAGGATCTTCCTTGGGATCCTCCCCGGGATCCTCTCCAGGATTCTCCCTAGGGACTGCCGGGATCCTCCTTGGGATCCTCTCCAGGATTCTCCCCAGGGACTGCTGGGATCCTCCCTGGGATCTTCCCCATGATCCTCCCTGGGATCTTCCCCATGATCCTCCTTGGGATCCTCCCCACGATCCTCCCTGGGATCCTCCCCGGGATCCTCCCCAGGGATCACCGGGATCCTCCTGCTCCTCTCATTTCCCAGCGCGGTGGCCTCACCTTAAGAAATTAAAGTCTATGGTGGAGTATTTATCCTGGATGAGGCCCCAGCACGCCCAGAGGAAATGGGATGCCTGCAAGGGGCACAACAAGGATCAGGAACAGAAACACTCCTGCCTCTCCCGAGAATTCCCGAGAATTCCCGGGGCTGTGACAGGGACAGGAGCGGGGCTGGCCCACTCTGGGATTTTTGTGCCCTTCCAGAGGCTGCTCCAGCCAGGAAAACAGAGGCTATTTCACCTGAAATTTCCAGAAAGTTGGCTGGGGCCGAGTTCCCAAAGAGGATTTCCTCACGCCAGGCCGTGCCTGACCCCTCGGAAGGGCCGCCCAAGGCCGCGGCCGTGGGACACGCGCTGTCCCCAACACACCGCTGTGACCTTGCCCGGTGGCCCTGAGGCACTGCCAGGCCCCCTGGGACAGCCTGTCCCCGATGTCCCCAAGCCCCCAGGCTGGCACCTGCAGCCCCATCCCCGCCAGGCCAGCCGGCAGCCCGAGGGCAGAGGAGGGAACTCATCCCCCGGGTCGTGTTTTCAGCCCTGGAGCGAGGCCGGCTCCTGCCAGCCCCAGCACTCACCAAGGAGAACTTGTTCACTTGCACGTAGAGAGTTTCCAGCTCCTCCTGGGACACCTGGGTGTCACCTGGGCGCCCCTGGGTGTCACCCGGGCGCCCCTGGGTGAGCTCCTTGTAGGCCTGCAGGTAGGAGTGCAGCCACTGCAGCTGCGTCTCCTTGCTGGGGTAGAGGCCATAATCCACCTCCTTCACACCTGGGGGGACACGGAGGGGACAGGGGGGACACAGAGGGGACAGGGGGGACACAGGGGGACACAGAGGGGACAGGGGGGACACAGGGGGGACACAGGGGGGACACAGAGGGGACAGGGGGGACACAAAGGGGACACAGAGGGGACACAGAGGGATTGGATTCTCCACGGCAAAGCATGGAGAGCACAACCCCACCCAGGCACAAACCAAGGATCAGCTGCTGGGTGAGGAGCCAGGAATGGCAGCCCAGGGGTCTCCAGGTGCCCCAGGGCAGCAGAGACCCCGCTCTGAGCACGGGCAGCCCCATTTCCCGCTGTAGGATTTGGGGTGTAGCTCCTTCCTCCACCCTCAGGGGTGGGGAGACCCCATTTCCCATCACGGGATGGGGGATTCAACTCCCTCCTCCAGCCCCAGGAATGGGGACACCCCGGGCCAGGACTTGGGGCCCCTTTGGATCCCACAGAGGATCCAATTTCCCATCCCAGCAGGATCCCATTTCCCATCCCAACCTCAGAACTCATTGAAAAGGTTCCCATTTCCCACCTCAACAGGATGGATCTCTCCCATTTCCCACCCCAACAGGATGGATCCTATTTCCCATCCCAGAGGATCCCATTTCCCACCCCAACAGGATCCCACTTCCCCTCCTGACCTGCGAACTTATTGAAGAGGTTCCCATTTCCCACCCCAACAGGATGGATCCCACTTCCCACCCCAGAGGATCCCACTTCCCACCCCAGAGGATCCCATTTCCCATCCCAACAGGATGGATCCCACCCCAGGGGACCCCATTTCCCACCCCAGGGGACCCCATTTCCCACCCCAGAGGATCCCATTTCCCACCCCAGGGGACCCCATTTCCCATCCCAGGGGATCCCATTTCCCACCCCAGGGGATCCCATTTCCCGCCCCAGGGGATCCCATTTCCCATCCCAGAGGATCCCATTTCCCACCCCAGGGGATCCCATTTCCCGCCCCAGGGGATCCCATTTCCCCTCCCGACCTGCGAACTCGTTGAAGTGGTTCCCGATGTCGAAGGCCTGGTAGTTGTACCCGGTGTACTCGTAGTCGATGAACCGAACGCGCTCTGCGGGGCCAGAAGGGGCTGTCAGGGGGGGGACACAGAGCGGTGACACCCCCGGGGGGCGGCCAGGGGACACCCCGGGGGACGCCCAGACCTCGTGTCCCGTCGTAGATGATGTTCTTGCACAGGAGGTCGTTGTGGCACAGCACCACGGGCGAGCCCAGCGGCGGCAGCGTCTGCTCCATCCAGGCCAGCTCCTGCTCCAGCGCCTCGGGGCCCGGCACGTCCTGCCGGAGCCTGCCCAGGGGACACAGGGGACACAGGGGACAGGGTGGCATCAAGCCTGCCCGCAGGGACAGAGGGGACACAAGGGACAGGGTGGCATCGAGCCTGCCCAGGGGACACAGGGGACACAGGGGACAGAGGGGACAGGGTGGCATCGAGCCTGCCCATGGGGACAGAGGGGACACAAGGGATAGGGTGGCATCGAGCCTGCCCACGGGGACAGAGGGGACAGAGGGGACAGGGTGGCATTGAGCCTGCCCAGGGGACACAGGGGACAGAGGGGACAGAGGGGACAGGGTGGCATCAAGCCTGCCCACGGGGACAGAGGGGACAGGGTGGCATCGAGCCTGCCCAGGGGGACACAAGGGACAGGGTGGCATCGAGCCTGCCCGTGGGGACAGAGGGGACAGGGTGGCATTGCTGCTGCTCTTGGGGACAGAAGGGACAGAGGGGACACAAGGGACAGGGTGGCATCGCTGCTGCTCTCGGGGACGCTCCCTGAGGGCTCGGGGGTGGCGTTTCCCTGGTTTCCAGCACTTCCCTGGGGGCTCAGGGGCAGAATTTCCCCATCTTCCCTCTCGTGCCTTACAAACGACCCCATTAAAGCCACCAAGCGGGGCTCCCGAGGCTGTTTTTGGGGAGGGGGGCCGGGTTTGGTGCCCAGGCAGACACCACAGCTGAGCCTCAGCGCATCCCTTGTCCCCAAAAACCCCCAAATCCACCCCCCAAACCCACCCGGCGTTCTCTGCCCAGGCACCCCGCAAAGCCCCGGGGGTGTTTTGGACTTCCGAGAAGAGAGCTCGTTAATGATTGCCTAATTGGCCTCGCGGAAGGCGCAGGTTGGGTAAAGTCTGCCCGGGGCTGAGGAAAGCTCGGCTGGCTCCTGTCCCGGGTTAATGATTGTCCTGCCGGGGGGTTCGTTCACCTCCTCCGCCTCTTCCAAAACCTTCCCGGCACCCCAAAACTCACCTGCCGCCCCAAAAAAATGGTTGGGAGCAGGAACTGAGTGTTTTAATTTCTAGAATTCATCTCCTCGGCCTCTTGGGGCTGCCCAAAACCTTCCCCGGCACCCCAAAACCTTCCCCGGCACCCCAAAAAAATGGTTGGGAGCAGGAACTGAGTGTTTTAATTTCTGGAATTCATCATCAGCTCAGCTGGGCTTGAGCTCGGGCTTATTCTAGGCTTAAATTCCCGGGAGGAGGAGGAGGAGGAGGAGGATTGTTGCAGCAGGGGGAGGCTGTGGCTCCAGCTGGATCCTGCCTGGATGCTGCACAGACACATCCCAGAGCTCCAAAAAAGCTGAAATTTCCCCCAAAGTGGCAGCAGGAAGGGGCTGGAGCTGCTCCTGGGGGGATCCAGCAGTGGATCCAGCCCCAGATCCCCGCAGAGGCTTCACCTGGGATCCAGAACTCTGCTCAGAAGCTCCAAAAAAAGCTGAAATCCCCCTAAATTGGCAGCAGGAAGGGGCTGGAGCTGCTCCTGGGGGGATCCAGCAGTGGATCCAGCCCCAGATCCCTGCAGGGGCTTCACCTGGGAACCAGAGCTCTGTCCAGACCTCAAAAAAAGCTGAATTTCCCCCCAAAGTGGCAGCAGGAAGGGGCTGGAGCTGCTCCTGGGGGGATCCAGCAGTGGATCTAACCCCAAATCCACCCTCAGAGCCCCGTAGAGGCTTCACCTGGGATCCAGAACTCTGCTCAGACCTCCAAAAAAAGCTGAAATGTTCCCCAAATCCCCGGAGAGGCTTCACCTGGGAAGCAGGGCTGGGCGGGCAGGGGGTGCCCGAGGCAGAGCCCGGCTCCGGGGGATCCCTCTGCCTTTACCTGGGCTCCGATACCTTTGGGCTGAGCTCGGTCTTCACCAGGCCGAGGTATTTGCGCAGCTTCTGCCACAGGATGGGCCTGGGCAGGCTCCCGTTGGCGTGGATGGCGTGGACTCGGGCCATCTCCCTGGCCACCAGCCTGGGGACACAGCGCAGGGGTCACAGGTGATCCCAAAATCCTCAAAATCCCACCCCCGAAACCCCCAAAGGAGCTTTGGGATGTCTCGAAGGGCATTCCCTAAAAATGGGGTGAGAGCAGCTGATCCCCCAATTCCATGGCAGGGATCAGCCTCTGAAGCGTTTCAGAGCTCACATTTCCAGGGCAAATCCGGGCCTAAAGTGTGCTTTTCCCAAGAAATTCCAAATTCCCAAAAAACCTTTAGTCCAGCTTTCCAGAAAAACCTTATTCCAGCTTCCCAGAAAACTTTTATTCTAGGTTTCCAGAAAAAAATTTATTCCAGGTTTCCAGAAAAACCTTATTCCAGGTTTCGAGAAAACTTTTATTCCAGCTTCCCAGAAAACTTTTATTCCAGGTTTCCAGAAAACCTTTATTCCAGGTTTCCCAGGAAAAACCCTCTCTTCACCAAAACCTGACACTTTAGAAATCGGGTAATTTTAACAAATTAGCTGAAGTTTGGCCCAATTTATCCCCCGACACCACCCAGGGCTGGGCACACCAGTGACCCCCACCCACAGCAATGAAAACAGAAAAAATCCCCCAAAAAGTCAGGGATTTTCCCAGGGTTGGGCATACCAGTGACCCCCCTACCCACAGCAGTGAGGGGAGACCAGGAAACACAGAAAAAATCCCCAAAAAAATCGGGGATTTTCCCAGGGTTGGGCACACCAGTGACCCCCACCCACGGCAGTGAGGGGAGAGCTGGAAACACAGAACAAATCCCAAAAAAAATCAGGGATTTTCTCAGGGTTGGGCACACCAGTGACCCCCACCCATGGCAACGAGGGGAGAGCTGGAAACACAGAATAAATCCTAAAAAAAAATCGGGAATTTTCCCAGTGACTCCCACCCACAGCAACAAGGGGAGAGCGGGAAACACAGAACAAATCCCCCAAAAAATCAGGGATTTTCCCAGGGTTGAGCACACCAGTGACCCCCACCCACAGCAGTGAGAAACAGAACAAATCCCCCCCAAAAAAATCGGGAATTTTCCCAGTGACTCCCACCCACAGCAACAAGGGGAGAGCGGGAAACACAGAACAAATCCCAAAAAAAATCAGGGATTTTCTCAGGGCTGGGCACACCAGTGACCCCCACCCACAGCAGCGAGAAACACAACAAATCCCCCAAAAAATCGGGGATTTTCCCCAGGAAAACCCCGCAGGGGGACGACACAGGTGAAGCCCCACCCACCTGAAGATGTGAGGATCCCTGACGTGGTGCGGCCCCAGGGCGATTCCCGGCAGGAATTGGTAGCAGAGGCCGTTCTGGAAGGCGCAGTAGAGGTCGGGGGCGCAGCCGTGGGCTCGCAGCACCTGGAAATTCCTCAGCTCCGTCTCCCTGTCCACCAGCAGCTCGGTTTTCCTGCCGTACACGCGGACCAGCAGCGCGTCCCCCATGCCCTCGTCCGTGTAGCAGGCCACCAGCTTGTTGGTGATGCCGTCGGTGAAGAGCTGGGAGGGGACAGACGTGGAATTTGTGACGCTGGAGTCACAAACCTGTGGCCACCCTGGGGCCCTGATTTTTCAGCCTTCTGGTTGTTTGCGCTCTGTACTGGGGTTTTCTCGGGCGTTGTGGCAGAAATGACGAGCGACGGTTTGTAAATGGCGGGTTCCTTCCCGGGGGAAGGAGAAATTGGTGGATTTCCAGGGTGGCCAGTGGGGTCCAAGAGGTGTCAACCTCGTCCCCCCGAGCCCTGATCAAACTGCAAAGACTACGTAAGTCAGAATCCCAAAATCAACCTCCTTCTTCTCTGCCCTGACGCTGACTGTGTGAGTGTCCTTTTTGTGTCCGTCTGGGCTTGTGACCAACCCTCCAAACCCTTCAGAGGGGACACGACCCACCTCAGAACTCCCTGATCAGACTGCAAAGACCTATATAAAAGTTGGAATCCCAAAATAAACCTCCTTCTTCTCTGCCCTGACACTGACTGTGTGAGTGTCCTTCTTCTCATGTCTGTCTGGTGACAATGGGCCATGTGACCAACCCTCCAAACCCTTCAGAGGGACACAGCCCACCTCGGAACTCCCTGATCGAACTCCAAAAACTACGTAACTCAGAATCCCAAAATAAACCTCCTTCTCTGCCCTCAAGCTGACTGTGTGAGTGTCCTTCTTTTCATCTCCATCTGGTGACAACGGGCTTGTGACCAACCCTCCAAACCCTTTAGAGGGAACGCAACCCACCTCAGAACTCCCTGATCAAACTCCAAAAGCTACATAACTCAGAATCCCAAAATAAACCTCCTTCTTCTCTGCCCTGATGCTGACTGTGTGAGTGTCTTTCTTTTCATCTCCGTCTGGTGACAGAACCCCCCTGGCCTCTTCCCACCCGGGGAAAAACCTCGTGGTGACGGCAGGAATGAGGAAAATGAGAGGGCAGCACAGCCAGGACAAATCCTGGAGGAAGTGACACAAGTTTGCAAAGACTTGAGGCTCAGGGTTCTGTGGTTTGGGTGGAAGTCCTGCAATTTTTCACCCGGGACAGTGTGGGCCTGATATTTCTGGGTCTGAGAGATTTTTATCCTGCTGGCAGCTGCTGACTTTTTCTCCCAAGGAAAAATTTCTCAAGAAAGCTGCTTCTCAAAACTATCTTGGCCAACAACTCTCCTTTCTCAAAACAATCTTTCTCCAGGTGTTGTTTTGCTGTTTCTGAGGTTTAACCCATGGGGTTAGAGAGGTTTGTTCCTATTCACCATGTTCAGTCTGTATCAGAACCCCTTATAAAAGGCAGTAAGAATTAGAAAATAAAGCCTTTTTTCTGTGCTCTTTTTGCCTCCTGAAATATTTGGAGCCTCTCATCTTTCTTTCGTGTCCTACAGCGATATCAGCTCAGGGATATCTCAGGCCCAGCTCAGGCCAGATGTGCCACCAGCACACGTCTGGCACGGGACCAGCCCCGGGAATCGCTCCCAGAAGAGGGGGGGAAAAAAATCAGCGTGAACTGGCACGGAATTAAAAAAAAGAAATAATAAATAAACCACCCATGGAGGCAGAAAACAAGCCCGGAGCAAACACCACCCCACCCCATCCCCTCCTCCGACCCTCCCCGCGGGCCGGGGCGCTGATAGGCGGGGATGTCGCTGCTGGGGACATCCCGTGTCACCGCTCTGACGGCTCCTCGCAGATGGAAAGGGAGTTTTGTTCTCCCGGAGCTCCGCCTTGGCCGCCTGCCCGCGCACATGCCGGGGCAGCTGCTGCCCGCGCCGGGCTCCCAGCCCCATCCCGCCGGGATTTCGGGAACTTCCAGGGCATTGAGGGGGTTTGGGGCTCTGTCACCCCACAGGAAACCCCTGTCCCATTGTCCCCCGTGCCAGCTCCGGGGTGCTTTGGCTGCCCAGGGAAGGATTCCTTCATCCCACCGGGATTTTGGGCACTTCCAGGGCATGGAGGGGGTTTGGGGATGTGTCACCCCACAGGGAAACCCCTGTGCCATCATCCCCGTGCCAGCTCCGGGGTGCTTTGGCTGCCCAGGGAAGGATTCCTTCATCCCACTGGGATTTTCGGGCACTTCCAGGGCATGCAGGGGGTTTGGGGCTCTGTCACCCCACAGGGAAACCCCTGTCCCATTGTCCCCGTGCCAGCTCCGGGGTGCTGCAACTCCCCATAGAAAAGATTCCTTCATCCCTTCACTGGGATTTTGGGAACTTCCAGGGCATTGAGGGGGTTTGGGGATGTGTCACCCCACAGGAAATCACCCCCAGTGTCCCCCATGCCAGCTGAGGCTCCCCTTGGGAATGATTCCTTCATCCCACTGGGATTTCGGGCACTTCCAGGCATTGAGGGGGTTTGGGGATGTGTCACCCCACAGGGAAACTCCTGTCCCATTGTCCCCGTGTCAGTTCTGAGGTGCTGCAACTCCCCATAGAAAAGATTCCTTCATCCCATTGGGATTTCGGCCACTTCCAGGGCATGGAGGGGGTTTAGGGATGTGTCACCCCACAGGGAAACCCCTGTCCCATTGTCCCCATGGGGTGCTGAGGCTCCCCATGGCAATGATTCCTTCATCCCACTGGGATTTGGGGCACCTCCAGGGCACCGAGGGGATTTAGGGCTTTGTCACCCCACAGGAAATCCCTGCCCCGTTTCCCCCCACACTGTGGGGTGTTCAGCTCCAAGCTGGGCACTCCGGGGAGCTGCGGCTGCCCCTGGAATGATTCCCTCATCCCTGTGGGATCGGGGAGCCGGAGCAGGAGGGGGGAGAGGGCTCCAGCTCCGGCAGCCGCGGAGCGCAGGGATGGGACGGATAATTTTAGACATCCCACTCAGCAACCCACGCTCCCCTATAGGGTTCCTATATATAGGGCTCCCCGAGCAGCCTCCCCAGGGAGACTCCAGGCACTGCAATGGGATCCCCCAAGTCACACGGGGCTGACACCCCCATCCCACAGCTGGGTTTGGGGCGAGCGGGGCGAGGCAGCTGCCCCATCCTCAGGGGCTGCTGCTGAACCTTCTCAAGCTGCTTTTCCCCGAGCTCATAATCTGGATTTCACCACGGGGCTCAGCTCCTTCCTCCTCTTGTCCTGCCAGGCTGGGAATTCGAGCAGCAGACGTGTGACATCCCACCCGTGCAGGTGTCACCATGGGCCACGCCTGGGTCACCCACAGGAGAGCGGCTCCACGTCGAGTGAAATCCTCGTGTGCTGCTCTGTTTTGCTGCCCCACAGCCCTGGCAGCCCTTTCCAGCAGGTTTAACGGGATTACTGAGCCTTATCCAGCCCTGAATTCCAGGCCACCAGCTCTGGAGAAGCACACGTGGCTCCTGGGTGACCTGCAGGGTTTGGGGCTGTGGTTCCTGGGTGACCTGCAGGGTTTGGGGCTGTGGTTCCTGGGTGACCTGCAGGGTTTGGGGCTGTGGTTCCT
>VZDJ01000268.1:2179478-2215030 GCA_008694505.1 Cyanoderma ruficeps | reverse complement strand
CTGCCCAGGGAGGGGATGGAGGTGGATGGTCAGTTCTGCCCAGGGAGGGGATGGAGGTGGGTGGTCAGTTCTGCCCAGGGAAGGGATGGAGGTGGATGGTCAGTTCTGCCCAGGGAGGGGATGGGTGGATGGTCAGTCTCCCTCAGAATGACCCCTGGCACGGCTGATGTGGGCGCTGCAGCCTCACCTGGATTTGGCAATGAGGGTCTTGATCCTTTCCACCTTCTTCTGCTTCTCCTTCATCTCCTCGGGGCTGAGGGGCGACTCCGGCTCCAGCTCCACGTAGCGCTCGGGGATCAGCACTTTGTCCGGCGTGGACAGCTGGGGACAGCGGGATGGACACTCGGGGACCCGTCCCCTCCAAACCCCACTGCTCACCCCCCAACCCCGCCTGGACACAACCCCAGGATGCTCCTGGAGGCCAGGGGACGGCATGACCACCCTGGGGACATCCCGCCCTCACCTCCTTGTTGATGTCCACGTCGTAGTGCTGCGGCTCCAGCTCCATCTTGCGCAGCCGGGCGATCTCCTCCTGCGGCGTCTCGTACACCTTGCCGGGCTCGTCGGAGCGCAGCGCGGCCTCCAGGTCCGAGATGTCCACCTCGTGGATGCTGCGGTGCCTCCGCACCTGCGGAGCCACAGCGTCCCCGCAGGGTGGCGGCGTTGTCCCCCGGTGCCACCCCGCCGTGTCCCCCGGTGCCACCCCGCCGTGTCCCCGCCGCTCGCTCGCTCCCTCCGCCGGGCTCGGGGGACTCACCAGCTTGTAGGAGGAGGGGGCTTTGGTGCCGGGAGGGTCGGGCTGGGGGCCGGGGAGCTGCTGGGGGCCGGGGAGCTGCAGGCTGCGCCGCTTCTCCTTCATGGAGCCGCTCTGGTGCCGCTTCATGCGGTCCATCTGCTCCTCCACGCTCATCTTCACCTTGGCCTCGGCGGCGAACACGGCGCTCTTGGGTCTCTCCTGGGGGCGAGGCCAGCACCGCCGTCACCCGCTGGTGGCCGGTGACATCCTCACGGTGTCACCCCGCTCTGCCGTCAGCCGCGGGGATGTCGCTCCCCGGGGTGTCACTCCCGGGGTGTCACTCCCGGGACGTCACTCTGGGGATGTCACTCCCGGGATGTCACTTGGGGATGTCACTCGGGGATGGGGGAAAGGTGCTGAATTCACCCCGGGGGTNGGATGTCACTCCGGGGATGTCACTCCTGGGATGTCCCTCCCAGGATGTCACTCCCGGGATGTAACTCAGGGACGGGGGAAAGGTGCTGAATTCACCCCGGGGGTCTCCAGGAGGTGGATGGTGACACATGGAGCCACCCCGCCACAGGCTCCTGTCCCCAGGCTGCGGCAGAGCCCCCCTAGGCTCACCCAGACCCTCCAGCTGAGCCCCCAGACCCCCCAGCCGAGCCCCCAGCCCCTCCAGCCGAGCCCTACCCGTGAGCTGAGCCCGTTGGCCAGCCCGTTCCTCCTGGGCACCACCTCGTCCTCCGCCGGAGATTTGGTCCTGGGGGGGACGATTCCCACTGCGGGGACACCACGACAGCGCGGTGACCCAGGGAAAGGGGCCAGTGCCACCCCCGGGGTCCCGGCGGCTGTCCCCAGTGCCGTACCCTTGTTGAGAGCTGCCTGTTTGTCGCCGTCCTGCTCGGGCCGGCCGTGCGGGAGCCCCTCGGGCGCGGGGCCGGCGGGGCCGGGCCGGGCCGGCTCCTTCCTGCTCTGCTCCGGGCCGGGTTTGGGCTGGGGAGGGGGAAAGGTCACAGTGAACCCCAGCCCTGCCTGGGGACACGCCCTGCCTGGGGACACCCGCTGCTCTTGGGGTGACAGAGCAGGGACACTGGGACAGGGGACACCCACTGCTCTTGGGGTGACAGAGCAGGGACACTGGGACAGGGGACACCCGCTGCTCTTGGGGTGACAGAGCAGGGACACAGGGACAGGGGACACCTGCTGCTCTTGGAGTGACAGAGCAGGGACACAGGGACAGGGGACACTGATGCTCTTGGGGGGACAGAGCAGGGACACATGGATGGGGACACTGATGCTCTTGGGGGGACAGACAGACCATGGACACTGTCCATGGACACACGGACAGCAGCCAGGTGGGACCAGAGCACCCCAAAATTTTGGGGAAAGGGGCTCTGCTGTTGTCCCTGCTGTGTCCCATCCTGTCAGGGCTGGGCACCCACTGCTGTCCCCACAGGAAGGGACAGGGTGACAACCCCTCCACAGCCCCCAGGAGTTTGGGGACAGGGACATCCAGCTCTGTGCTGTCCCCAGCAGCACCCTGTGCCCGCGGGGTCACACAGGGGCGTGACAGCCACCAAAGGGACATTTTTGGGATCCTTTTGGGATCCTTGCCCTCATGGGAACAGCCTGGGAACTGCTGGGGTGACAGAGGGGTGTGACAACAGGCCCAGCAGCCCAGAGTGTTTCCCCAAAATGTGCCCTGACCCCCCTGGACCCACACAGAGCCACCGCTGTGCCACCCACGGCAGCTGGAAGTGTCACCCACGGCAGCTGGAAGTGCCACCCACGGCAGCTGGAAGTGCCACCCACAACAGCTGGAAGTGTCACCCACGGCAGCTGGAAGTGTCACCCATGGCAGCTGGAAGTGTCACCCGCGCTGGCACCGCGCCCCTTCCCAGCCTGGCACAGCCACTGCCTGTCCCTGCTCACACATCCCGAGCCCTGGCTGTGACGACACTCGTGTCACCTCTGTGTCCCCACACCCGGCCCAGGAATGTCACCGGGAATTCCCAAATCCCGCTTTGCCCTGGAGCTGAGGGCTCGGANACTGGGAAAGGCTGAAGTGGAAGAAGAGGATGAGGAGGATGATGATGAGGAGGATGACGAGGAGGAGGAAGAGGAGGAAGAGGAGGAAGAGGAGGAAGAGGAGGAAGAGGAGGAAGAGGAGGGTGGCGGCGCCCCGCAGGGTTCGGTACCTGTCCCCGCTTGGCCTCTCCGCCGCCTCGGTGCCAGGAAGGGGAGGCGGGGTAGGGCCAGAGGCGGCTCTCGCTGGGGAGCGGAGGAACGGCCGGAGGAGACTCCAGGGGCACGTAGGACTTGGGGAGGGGAGGTCGAGGCGGGCCCGGTTCCTGGGGCAGGCGGGAACGGGAGGCGTGAGAGCAGAGAAGGAAGAGAGAGTTAGAAAACAGACCGAGGGGAGAGAAACACGGCCGGGAGAGTCCTGGAGAAAGGGATGGAGGAGGGGGTGACGCCGCGGTGTCCCTCTCGCTGTCCCCGCTCGTCCCCAGTGCCAGGCAGGGGCTGGGGGCTGCCCAAATGAAGGGTTCCGCACAGCCCTTGGGGGTGCTGGCATCACCTCTGTGCGGCCAGGCGGGGCTGGGGAGCCCCCAAATTCTGCCCGGGTTGGGGAGTCCCCAAATTCTGCCCTAAATAAATGTCCTGTGCATGAAGGTGACAAAGGTGACACCGGCCCTGCGTGAGGGCGCTCAGAGCAGCCGTGATGGCACCAGGAGCAGCCAAAAGCTGGAGCTGAGCAACTCCCATCCCTCCGGACCCACAAGGACCCCAAAACCACCAGGTGACAGCGACGCCCATCCATGTCACCAAAACGCTTGTCCCCAAGCAGAGCCACCAGGGGAGGGGCATCACTCCCGTCCCCTGCTGGTGGCACAGAGGGGACAGCAGGGTCACTGACCTCGGCAGGGCCCGGCTTGGTGGGCGATCCCTGGGAGCCGGAGATGAGGGAGAAGGGGCTCAGGGGGCTGGTGAGGCTGGCGGAGCTCAGGGGGCTGGCGGGGCTGTTGGAGCTGTACGTGCCCGACGGGCCCAGGGCCACTGCGGGAGGGAAAAGAGCAGCAGCGAGATAATTAACGACAAGATAATAACGAGGTAATCAACCCCCTGAGCGGGAGCCCAGCGGGGACACCCCCAGGGAGGGGACACCCCCAGGGAGGGGACACCCCCAGGGAGGGGACACCCCCAGGGACAGTCACCCCCCCGTCACCTCTGTGCTTGGCGGTGTCGGTGCCGCGGGAGGGGTTGTTCTTCCTCAGCCCCTCCATCACGTCCTGGATCCGCCAGATCTCCTTCTGGATCTGCCGGTTGAGCATCTCGTTCTGGGTGGGGGACAGGCAGAGCTCGGAGGGGTCCTGGGGACACCGGGGCCGACCCCAAACCAGGCTGGACCCCAGCCCCAAACTGAGCTGTAGGATCTGAGTGGGGCTGAGCCGTCACATCCAGGATTGTTATCCTGCTGGAAGCCCGGGATCTGCTCCCCAGGAACCCAACTGGACATGAGGACTGGGCATGGAGAACCCACCGGTGGGGGGCAGAGGGGGATTTCATCTCCATGGGGACCCCAGGGGTGGCAGGGGACCTGGATGTCCAGGTTAAAGGTGACAGGGGACACACACACCTGGATGTCCAGGGTCAGGGTGACAGGGGACACTGACATGGATGTCCAGAGGTGACAGGGGGACATTCTCACCTGGATGTCCAGGTTAAGGGTGGCAGGGGACACACACACCTGGATGTCCAGGTTAAGGGTGACAGGGGACACTGTGATCTGGATGTCCAGGTTCAGGGTGACAGGGATGTCCAGGTTCAGGGGTGGCAGGGGGAACACACACCTGGATGTCCAGGTTAAAGGTGACAGGGGACACACACACCTGGATGTCCAGGTTAAAGGTGACAGGGGACACACACACCTGGATGTCCAGGTTCAGGGGTGGCAGGGGACATTCTCACCTGGATGTCCAGGTTCAGGGGTGGCAGGGGACATTCTCACCTGGATGTCCAGGTTCAGCTGCTCCCAGAGGTCATCGTGCAGGGTGGACACCTCGCTCTCCAGGCTCTCGTACTCTGCTGTGCTGTTTGCCAGGGCCTGAGGGGACAGTGGGGGGATCAGGGGGGGTCTTTGGCCCCCCCAGCTGAGGAGGGGGTGGCAGCACTGGGGACAAGCTCTGAGTTGCCTGAGGCACAGCAGAGACAAGAACCAGGAGCTGAGGTGGCACCTGGCAGGTGCCTAATTTGCTTTGTCCCCAACCAGGGGACAATTTGCCGCCAGCCAGGGGGAATTTCCTGCTCGTTTTCCATCCGGGAAGGGGGGGAAAAAGGATCCAAATCCTGCCGGTTACCGTGCTGGCCTGGGACAGCTCCACGCGGATGTTGATGAGCTGGTTCTGCAGCGATTCCTTCTTGTGCAGCAGCTTCTCCGGGTAGGCGGGCTGGCTCCCAAACATCTCCAGCTCCTGGTGCGTCCCCATCAGGGCACTCTCCAGGCTCTCCTGCGGGGACAGATGGAGACACGAGGTCCTGGCAGCTCCAGAGCACACCAGCAGTACCACGGCCTCTGCCCCAGATCGGAAATGTCCCCAAGCTGGGGCCGCCACGTCCCTGGAAGCGTCCAAAGCCAGGTTGGAGAACCTGGGATGGAGGCTCAGAGGTGGAACGAGATGGTTTTAATGTCCCTTCAACCCAGGGGTGGCAGGGGACACTGTGGCCTGGACGTCCAGGTTCAGGGTGGCAGGGCACACACCTGGATGTCCAGGTTAAAGGTGACAGGACACACACACCTGGATGTCCAGGTTAATGGTGGCAGGGGACACTGTGACTTGGATGTCCAGGTTCAGGGTGACAGGACACACAAAAATCTGGATGTCCAGGTTAAGGGTGACAGGGGACACACACACCTGGATGTCCAGGGTCAGGGTGACAGGGGACACTGTGACCTGGATGTCCAGGTTAAGTTGTGGCAGGGACACTGTGACCTGGATGTCCAGGTTCAGGGGTGACAGGGGACACACACACCTGGATGTCCAGGTTCAGGGTGACAGGGGACACACACCTGGATGTCCAGGGTCAGGGTGACAGGGGACACTGTGACCTGGATGTCCAGGTTAAGGGTGACAGGGGACACACACACCTGGATGTCCAGGTTCAGGGTGACAGGGGACACACACACCTGGATGTCCAGGTTCACCACCTCCCGTGGTGACGTCACTTCCTCACCACGCAGGTGCCACCCCCGTGTCCCCACCTGAGGTGCCACCACGTACCTTCTCAGCCCGGAGCTGCTGCACCAGCCTCTCCTGCTCCCGCAGCACCTTGTTCTGCTCGCAGAGCTTCCCCAGCAGCTTCTGTGCCACGGGGAGGGAAGAGAAAGAGGGGAGAGCATGAGCAGGATGAGAATCCCACCGGGATTCAGCCAGGACTGACGGGATTTGTGGGATCGATGGCCCTGGGGGGACGGTTCCAACCTCCTGCTGTCATTGCAGGGACTTGGGGGTGACACGGGACAAACTGGGAGATGGGGCAAGGCCTAAACTCAGGGGAAGATTTATCTCTCAGGATAAATCAAATCAAATCAAATCAAATCAGANAAATCAAATCAAATCAAATCAAAGCCCTGCCTGGGGGGACAGGGGACACAGGGAGGGGACAGAGGGGACAGGGCTGGCTCTTACATCGGTGTCCTGCTCGCTGATCTTGTAGGGCTGCAGGGGGTCCCTGTAGGGCTCCGGGAACGGCGTCACCTGCAAGCAGAGCGAGGGCTGAGCCCGGCCCTCCCCCGGGGACGCCCAGGGAAGGGGAGGCAGCTCCCGGCCCCTCTCTCCCATCCCTGCGAGCCGGGAAAAGGAGGCCGGAGCCCAGCCCCGGAGCCGGCGGATGCTCCCGGTCAGTCGGGAGTCACTGGGATGGAGTCACAGCCTTTCCCTGCCCGTTCCCGGCGGGAACGATCCAGCCACAACCTCTCCCTCTCGAATCACTGACCGCCACCGTTCCCATTCCAGCGGCACGGGGAAACAAAAGGCAGCGCGATCGAGCCGTAATTCCACCTCGGCGGGGAGTGGGAGCACCCATAAACCAGCCGCCGTTTACCCCCGCCCGGCTTCTCCGTGAGTCATTTTCCTTTCCTGGAAATCTCAATCACTAATGGGACCTTCGGCAATTAAGTGCCTCCCCAGAGCTGGAGATGAAAGGCACGAGATAGGAAGGAGGAGGAGGGGGGAAATCATTATTTGCTAGAAAGCAGAGAAGGTTCTCGGGAGGCTTTGAAAGCTCCGGGATGATGCAAATGGATGCGGATGTGGGAAATGCCCGCGGGGCCGGAGGCACAGCCGGGCGGGTCGGGATGGATTCACCCTCCAGCACATCCCTGCTGGCAGCAGATGGAAACAGGCGGCGGGTTTTTGTAGGAAAATCCCGTCCAGGAAGAGCCCAGGGCAGCACGACCCGCGGTGGGTGGCACCGGAGGGGATCGGGCGATGTGACACGGCAGGGATGTCGCAGCGCTGGGGACAGAAGGAGCCTCGGGAGGGGGGAGAGGCTGTTCCCTGTGCCTGTTTCAGGGGTTACTCCGTTGGTTTAGGAGCTGCATTCGTGTCACCCCACAGCTTCTCCTCACAAAGCAAGGACCAGCCAAGCCCTGCACGCCCCAGAGACCCCAGGGGTGGCACTGTCCGGCAGTCCCCGGGGGTGGCTCTGTCCCTGAGAGTCCCCAGGGGTGTCTCTGTCTGACAGTTCCCGGGGGTGGCTCTGTCCCCAAAATTCACTGGAGGCAACGAGGTCTGAGAGTCCCCGGGGGTGCCTCTGTCCCCGAGAGTCACCAGGGGTGTCTCTGTCCCCAAGAGTCCCCGGGGGTGGCTCTGTCCGACACTCCTCAGGGGTGTCTCTGTCCCCGAGAGTCCCCCGGGGTGGCTCTGTCCGACAGTCCCCAGGGTGTCTCTGTCCCCGAGAGTCCCCCGGGGTGGCTCTGTCCGACAGTCCCCAGGGTGTCTCTGTCCCCGAGAGTCCCGGGGGTGGCTCTGTCCGACAGTCCTCAGGCGTGGCTCTGTCCGAGAGTCCCCCAGGGGTGGCTCCATCCGAGAGTCCCCAGGGGTGTCTCTGTCCCCAGGAATCCCCGGGGACAGCTCGGTCCCCACCTCGCGCGGCAGGCACGAGGATTTGCCGGCCGGGAATGGCTCATGGATGGGTCATAGCAAAGCCTGGGATGGAGCAGCGCGTCCCCCCCGAGCGCGGGATGTGCCGGGATGGCGCGGCCGAGTGGCGATGGCAGGAGGTGACCCCGGGTGGCAGCAGGTGACCCCGGGTGGCAGCAGGTGACGCTGCAGGCACGAGCCATGCAGGGCCCGGCGGCCGGAGCCTTACTTGCATGTAGAGCTGGGCCCTAGGGGAGGAGGTCTCCACCATCCTGTTCACCATAGTGATGAGGGTCTCGCTCTCGCTCATCTGCGGCACACAGGGAAGGAAAGGGGACACAGGTCAGCGGGGACACGCGCCTGTGACAGCGGTGACAGCTCCAGGAGCCTTCGGGGTGTAAAATGCCACCCCCTGAGGCGGCTCGGGGGGGTTCCAGCTGTGGCCTGGCGTTGCTGTTGCTCCTTTTAGAGGGATTTCTTTTTTTTGAGGGAAAACACGGATAAAACAGAGGCAGACGGCACAGACAGACAGGGACGGCGGCGGCGGCGTGGCCCGGCACACGGACGGACACACGGACAGGCCCTGGCACTGCCCCACGCCTCTGTGCCCAGCCAGGGCTGGCACGGCCCTGCAAACCCGCACTGGGAGCTGGGGAGGTGACTGAAAGCTGGCGTTGGGGACAGCAGCGTCCCCTTGTCCTGGTGGCACCGGGAATGGCACATCCCTGCTGCCAGGCACGGTCTGTGGCACTCTGTGGGGACGGGAGTGTCCCCAACCAGCTGGGCACGGCCGGGGATGGCTGAGCAGTGCCAGGTGACAAAGACACTCAAGCCACTGGTGCCAGGAGACAAAGCCACTCAAGCCACCAGTGCCAGGTGACAAAGCCACTCAAGCCACTGGTGCCAGGTGACAGAGCCACTGAAGCCCCCAGCACCATCCAGGTGACAAAGCCACTCAAGTCCCCAGTGGCAGGTGACAAAGCCACTCAAGCCCCCAGCACCATCCAGGTGACAAAGCCACTCAAGCCACTGGTGCCAGGTGACAGAGCCACTCAAGCCCCCAGCACCATCCAGGTGACAAAGCCACTCAAGCCACCAGCACCCGAGCCCCACCCAGCTCATCCCAGAGCCCCCAGCCCTGAGCAGGAAGCCTGGGGACCCCTGAAATCCAAAGGGTGACAACGCTTTGTCACCAAACCAGGGCCCAAACCCCGCTGGGGCCGCAGGCGGGGGGAGGAAGGAAAGAGAGAAAACAGAGCAGGAGGATGTTTGAAAAAACGCCCTTGACAGCGTCACTCCGAATGAACCTCTCCAGAGGCCGCCGGGGGAGGAGGAGGAGGAGGAGGAGGAGATGATGCCAAACCTTTTTAGGGAGCGTTTTTAAAGAGCCGCGGAGAGGCGGCGAGGGGAGCTTTTATTGCAGCGAGAGCTCCTGCCCGGGGCTGGCCCCGCTCCCACATCCCGGCCACCGGAGATTTGCAGCCAAATGGGATCGTGGCCGGGAGCGGGCTGGGATGGTGCCAGCCTGGCCGGGGATGCGGTTCCTGTGCCCGGTTGGGGCTTCAGTCGCTGCCTGGGAACGTCCCTGAGGGTTCTCCCGGCTGTTTCCCCCCTCCACACACTCCTGCGGTGAAGTCAGTGGAGTTTTCCTCCAAAAAGAGCTGCCAAAATCAGGGTTTTCCTCTAAAAACCCCTGGCAAAATCAGGGTTTTCCCCCGAGGTTTTCATTAAAAAAAACCTGCCTGGTAAAATCAGAGTTTTTCCTCCAAGGTTTTCCTCCAAAAAGCCCCTGGAAAATACAAGGTTTTCCTGTAAAAAACCCTGGCAAAATCAGGGTTTTCCTCCAAGGCTTTCCTCAGAAAAAAAAAACTGGCAAATAGAAGGTTTTCCTCTAAACCCTCCCTGGCAAAATCAGGGTTTTCCTCCAAGGTTTTCCTCCAAAACCCCTGGCAAAACCCAGGTTTTCCTCTAAAAGCTCTTGGCAAAATCAGGGTTTTCCTGCAAAAACTTCCAGCAAAATCAGGGTTTTCCTCCAAAACCCCAACTCAAAACAAAGGTTTTCCTCCAAAAACCTTCCAGCAAAATCAGGGTTTTCCTCCAAAACCCCAATTCAAAACCAAGGTTTTCCTCCAAGAAACCTTCAAGCAAAATCAGGGTTTTCCTCCAAAAACCTTACATCAAAATCAGGGTTTTCCTCCAAAAATCTTCCAGCAAAATCAGGGTTTTCCTTCAAAGTTTTCCTTCAAAGTTTTCCTCCAAAAACTTCTGTCAAACCCAAGATTTTCCTCCCCAAAAACCCCTCCAAGACCCCCTGAGCGCTGCTGGATTTTGCACCAAACCTTTCACCCCCGAGGGGCCACCACATCACCACCACCACGGGTCCCCACGGGTCACCTGCCACCCCTGGCCTTGGGGACAGCACGGCCACCAACCCCAACCTGGCCAATTCCAGACCCTCAGACCCCCAAAAATATCGGAATCTGTCCCCAAAACCCCCAAAACTCCTCCCAAAAAACCCAAAAAACCAAAATCCCTCCACCACACCACACAGAGGCGCTGCCGGAATTCGGGAGGGGATTTTTCTGCCGAGCGATGGAGCGGCCCCTACGGATGCAGAGGATGGAAGAAGCGCAAAAAAAAACCAAAAAAAAAAAGGGGAAAAAAAAAAGAGAACAACCGGTGCTGCTGGGATGCTGCTGGGATGCCGGGAGGGGTGAGGATGGATGGCAGGAAGGGACAGGGACACGGGGACAAGAAGCGGCCGGGCGAGGTGAGGCTGGCAGCCAGCTCTGCCTACCTGCTGGTCCAAATATTCTAGGTTTCTTTGCAACTGAAGGTCTAAAAGTTCATCCTACCAGGAGCCAGCAGGCAAGAAAGGAGCAGCAGCGGAAAAAAAAAACATATAAAAGAAGAAGCAAAAGCGGTTAAAGGGTGGGGGGAGCCTATGGAATGACCCCCTGGGGCCGGGAATGCCGCTGGGAATGTGCCCCGAGGGCCCTGGGCAGTCGGTTTGTTATTTATTTATATTTTTGGGGTTTTTTTTTTATCCTGGGGAGCCAGGTAAAAGAAGAAGAAAAAGTGATTAAGGGTGGGGGGAGCCTATGGAATGACCCCCTGGGGCCGGGAATGCCGCTGGGAATGTGCCCCGAGGGTCCTGGGCAGTCGGTTTGTTATTTATTTATATTTTTGGGGGGTTTTATTTATCCTGGGGAGACCCTGGCTCCCGGCTGCGGGCATGGATGGGCGGCATGGGTGGGGTGTGGTGGAATTCAGGCTTCTCTCTCTCCTCTCCGGGCGGTCCTGTCCCAAGGTTTTGGGATCTGCCGGGACCTGCCGGTGTCGCCCCCCAGCTCCGGGAGGGGACAGCGAGGCAGGAGGAGGAAGCAGCTGTGGCCAGATGTGAAGCAGCAGAGCGCGGGAGGGGTTTGGGGGCAGTGCTGGCCTCAGCCAGGGAGCACCCCGAGGGTCTGAGGGTGCTACAGAGGGAATTCCCACGTGGATTTCCTTCGGGAATGGCTGGGAGGGAGTGCAGGCACCAATGAGAGGCCCAGCTCTGACCCACCAAGCTGCCCCTGGGGTGCACCGGTTCCTCCCTGGCCAGCGGAGTGAGGACCCCCCCAAAACTGCCCCAGATCCCCAGGGTCACCCCCAGGGGACAGCGGGTACGTACCATCTTGTCGTGGATGGTGGGGGACGCCGGGAAGTGGTAGGGGTACACCCCGGGCGGGACGGGCCGCCTGTCACCCAGGTAATCGTACTGTGGGGAGAGGGGACCCACCCCAACGTCAGGGACACGGGACAGCAGGGGAGAGAACAGGACGGGGCAGGAGGGGGACAGGGGAATCAGTGCTCCCTGCTTGGGAGAACACCCTGGGGTGGCCCTGAGCACCACATCCCATCCCATCCCATCTCATCCCATCCCGTGGATCCCATGGATCCCATCACATGGATCCTATGGATCTCATCACATGGATCCCATCCCAATCCCATCCCATCCTATGGATTCCATCCCACACATCCCATCCAGTCCCCTCCCATCCCATGGTTCCCATCCCATGGATTCCATCCCATGGATCCAATCCCATCCCATCTGATGGATCTCATCCCATGGATTCCATCCCATCCCATCCTATGAATCCCATCCCATGGATCCAATCCCATCCCATCTGATGGATCTCATCCCATGGATCCAATCCCATCCCATCCTATGGATCCCATCCCATGGATCCAATCCCATCCTATCCTATGGATCCCATCCCGTCCCATGGATTCCATCCCATCCCACAGATCCCATCCCATCCAGTCCCCTCCCACCCCGTGGATCCCCTCCCACGGATCCCATCCCATCCCAGTGCACAAACACCAGGCAATCCCAAACCCACCCTCTCCCTCAATCCCCGGTGTCCCTTGGAGGCCGGGCCGCGCGCACTGGAGCGGACACGGCCAGGCCACCGCCACGCCCCTGCCCCGCCCGGTGCCCACCTTGGGCGAGCTGATGGACCTGCGCATCACCAGGGCGGCGGGGTCGGCGTAGACCTCGTCCCCGCGGGGCGGCAGCCTCTCGAAGCGGGCGCTGGGCGAGCGCACGGGCGAGTAGACCCTGGCGCGGGCGTAGGAGCCCTGGCTGGGCGAGCGAGGCACCGAGCGCGAGCGCGGCTGCAGCGACATCCTCCGCAGCGAGCCCGAGGCCGCCTCCACCTCGTCCAGGTAAGCGGGAGGCCTGGAGGGCGCCGGCAGCCACAGGGGGACGTCCTGGCGGCCGAAGGCGGGGTGGAAGGGACCCCCGTTGCGGAAGGAGTGGCGTTTGTCCTCCAGCGCCCAGGGCGGGCTGAGGCGGTCGAAGGCGGGCATGGAGCAGATGCTGTCGGGGCGCACGCCCGGGGGGTAGTACTGGTACTCCTCGGGGTACTGAGGTGAGTAGGGGGAGTAGTAATCGGGCACGCGGCGGGATACGGGGTAAAACCTGGTGGGGCTGGAGAGAGGGGGGATAGAGAGGTGAGAGTTGGGATGGAGGTGGGCAGGGACAGCGGGAAAGCTTCACTCGCTGCCTGGGAACCTCCCTGGGGGTTCTCCCAGCTGTTTCCTCCCTCCCCACGCTCCTGGGATGAAGTCAGTGCAAGGTTTCTTCCAAAAATTTTGGTTTCCCTCCAAAAAAACCCCGACACAAAATCATGGGTTTTCTCCAAGGTTTTCCTTTAAAAAAAACAACCCTGGCAAATACAGGGTTTTCCTCTAAAAAATCCCCAGGTGAAATCAGGGTTTTCCTCTAAGGTTTCCCACAAAAAAAAAAAAAAAGCCATGGGGAAAACAGGGTTTTCCTCTAAAAACCCTGGCAAAATCAGGATTTTCCTCCAAGGTTTTTCTCAAAACAACCCTGTGGCGATCCAGGTTTTTCCTCTAAGACCACCTGGCAAGAACAGGGTTTTTCTTCAAAAACCCAGTCAAAATCAAGGTTTTCCTCCAAAACCCCAGGCAAAATCAGAGTTTTCCTCCAAGGTTTTCCTCCAAAAACCCGGGCAAAATCAGAGCTTTCCTCCAAGGTTTTCCTCCAAAAACCCAGGCAAAAATCAAGATTTTTCCTCCCAGAGAGGGACCAACCCCGGGCGTGGGGGTCAAAGCACCCTCCCGTCCCCCCCCTCACCTGCGCAGCTCCTCGGGGGGCCCGGTGGCGCGGCGGGAGTTCACCCACTGCTGCAGCTGCGTCATGGAGCTCTTGCGCTGCGCCACCTTCTCGGGGTGGGACCTGGGGGCGACACTCCGGCGCTGGGCCCCGCTGTCCCCGTCACCTCCCGGGGGGAAGGCGGTGCTGCCGGGCCGGCTGGGCGAAGGGAACAGCCACCCGTTGGGCTGTGCCGGCCGCTCGGCGCTGACCGGACCCCGCGGCCCCTCGGGGTAAGGACTGCCCGGCTCCGAGGGCAGCTCCGGCCCGCCCAGGCCGTTGGCTTTGGCCAGAGGATCCTTCTTGCCGTCCGGCCTCTCCGAGGGTTTCCGCTCCGTCTTCTCCGAGCCGCGGCCGTCGCCCTCGCCGCGGGTCTTGGCGTCGGGCTCGGCCTTGGGGTGCTCGCGGTGGGCGGCGTTGCAGTGGTGCTGGTGCTGGTGGTGGTGGTGGTGTTTGCTGGGGGGGATGTTCTCCGAGTCCGGCTTCTCGTGCCTGGGGGTGCCAAGACACCAGAGGGGTCACCAGTGCCCCGGTGGTTCCCCCCGGGTGGGACCAGGGAAGGGTCACTGACACCCCTGGAAGTGTCTCTGGGAGCTGGATCACTGCTGAGAGCTGGATCACTGCTGAGAGCTGGATCACTGCTCAGAGCTGGATCACTGCTCAGAGCTGGATCACTGCTGAGAGCTGGATCACTGCTCACAGCTGGATCACTGCTCAGAGCTGGAATCACTGCTAAGAGCAGAAATCACTGCTGAGAGCTGGAAGAGCTGAAATCACTGCTAAGAACTGAAATTACTGCTGAGAGCTGGAAGAGCTGAAATCACTGCTGCGCGCAGAAATCACTGCTGAGAGCTGGATCACTGCTGAGAGGTGATCCCTTGCAGCCCCTGGCTGAGCCTTGCTGAGGTTACCCCGGTGCCGGAGGACTGCCCAGACCCCTCAAAGGCTGTCTCTTACGAGACTTCTCTCTCTGGGAAGACTGCAGCCTTCCAGGCCAGACCCAGCTCCCTGGGCCACCCACAAGTGGAGCCCGAACAGGGACACTCCCATCCAGCCACGCCCTGTCCCTCCCTGAGCCTCGCAGGGTCACCCAGCTCCCTTCTCCAGAGCCCCCCACGCCCCCCAAAATGTCTCTGGGGGTGGAGCAAGGACAGCCCCGTGTCCCCAGGAGGGCCAGGCAGTGCTGGTGGCACTGACCTCTGGGTGGGGGGGATCTGCACGCGGGCGGCCTCGCCCATGGCCTGGATCCAGGATTCCTGCTCCTCCGTGTTCTCGGCGCTGAAGAAGTAGGTGCGGATGCCGGCGTGCTCGGCCTGGGGAGACAGGGACCGCCCGTTACCCGCCGGCAGCTGCTCCACCCAGCACACCGTCACCTGTGGGGGCACAGAACGGGGAGAGAGACACAGACACGGCGGTGAGAGCTCCGCTGCCAGCCCGGCGCCCCAGTCCCGCTGTTTCGGGAGGGGCCAGGAGTGATCCTTCCCCTCTGTGTGTGCAGCCACCCAGAGAGAGGACAGCTCTAAAGGTCCCTCGTAGTGGGGTTTTATCCCCTTGGATTTGCACCCAGGGATCTTTTTCTGGGAGCTCTGCAGACCCCTCATAGTGGGGTTTTATCCCCTTGTATTTGCTCCCAGGGAGTTTTTTGGGAGCTCTGCAGGTCCCTCACAGCGGGGTTTTATCCCCCTCGGAGAAGCTCCCAGGGAGATTTTTGGGACCAGCCCTCCCTCCCCTGAGAGGAGCAGCACCCCAATATTGGGGTGACCAAAGGGTCCCAGCAAGAGCAGCAGCACCAGAGGAGCATCATCCATGCAGGCTGAGGGGGAAGGTGGTTTCCCGGCCCAGAAGGTGTTTTGGGAGGAAAAGGTTGGGATTTGATTCGAGATGTTGGTGCCCGTTCTCCACCCAGAACGTGCTGGAAGGAGCCTTTATTTGAGGGCCTTTCTGAAGCTTCCACCTTCCCCCCTGTGGAAAAGGGATGGGGGAAAGCGAGGAGGAGGAAGAAAAGGGAGGAGTTGGAGTTTTCCTCCTGAAAGAACTTCAAGGCTTCAACCTCTTAAAAAAAAAAAAAGAACTTAAAGAGAAAAACGAGGTCTGATTGAACCCCTCCCTTGAGTTTCCATCCTTCCCGGAGCATGCAGCCACCGTGCCCGTCTGGGGTCACCTCCTGAGCCCCCTCCCCATGCACTTCTGGAAGCTCTGCAGGCAGAGGGGAAGGTGAAATCGAAGGGATCCATCCCTGGGATTAGCGGGAGAGCAGGAGCGAGCCCCGGGGGTCCCCGAGCCCCTCTGCATGCACCAGAAACACGAGAAGGTGTTGGTACCTAGGTGGTGGTGGCTGGGTGCTGGCGTGGTGGGCGGCACCAGGAAACCCCTCCTGTCCCGGCATCCTCGCCCGCCGAGGGAGGAGGAGGAGGAGGAGGAGGAGGAGGAAACACAGACACGGGGTCAGTGGGAGTGTGGTGGGAACCTCTCTGCCCTTCCCTGGACAAAATCTTCCTCCCCAGCCCAGGAGCTGCCGAGCTCAGCAACAGCTTTGGGATGTTCTCCCCCATCAGTGTCAGGGATTTCATGGAATCACGGAATTACTGAGGCTGGAAAATCCCTCTGGGATCATCGAGTCCAAGCTGTGCCCGATCCCCACCCTGAGCACTCAGTGCCACCCCCCGGTGACACCTCCAAACCTCCCCGGGCACTGCCAAGGCCTGAGCGCCCTTTCCATGAGGAAATTCCTGCTGAAATTCCAACCTGAGCCTCCCCTGGCCCGGCCTGAGGCCGTTCCCTCTCCTCCTGTCCCTGTTCCCTGGGATGAGATCCCAAATCCCCCCCGGCTGTCCCCTCCTGGCAGGGAGTTGTCCAGAGCCAGAAATTCCCCCTGAGCCTCCTTTGCTCCAGGCTGAGCCCCTTTCCCGCTCCCTCAGGATCCTCCTGACCCTTTCCCAGCTCCCTCAGGATTCTCCAGACCCTTCCCAGCTCCCTCAGGATTCTCCAGGCCCTTCCCAGCTCCCTCAGGATTCTCCAGGCCCTTCCCAGCTCCCTCAGGATTCTCCAGACCCTTCCCTGGACACCCCCAGGTCACTTCCCTGCTGTCACCTGCAGAAGGTGACACCAGCTCGGGCACAGGGCAGACCCCCTGTGTGACCCATTGCTCTCCCTTCCCCCTAAACCCCGCTCAGCTGAGCCTCAATTCAGGTTTAAGGTGGGGGGCAGCGACACAAACCCCTCCCTTAAACTGGGAAAAACTCGGGGGGGCCCTGTGGGGACCCCAATGCCACGGGGAGGGGACATTGGGATCAACAAGGGAGTGACAGAGTGACCCAGCTGGGCTGGGGAAGGTGCCCGGGGATGCCAAAGGTGCCAAAAAAGGTGCCAGGAAAGCTCAGACCCTTCCAGGGATGGAGCAGCAGCTGCTGTCACCTCTCCCTGCTCCCCTCTCCAGCCCCACCCGTGGCAGGGTCACCCCTTTATGGTGACACTTGCCGGTCAAGCAGCTGAAACAGGGCTGGAATTGGGGACAGCAGCCATGGGGAGGGGAAAGCAGGGCAGGGACAGGGGTGGCAGCCCCCAGCAGGGCCCTGCAGAGCGGGGTGGTGGCCTTGGGGACACTGCTGTGCCCCCATTCCCCCTGGCAGAGGGGAGTGGTGGCCTTGGGGACCCTGCTGTGTCCCCATTCCCCCAGCAGACACATATCCCACCCACGGGGGGGGTCACCCCAGCCGTGCCCCATGCGCCGCCACCAAGAAAGCCACGAGAGCAGCGGGGGACCCTGCCAGCATCACCAGTGCCACCGTGCCAGTGCCACCGCGCCAGTGCCACCGCCCCAGTGCCACTGTGCCAGTGCCACGCTGTCCCCCGGCAGCCCCGGCAGAGGCACCGACCTTGAACGTGTGCTTCCTGCTGATGTTGTCCGAGGGCTGCACGGCGGCCACGCGGAAGCTGAGCAGGGGGATGCTGCCCAGGATGTTCTCCTCCTTCTCGTCTGCAATTGGGGGGGCAAATCTTGGGGTTACACCCGCCGAGGGACCCCCCACCCCCGGCACTGTCCCCCCTGTCATGCCCAGGATGCTGCCCAGGATGTTCTCCTCCTTCTCGTCTGCAATTGGGGGACAAATCTTGGGGTTACACCCGCCGAGGGACCCCCCCGGCATTGCCCCCCCGTCATGCCCAGGCTCCGTCCCACCCGCGGGATCGGCTTCCGCCTGTTGCCGCTCGGCCCCGGCCCACAAACAACCTCCTCAATTATTGATGCGAGCCCCGGGGGAGCTGCCAGGGAGGCGGGGAAAGCTCGGGATTAACCCCTCGGAGCGGAAAACACCGGGGGAAAAATAAAAAAACCCACCAGGGCAGGGCACAGAAAGAGCCGAGGGCTTGGGGGGTGGTCAGGAGCTGCGGGGGTGGCCGTACCTTTGTAGTAGAAGAGGCAGCGATCCACCAGCACGAACCAGCGCTTGTTCCACTGCTTGACCCCCGAGCTGGCCTGTCGGGAGAGGGGCAGTGAGACCGGGGTGTCCCCGGGGTGTCCCCGGGGTGTTCCCGGGGCTCTGCGGGGCCGGGAGAGGGACAGTGAGACCGGGGTGTCCCCGGGGTGTCCCCGGGGCTCTGCGGGGCCGGGAGAGGGGCAGTGACCGGGTGTCCCCGGGGCTCTGCGGGGCCGGGACAGGGGCAGTGAGACCCCAGCTGTCCCCGGGCTGTCCCCGGGGCTCTGCGGGGCCGGGAGAGGGGCAGTGACAGGCTGTCCCCGGGGCTCTGCGGGGCCGGGAAGGGCCGGCACGGGGCGGGCACCTGCTTGTAGAGCCAGCCGCTCTTGGTGACGGCGGCGTTGGGGTTCCTCTTCATGGAGTTGGAGCGTTTCCCGAAGGCGATGCCCTTGCGGGATGAGCGCGGAGCCTGCCAGGAGCCACAGGAGATGCTCAGCGCCGCGGGCTGGGGGCCCCGATTGCCATCCCGAGTTGGGGACAGCGGTGTCACAGTGTCACCCTGCCCCAGGCACTCACCCGGCCTCCTCCGGGGCGCTCCGGGGGCACCTCGGCCACCATGGTGTGGTTGGGGGGCTCGCTGGGGACGGTGGCCGGGCGTTTGCTGCCCGCCTTGCTGGACATGTCCGAGCTGTGTCTGTGATGCCAGAGAGAGGAGTCGGTGGGTTTGGGGTCGTCCCCCCACCATTGCCAGCCCCTCCGGGCTCCCCCGCCCCGATCCGCTCCGGACCGAGGGGATTTTGAGGCGACCTACTTGGGACAGTCAAGCCTTGGGGTGTCCTCGGGGACCTGGCCCGTCACTGGGTGCAGGAAGGTGTTCCGCCTTTCATTGTGGCTGCGGGGACAGCAGTGGGTGTTAGGAGTCCCCGTGTCCCCCACAGAGTTCCTCATAGAGTCACTGTGTCCCCCACAGAGTCCCCATGTCCCCCATAGAGTCCCTGTGTCCCTCGCAGAGTCCCCATGTCCCCCACAGAGTCCCTCACAGAGTCCCTGTGGCCACCACAGAGTCCCCATCTCCCTCACAGAGTCCCTGTGTCCCCCACAGAGTCCCTGTGTCCCCCACAGTCCCTCACAGAGTCCCTCACAGAGTCCCTGTGTTCCCCACAGAGTCTTCGTGTCCCTCACAGAGTCTAGAAGTCCCCCAAATATTCCCCCACAGAGTCCCCATGTCCCCCACAGAGACCCTGTGTCCCCCACAGAGTTCCTCATAGAGTCACTGTGTCCACCACAGAATCCCTGTGTCCCCCACAGAGTCCCATGTGCCATCCCATCCCACCCCATCCCATCCCACCCCATCCCATCCCATGGATCCCACCCCACCCCATCCCATCCCACCCCAGACTCAGGAGACATTAACCCCTGACAGCCCAAAAAGCCCCGCTGCTGCTGAGCTGCCTCCCCCGTCATTCCCACCCCGTTCCCTGCCGGGGATTTGGGTTTTCAGGGCACCTCAAAAACAGCCCCGGGGGATGTGTGTGCACCCCACGGTTGGGGGGTTCGCTCTCCAAAGCTCCCCAGTGACCGGCTGCTCTGGCCGGAGTCACCCTCAGCGCCCGGCCCCCGCTCCGGAGCAGCCTCGGGGCTGATGCCACAGGGCTGCAGCCGCTCCCGGAGCGTTTTCCCAGCCCGGGAATCCCCTCGGAGGGGTTCAAATCCCGGGAATTGGGGCAGGTGCCGTCCCCGCAGCCACGCTGAGGCGCGGGGAGGGCGCAATGCCCAGAGAGCGGCGCCCCAAAAGCTCCAGGCGTGGGGAGTGGGCGCCGCCAGCACCCACCAGCTGCTCCGGACCCCACACCGGGGGTCCCCCCCAATCCCTGCCCGTCACCCTGAACCCCACGCTGGGTGTCCCCTCCTCCATCCCTGCCCTGTCCCCGCAGGCTGGACCGTCCCCGCGGGCGGGACACCCCCATCCCGCAGCCCCCCATGGCTCGTCCTGGCACCCACCGCGCTGCCTTCCCCCCCCACCCCAAACCTTCCCCCCGATTCCCAACCCCCGGGAAGAGCCAAAAAACCTCCGGAAAGCAACGCCGGGAGCCGCCGGCGGGGCTGACCCCGCTCCAGAAAGTCGGCAGTGCCCATCGCCTGCCGAGCACTGCAATGCAGCAGCCACTGCCCGGCCCGAGGGTCCCGCACCGCCGCCTCCCCGCGGGGCCCCCCCAAACCTCGGGGTGGGGGTTCCTACCTCACCCTCCGATCCGCCCGAAACTTCAGCATGATCCCGGGAGCCCCTCCCGCCTCCCGGCATCGCCCCCTCGGCGGGCACGGCCGGTGCCGGCTGCCGCCGCCGCGCTGCCGGGGGACAGCGGGGACCGCGGGGGACGCGGGCGGTGGGCGAGGGCTGTGCCCGTGCTCTGCCAGCCGTGCCAGGCCCCGGCGAGCCGCGCCGGTGGCATCGGCGGCGCGGAGCTCCGGGGGGCTCCGGGAGGCTCCGGGAGCGGCGGGGTTGGGCAGCCCCGGTGTGCGGCAGGCGGCGGGGAAGGCGACAGCGGGGACAAACCCGCTCAGCGTCCCCGCAGAGGAGAGGCGAAGGGCAGCGCGGCACGGCCGCCTCCCCCCCAGCCCAGGTGCGGGGAAGGGCGACAAGGGCAGCTCGGGGGGGGCTCAAGGGGGGGTTTAGGGGGGCTCGGGAAGGTTGAGGAGGGGCTCCAGGGCTCCCCCAGCCCGGCAGGGCAGCGGGAAGGGCGGCTGTCACTGCGAGGGAAGCAGCCGAGCTGAGCTGAGATGAGCTCCGCCGCTGCCCTGGATTCGGTGGCTGCGTCCCTTCCCCCTGCTTGTGTCCCCAAAGCATCCCCGGGTGTCTCCAAAGCATCCCTCAGTGTCCCCAAACCATCCCTGAGTGTCCCCGAACCATCCCTGGGTGTCTAAACCATCGTTGTGTGTCCCCAGATCATCCCTGGGTATCCCAAAACCATCCCCGGGTGTCCCCAAACCATTCTTGGCTGTCCCCAAACCACCCCCGAGTGTCCCCAAACCATCTCTGGGTGTTCCAAACCATCCCTGGGTGTCTAAACCATCATCGTGTGTCCCCAAATCATCCCTGCGTTTCCCCAAACCATCTCCGGGTGTCCCCAAACCATCTCGGGGTGTCCCCAGACCACCCCCGGGTGTCCCCAAACCCCCCCCGGGTGTGTCCCCCTCGTCCCCGCGGCTGTTCCTCCCCTCAGGTGACACCCGGAGGAAATCCCGGGGACCAGGAGGGGCACAAACACCAACCCGGGGTGGGGGGACAGACCCCACAGCACCTCCAAATAAATCCCGGGGAGCCCTCGGGAACGGGCTGAGCAGGATTTGGGATGAGCCACGCTCCGCCCGGGCTTTGGGAAGAGAATCCAAACCCTGCGGGGCGGGCAGGAAAACCCTCGGGAAGGAGGGAGGGAAGGAATCAGGCCGACAGTTCCAAGAAAGCTCCAAAGAAGGAAGCGGAGCACGGGGAGGACGTTGGGATCCGTCCCGTCACTGCCCAGCTCTGGAAAAACCCGGCACCACCGTGGGACCCTCCCAAAAACCCGAATCGTGTCGCTTTGGGGTGAGATCAGCCCCTGTGGCCACTCCAGGGATGTCCCCTGGGATGGCACCAGCGGTCCCAGCACATCCCGAATGTGCCAACGGTGAGGCACCAACGGAGCTGAATCCAAAATAAACTGAGCCCAAACCGAATCCAAACTAAACTGAATCCAAACTAAACCGAATCCAAACTAAACTGAGTCCAAACCAAACCGAATCCAAACCAAACCAAATCCAAACCAAACCAAATCCAAACTAAACCGAATCTAAACCAAACTGAATCCAAACCAAACTGAATCCAAACTAAACCGAATCCAAACTAAACTGAGTCCAAACCAAACTGAATCCAAACCAAACTGAATCCAAACCAAACTGAGTCCAAACCAAACCGAATCCAAACCAAACCGAATCCAAACCAAATCCAAACTCAAACCAAATCCAAACCCAAACCAAACTCAAACTCTGTGAGTGTCACCCCTGTCCCCAATGCCCCCAGAGCCACCAGCACTCTGAGTGCCACCCCCTGTCCCCAGGGACCCCCAGAGCCACCAGCACTCTGTGAGTGCCACCCCCTGTCCCCAGGGACCCCCAGAGCCCGGAGCTGAGTGTCCCGGGGAGCTGACGCTGCTCCAGCTGGGGAGGAGCAGGTGACACGGTGACACGGGGACAGGAGGGAGCTGTCCCCTGCCACCAGCCCTCACTGGGACGTGCAGGGTGGCGGATGAGGGGAGCAGTGGCCCCCCCAGAACCCCAAAATCAACGGGAACCATTCCCGGGATGTCGGGGCTCCCTAAATCCCGAACAAAGCAGGATGGGGACAGGGACAGTGACCCCGCTGTCCCCACCCGCCCTGCCCAGCCCCGTGGGGGCCTCCCCACGGGCAAACCCCACCCCAGACGGCTCCGGGATCCAACCGCCGCCTCCTCCCACGCCCCGACCCCGATTCCGGAGCCCCCGCTGCCCCCAGGGGTGCCACACCGGGGTCCCCGCGCCGGGATGGAGGCGGGACAGGGCAGGGGGATGGACACAGCCCAACTCCCCCCCAGGGGCCGTAAAATCCCTTCAGCCGAAGGTTTTCCGTGTTCCCGACATCCAGGGATGGGGCTCGTGGGGCGGCCNCTTCCTTCCTTCCTTCCTTCCTTCCCTCCTTTTCCCGTATTTTTCCAACCCTTTCTTCACCTCTCCCTCTCCCTCTCCCCATCCCTCGGAAATCCTGTTCTCCCCAGGAACTGCAGCGCTCAGCACCCACGGGAGGGGACTCGGGGTCACCCTGTCACCCACGGTCCCCGCCAAGGGGACAATCCGCCCTTGGAGCAGCGAGGACAAACCGCCGAGTCCCGCTTTGCAGAGGAGCCCAGGGGTGGGAGGAAAAAAAACGGATTATAAAGCACAAAAAAAACCCTCCAGGGTCCATCCTGCAGGCACCATAGGGGTTAAAGAAATAAAAATAATAAATGGAATTAAATTCCATTCATTAGGAGGGTCTGGCAGGGCTCGGCTGCTCCAGCATCTCCACACGGGCCCATCCCAGCTCCTGGATTTGTGGGAATTCCATGGCAGCCCTGGGAGAGGGCAGGGAAGAGGAGGTGGAGGGAAAAGCGGGATGGAGAACAGCAGGAAACTCCCCGTGCCTGGCCTGGGACCACCGAACCATTCCCCCATCAATCCCAGTGCCGGTGGGTTTGCAGCACCATAAATAAACAGGAATAAAGCGGTTTGTGGGTGCTCCAAAGCCAGGGTGCTGGTGGGTTTGCAACACGATAAATAAATGGGAATAAAGCGGTTTGTGGGCACTCCAAATCCAAATTGTGCCTGGCCTGGGGTCACCGAACCATTCCCCCATCAATCCCAGTGCTGGTGGGTTTGCAGAACGATAAATAAATGGGAATAAAGCATTTTGTGGGTGCTCCAAAGCCAGGTGTGGATGGTCACAGGTTGAGGCTCCCTCAGGCCCATCCTGAGGAGCTCCTGGCAGATCCCACTGCTCCCAGCACGGATCTGCTCCTCAATCCCATCCCGGCCCCAATCCCGGCCCCTCCGGCCAGCTGAGCCAGCAATTCCTGTGTCCATCAGGGCTGGGGGTCAGGGGCAGCACAGCCCTGCTGGAGAATGAATTCCACTCCCGGAGAACAAATCCCACTCCCGGAGAATGAATCCTGCTCCTGGAGAACCAATCCCACTCCTGGAGAACCAATCCCACTGAGACCTCAAAAACCATCCCAGGGTTACTCAGACCCCAAAACCATCTCAGGGCCACTTAGACCTCAAAAACCATCCCAGGGCCACTCAGACCTCAAAAACCATCTCAGGGTCACTCCGACCCCAAAACCATCCCAGAGCCATCCAGACCCCAAACACCATCCTGGGGCCACTCTGACCCCACAGCCATCCCAGGGCCACCCTTTCCAGTGGGACACGCCGGCCACCAGCTCGGCCCGGTCCCCGTTTTTCCCGTGGGAGTCGCTCGGGGCGGGCGGGGGCGGAGGCCGGGCCGGATCCCCCGGGAAGCGGCCGGGCCGCGCTGCCAGCCCCGCCGAGCCGGCCAAAGTCCCCGGGCAGGGCGGGCCGGCAGCTCCCGAGCACCCACGGGCGACATCGGCAGCGTCACACGGGGACATCCCGGCCTTTGGAGAGGGGGGACACAGCTCCCGGTGGGATGGACGGCCCGGGAGCGCAGGGAAAGGCCGGGGATTTCCAGAGAACAAAGCGGCTGCTGGCGGCGGCGGGGAGGGCGAGTCCCCCGCTGCCGCCGCGCCAGCTGGGGTCGGGGAGAAGCACAAAAAGCACAAAAAAAAAAGCTCCGGGAGTTTGTGTTTTATCTCCCTGGAAACGCCGGCTCCGTCCCAGGCGCGGCCCACGGGGGCGGCCGGCCAAGGGGAGCCGCTGCCGCCGCTTTTACCGGGGGAGGGGGTTGGGGCGACAGCAGCATCCCGACCCCGTGGGGGGACATCGGGGAGGGTGACAGCCCGGGGTCGGGGCACAGCGGGTGACAGGCCGTGCCCCGGCAGCTCTGGTGTCACCCCGTGGTGGGGACAGAGCCCCAGTCCCTTGTGCAGGGGATCACCGGGCTCCCAGAGCTGCCATTCCCAGCTGGAGACACAATTCCCACATGGAGCCACCATTCCCAACCCAGTGCCACCATTCCCAGCTCAATGTCACAATTCCCAAATGGAACCTCCATTCCCACCTGGAACCACCATTCCCACCCAGAGCCATAATTCCCACTTGGAGCCACCATTCCCACCAGTGCCACCATTACCAGCAGGAGCCACCAGTCCCATCCAGACCCATAATTCTCACAAATGGAGCCGCCATCCCCACCCAGAGCCACTGTCCCCACCCAGTGCCACCGTTCCCACCCAGAGCCACCATCCCCACCCAGTGCCACCATCACCACCAGTGCCACCATTCCCACCCAGTGCCACCATTCCCACCCAGNATTCTCACCCAGTGTCACCAACCCCACTCAGTGCCACCGTTCCCACCAGTGCCACCATCCCCACCCAGTGCCACCATTCTCACCCAGTGCCACATCCCCATCAGTGCCACCAGAGCCACCATCCCCACCCAGTGCCACCATTCCCACCCAGTGCCACCGTTCCCATCACAACCTCTGAGCAGCCACCTGGACTGGCCCCTGGAGGGTTTGATCTCTCCCTGAGCTCTCCAAGTCTCTTCCCTGGCCGGGAATTCCTGTCCCCGGCAATCCCTGGCATCAAAGGAGCGCGGCCCCAGCCCCTCCCCGGCCAGGCCAGCTCAGGGGATTATGGCAACAGCGCTGAGAAAATCCTTCTGGGACAAATCCCTGCACCTGCCCGAGCCGTGCGGCTCCACAATGACACCCAGGTCCCGACGGTGCCGCGCCTGGCGCGCTGCTCCTGCCACCTCAGCTTGTCACCACCCTCGGGGCACCGCTGCTGGCGGCGCCACTGGCCGCAGACAATGGCCCACGAGTGCCATGGCGGGCTCCGTGTGACACGTCCGAGCTCCGTGTGACACGTCCGGGCCCAGCGTGACACGTCCAGGCTGGTGTGACACCGCCGCGGACACACGCGCGGACACTCACCGGGGCCACCGCGCGTCCCCTCCGCCCGCCGCGCCGCTCGCCCAGCCCGAGGCTCTCCCGCAGCCGGCCGGGGCGGATGATTTCCCCTCCCGAGCCCACGGAGACCGTCATTGGTATCAATCATTAACAGCCGCCGCAGCTGCCGCCGGCTTAACCCCCTCGGCTCCGGCCCGAGCGCCGGGAGCCATCCCTCGCTCCGGCTGGAAGCGTCGCTAATGGCACCGTGACGCGGCAAAGTCACCGCGGGACAAGCGGCCGGGCAGGAAAAAAGGGTTCCCGAGGGGCTCCGCACCTCCAGGGACCCGCAGCCGCTCCGGCAGTGTCCTGGCTGCGTGTCCCCCCCAGCCCTGCGAGCAGCCCCGAGTGTCCCCAGTTGTCACATCGCGGTGGCAGCCGCTGAAGTCGCCGCTGTCCCCACGCTGGGGGTGGCCGTGAGGGGCTGAGGCCGGCCAGGAGCGGCACAGAGGGGCAGGAGCTGCTCCCAGCCGGGCTCGCAGCTCCCGGAGCTCCCTCTCCCTTTCCTGCCCGCGGCTTTTCCAAGGAACATCAATGGCTGTAACTTTATCCCGGCGTGTTTACAACCCAGCTGCGCCTCTTGGCTCCCTCAGCCGTGCCGGGGGCCAGCTCGGCTCCCGCTCAGCCGCCACACGGAGCTGTCACCGTGTCCCTGTCCCCTCCCCGCCAGGCCGGGGGTCCCCCCGCGCGCTGCGGTCCCCGCGGGACCATCGGGATCGGCACCTGCATCCCCACGGAGAGGGGGCTGGAGGAAGAAGAGGAGGAAGAGGATGAGGAGGAGCAGGAGCGCTGTCCCCGTGCCTGAGCCGTGCGAAGCTGGCGGACAGATGTCCCTGTCACCTCCCCCGCCCCCGCCGCGCTCTCGGCCGCGTTACTCAACCCGCCGAGGGGTTGAATGATTAACCCCGGGCTGCGCCATCGCCGCCTCCCTGCGCTGTCCCCGCGCTGTCGCCGCGGCGCGGTGGCACCTGGGGACCCTGCGCTTCTGTCGCCAAGCCCGGGCGCCACCGGCTGCCAGCAGGTCCCCTCAGCTCGTCCCCAGGAGGGTCTCCATCGCTGTCCCTCACCGCTGTCCCATGTCCCCAGGGCTCTGGGGGTACTCACAGCACCGTCCCCACCGCCCAGCTCCCTCTTCCCGACGCGGTCACGGAGGGAATTTCACCCTTGTCCAGCCCCAGCTGCAGCGCCGGGGGCGTCCGGGCTGGAACGATCCCAAATATCCTCGGACAAACATGTGCACGGCACCACCCCGCGGGCTGCGGCCAGGGCGGCCGCGGGATGGTTCCAATCACGGCTCAAATCCCACCAAAAGGCCTCAAAACCGCCCAGGGCAGCCGGCCAGGCACAGCAGCTGATATGGGGCTGCAGATGTGGGGCTCGGGTTGGCTCCCCGTGCCCACGGGATGGGCACGGCTTTGGGAATTCCCGTTTTCCCCACACACACAGCCGGGATATAAAGCCACAAAGTCCTTGTGAGCACCCGGAATTGGGAGCACTTGGGGGGTGCAGGAAGGATGAAATGAAGCACCCCCTGCTCCCAGCGGTCATTCCTGAGGCTCCACAAATCCAGGAGCTGCTATTCCCACTCCAGCCCACCGGGATGGGGTGCAGGGAGGTGAAATGGAGCATCCTCCTGCTCCCAGCAGTGATTCCTGAGGCTCCAAAAATCCAGGAGCTGCTATTCCTGCTCCAGCACTCAGGGGGTGCAGGGGGGGTAGGATGGAGCATCCTCCTGCTCCCAGCAGTGATTCCTGAGGCTCCAGGAATCCAGCTCCAGATCCAGGAGCTGATATTCCTGCTCCAGCCCACCGGGATGGGCTGCAGGAAGGGTGAAATGAAGCATCCCCTGCTCCCAGCCGTCATTCCTGAGGCTCCACAAATCCAGGAGCTGATATTCCCGCTCCAGCCCACTGGAACAGGGTGCAGGAAGGGTGAAATGGAGCATCCCCTGCTCCCAGCAGTCATTCCTGAGGCTCCACAAATCCAGGAGCTGATATTCCCGCTCCAGCCCACCGGGATGGGGTGCAGGAAGGGTGAAATGGAGCATCCCCCTGCTCCCAGCGGTCATTCCTAAGGCTCCACAAATCCAGGAGCTGCTATTCCCACTCCAGCCCACCGGGATGGGCCGCAGGGTGAGCCCCAGCCTGGACTCCACCAGGTCGTGCCGCTCCCTGTAGAGCCTCCTGATGTTTTTTTGGATAAATTCCCCAATTTTCCACGGCCGGATCTCCCACGCTTAAAAAAAAAAACAACAAAAAACGCCAAACGCGGCACCTCAGGGCGGCGAGAGGGGCACGGGCAGCTCCAGCTTCCACCTCCCCGCTGCCGTCACGGGCTGGCGTTTCCCGGCGGGGTTTGGAGGCTCCGGATCCGGGGTTCGGGCAGCGCTGGCTCCGCCGGAGCCTCCGGTGATTCATCCCAAGCCCGCGGCCCGACCTCCCGCAGTCAAGCCCCGACACATTCGGCACATTCCTGGCATAGCCCGAGCCCCACACCTGCCGGAGCGGGAGGTTGGGAAGGTGCCAGCGGCACGATCCAGGCTCTGCCAGGAGATTTACGGATGCCAGGCAGGATCCCAAAGCCGGGATTGGCTGGGCGGGAGCGGCTCCGCTCCGGGTGACACAGCAAACTTGTCACCGTGGGCAGCTTTGTCACCTCCCCGAGTGCCCCAGTTGGCTCGTCGGTGCGGTGCCGCACGTCCCTTGAGTCGGGCTGGGTGTGAATGGGGGAAATCTCCTTTTTTAGGTCAGATCCCCCGCCTTGGGGACTGGGAACAGCCTGTCACCCGCGGTGACACAGCCGCGCCCGGGTTGTGCAAGGCACCGAGCAGCTCCCAAGGACAGGAGCGGCTCCGGCTCCGGGCTGGCCTGGGTGGCTCTCCGGCCCCAAATCCATCTGTGACACATCTCACGGCCCCGGGATTACAGCCTGAGTGACAGGAAACGCGCGGAGCGGACAAAAACATTCCCGGGAAAAGCCACGGTGGAGTGGCTGGCCCTCATGGATGATGCCACGGCAGCCCCCTCCAAAAAAAAACAGGCACGTGCCCACCTCACCAATCCCCAAAAGAACCAAAAGCCCCCCAAATCAGCTTTGTCCCAAGCAAAAAAGATTTTAAAAAACACACTCAGGGCTCCCCAAATCCCAGGATCCCCGAGGACCTGCAGCTTTGCCAAGATTTCCTCCGGCTCTGCAGCGGTGCCACCCCTTGGCACATCCCGGGGGGGATTCGCAGCCTTCCCTCGCTGTCCCCACGTGCCACAACCCTGATTTATTGTCACCTCCAGCCCACCACACCCCGCGGTGCCCGTGGGACGGCCGGGAACGGCTTTCCCGGTGAATCACAGCTCGTCCCCAACCGCGTCCTCATCAGCGCCCCAAGCCCGGAGCGGCCCCGGGGAGAAAAAGCCACGAAATCTTCTGGGAGAAAAAAAAACCCACAGGGAGCTGAACCCCGCCCCGCAAACAGCCAACCAAAGCCTGGGAGTGTCCCAGGCGGCGCGGGGACAGGACACACCTCTGTGTCACCAAACAGCCCCGGCCGTGTCGCTTGTCGCCTTCCCAGCGCCACCTCCGCAGCGCCAAGGGCGGGTTGGGCTCCGCGGGGCCCGGAGTGAAGTGGGATCATCACCGTGGGATGCTTCCAGTTGGGAATCGGGACGGTTCCAGGCCGCTTCCCAGAAATGCCATGTGAGCAGGAGCCCGCGGCCGGCTCCCCCTTCCTTCTCCCCTCCCCCGGGAATAAACGCGGCCCCGGCCCGGCCCGGCCCGGCCCTTCCTCCGCCCCGCGGGGAGGAGCAGCCTCGGGATCCGGGGAGGGAGCTGGAAGGACCGGGATGGCTGATCCGGGCTGGAGCCGGGCCAGCCCCAGCCCGGGGAGAGCCCTCGGCGGTGCCTTTGGGGGCGGCAGAGCAGCCCGGGATGGTGCTTGGGATGGTCAGAGGATTCCTGCTTGGAATGCACCAAGGATCCCTCCAAGGGTGTCACAGGATCCCTCCAAGGGTGTTACAGGATCTCTCCAAAAATGTCACAGGATCTCTCCAAAAATGTCACAGGATCCCTCCAAGGATGTCACAGGATCCCTCCAAGGGTGTCACAGGATCTCTCCAAAAATGTCACAGGATCCCTCCAAAAATACCCAGGATGCCTCTCAAAAATACCTCAGGATCCCTCCCAAATGTTACAGGATTTCTCCCAAAAGTGTCACAGGATCCCTCCCAAAAGTGCCACAGGGTCCCTCCAAGGGTCCTCCCGGGCAGGTGGGACCAAGGAGCTGCACCAGGGAACCCAGGTGACTTTCCCCCCCTCACCTTCTCCTGCCCCAGCAGGACAGACGGAGCTCAGGGAAGGACGGAGCAGGATGGAGCTGGGACCGAGCTCAGCTCCAAAGCTGCCCCTGCCAGTGCTGGAGAGTCCATTCCCAGCCCCTGGGCAGCCCAGGGATGGCTGGGAGCTGTGGGGTGGAAACCACAGACAACCCAAATCCCACAGCTATCCCACATCCCACAGCAGGCCAGGGAAAACCCTGCACAGCAATCCCAAATCCCACAACAGGCTGGGAATGATCCACCACAGCTATCCCAAATCCCACATCAGGACAAGAAAACCCACCACAGACAACCCAAATCGCACAGCTATCCCAAATCCCACAGCAGGACAGGGAAAACCCTGCACAGCAATCCCAAATCCCACAGCAGGCCAGGGAAATCCCACCACAGCCATCCCACAGCAGGCCACCCTGCACAGTAATCCCAAACTCCACAGCAGGACAGGGAAATCCCACCACAGCAATCCCAAATCCCACAGCTATCCCAAATCCCACAGCAGGCCAGGGAAAACCCTGCGCAGTAATCCCAAATCCCACAGCAGGCTGGGAATGATCCACCACAGCCATCCCAAATCCCACATCAGGACAGGAAAACCCACCACAGGCATCCCAAATCCCACATCAGGACAGAAAAAACCCACCACAGCCATCCCAAATCCCACAGCAGGAATGGGAATGGTCCACCACGGCCATCCCACATCCCACAGCAGGCCAGGGAACACCCTGCGCAGTAATCCCAAATCCCAAAGCAAGAGAAATCCCACCACAGCCATCCCAAATCCCACAGCAGGACAGGGAAATCCCACCACAGCAATCCCAAATCTCACAACAGGCTGGGAATGATCCACCACAGCCATCCCAAATTCCACAGCAGGACAGGAAAAACCCAGCACAGCAATCCCACATCCCACATCAGGGCAGGAAAACCCACCACAGGCATCCCAAATCCCACATCAGGACAGGAAAAACCCAGCACAACCATCCCAAATCCCACAGCAGGAATGGGAATGGTCCACCACAACCATCCCACATCCCAGAGCAGGCCGGGGAAAACCCAGCACAGCAACACCCCGCTGCCAAACAGGAGCTGAGGCACCTGCCGCCGGAATTTGGGGAGGAAAGGGCTTTTCCAGGCTCCAGAAAAACACTGGGGAGCATGACAGGGCCCGTCCTAAACCATCCCTTAAAAGGGAATGAAGCGGGAGACACAGCGGGGTCTGTCCCAGGTGATTTGAAGTGGCACTTCCAGGAGATTTTAACTGGAATTTCCAGGAGAATCCAGCTGGAATCTGCAGGAGAATCCCAGCCAGCTCGCTTAGGGCTGCTCCCCCAGGCTTTGTGGCACAGGGGGAGCCCCTCCAGCCGGGCAGGATCCCCCCAAAGCCGGGCAGGATCCCCCCACAGCCGGGCAGGATCCCCTCAAAGCCGGGCAGGATCCCCTCAAACCGGGCAGGATCCCCCCAAAGCCGGGCAGGATCCCCCCAAAGCCGGGCAGGATCCCCTCAAACCAGGCAGGATCCCCTCAAACCGGGCAGGATCCCCCCAAAGCTGGGCAGGATCCCCCCAAAGCCAGGCAGGATCCCCTCAAACCAGGCAGGATCCCCTCAAACCGGGCAGGATCCCCCCAAAGCTGGGCAGGATCCCCCCAAAGCCAGGCAGGATCCCCTCAAACCGGGTAGGATCCCCTCAAACCGGGCAGGATCCCCTCAAAGCCGGGCAGGATCCCCCCAAACCGGGCAGGATCCCCTCACACCGGGCGGAATTCCCTGCCCACGTCCCGGCTGGAAGCGGAGCCCTGAGCGGGCACCGGCCGCTGTCTCTGCCCCGTTCCCGGCCGTGCCAGCCCGATCCTGCTGCCACACCTTCCCCGCACCTCCGGCTGGGGATTAACCCCTGGCACAGCGCGGCCAGGCCCCCGCCGGGCCCGAACCGGCCCATTTGAAACTTCCAGGAGTTTTATCTCCAGGAGAATCCCAGCCCCGCGGCCCCGCCGGGAAATAACCCCGTGTGACATCGGGGGGGGGTTGTGTCCCCTCCCCACGAGCTGCTCCAAACTCCATTTTCAGCTCCTCCGGCGCAGTTCAAACCCCTCTAACACCTCCATCCCTCGGGGTCCATCCCTCGGGGTCCATCCCTCGGGGTCTCCCTCCATCCCGTTTTTAACCCCAGCGAGGCCGGGCGGTGAGGACGGAGCAGCCGCCGTTACCTGCTCCAGGTGTCGGAGGGGCAGAGCCGAGCCGAGGAGCTTCGGGGACGGCGGGGAAAGGACGGGGGAAAAGCCTCGGTGGCCTCCGGGAGCCGGTAGGAACAGCCCGGCTGATCAACCAGGGTTGAAACCCGAACCCGCAGCTCGGCTCCTTCCTATATAAACACCGCGCACAGCCGCGCTGGCTCTGTCACGACACTCCCGCCGCGACAGAGACGGCGACGGCGACAGCCACGCTGCCCGAGCCTCTCGTCGCCAGCCGTGCCCTCCCCCGTGCCGGTGGCAGCTCGAGGTGGAGCCTCTCGCTGGTTTTTGGGGTGGTGCTTCAGGTGAGCTCCAACCCCACGGAGCGCTCCGGGAATTTTGGTGTTTTGGGGAAAAGGGACGGGACCCCCGGGTGGGCACCGCCCTCCTGGGCAGTGTGGGAGGAGTGGAGGGGTTTAGCCTCGAAAAAACACCCCAATAAAACAAAAAAAAGAAAAAAATAAGAAAAAAAAAAGCAGGTGGGAGGGGCTCAGCTGATGGCGCACCTGTGGCCACGGGAAATGTCCCTTTCCCCAGCGGTGACATCACGGAGCGCTCCGGGAATTTGGTGTTTTGGGGAAAAGGGACGGGACCCCCGAGTGGGCACCGCCCTCCTGGGCAGTGTGGGAGGAGTGGAGGGGTTTAGCCTCGAAAAAACACCCAAAAACCCCCAAAAAAAGAAGAAAAAATATAAGAAAAAAATAAAAGCAGGTGGGAGGGGCTCAGCTGACGTCGCACCTGTGACCACAGGAAATGTCCCTNAATGTCCCTTCCCCCAGCGGTGACACCACGGGGGTGACAAGGGCAGAGCGTGCCCGGTGCCACCCTGGGGGGACTCTCAGCTGGCTGGGGACACAGTGGCTTGGTGGCCAGGATGTGACCACACCGTGCCACTGCACAACTTCCTTGTGCCACCGTGGGATTTGTGCCACCACTGGGGGACTTCCTTGTGCCACCATGGGATTTGAGCCACGGTGGGACTTCCTTGTGCCATTGTGGGGCCTCCTTGTGCCACCATTGGATTTGTGCCACCACGGGACTTCCTTGTGCCATCATGGGAATTGTATCACCACTGGGGGACTTCCTTGTGCCACTGTGGGACTTCCTTGTGCCACCACTGGATTTGTGCCACCACGAGACTTCCTCGTGCCACCGTGAGACTCGTGCCACCACTGTGGGACTCCCTTGTGTGGGAGGACATCCCGCCCTTCCCGCCTGGGGACAAAACCCTCGTCCAGGACCAAACCCTGCCCTCTGTTTTTCCCAATCCTTCAGGCTCAGCCCCTAAAAACCGGGCCGGCCACATAGCAGGGAGCGAGGCCGGGCTGGGAGCAGCTCCGGGACACGGCCACGGATCATCCCGGGAATCCTCCCCGGGAAAAGGGAATCCCGGCATTCCCGGAGCTTCGCGGCGGGGACAACTCGGCGCTGCAGAGCCGAGTTTTGGGAATACACTGAGTTTTGGGAATACACTGAGTTTTGGGAATACACTGAGTTTTGGGAATAAAGGGGCAGCTCCTGTTCCCGGCTGGATCCAGGCTGGAATTCTCCAGCGGAGGTGTCGGCAGCCAGGTCCCCGCCCCGGTTGCACAAGCGGCCCCGGGGCGCTGCAGCGATCCCGGCGCGTTTTCCAGCAGCTCCCCGAGCTCCCCGCCCCGTCCCGGGCCACCCTCTGCCACCCAGCCTCGGCCACCCGCTGTCCCCACAGCCCGCGGGGCTTGGGGACAATCCCCGGACCCTCAGCGTCCTCCAAAGGTGTTCGGGAGGGGGTTTGGAGGGGTTGGGTCGAGCGGGGTGAGGCGGCCTCGGGCTGGGGTTTTGTCCCCAGGGGCACCCCGGGGGGTTTTGGCAGATGAGGACGGCACCCAGCGAGCCCTGGGGGTGAAAATGCCCCCTCTGCGGGTCCCGAAATCACCTTCCTGCACCCAAATTCACCCCTTCCAACAACCCTAAAATCACCTTCCTGCACCCAAAATCACCTTCCTGCACCCAAAGTCACCTTCCAACAACCCTAAAATCACCTTCCAGCTACCCCAAAATCACCTTCCTGCACCCAAATTCACCTTCCTGCACCCCAAAATCCTCGGGGACTGAGCACAGAACCTCCAGCACGGTCTGGGGCTCCTGCCAGCACAGGGAGAGACTTGGGGAAGATGGAGGAGAAATCGGGAGCCTCTCCTCGAGTGTTTTGAACGCACCAACATCAAATTCACCCCAAATACGAGTTTTTTTTCCTTCTTTTGCTTAAAGAGAAGAAGGGTCGGAGCCAACCCCCCCTCCCCACACCATTCCCAGCCCAAATTCCCGCTCCATCCACTCCAGGAAAGGCGCAGCCTCCACTTTCCATGGGGCTGCTCTGTGACCTCTAACCCCACACCGAGATTTTGGGGGGGATTCCTCCACTCCCAACCCCATTTTTGGGGGGGTTCAGGCCTCCCCCTGCCTCCCACCCCGCCCCGGCAGCGGGACACGGAGCATCCCCCGCCCCTCTGCAACCCGAGCCTGAACCCAAGGTCCGGCTTATCTGCGGCACAACAAGTCTGGCGATAAGGCCGGGGAGGAGATAAGGCCGCGGCAGCCTCGGCCTTATCAGCAAACCTTTCCTCCAGCGCTGCGCCCCAAGGCTGAGGGGTTCAGCACCCCCCAAAAATCCTCCAAACTCCCCCCTCGTCAGCTTTGAGGAGCTTTAAAACTTTCACCCCGGTGGTCGTTGTTTCCCATAAAGCGCCGAGTCAGGGGAAAGGGGGAAAATTAAATTAAAATAAAACCCAAAAAACCCATAAAACAACCCCCAAACCAAATAATAAATAAATCACGGAGCAGAGCAAATAATGTGTCAGGGCTCGGGGGGGGAGGCACACCCAGCCCGGCCGCCTTAGGTGTGCCCCGGCCAAAAAAAAACAACAAAAAACCCAACAAAAAACCGCAAACAACCAAAACTGGAATTGCAAATCATCATCGCTGCTCAGCCGAGCTGAAAGGTGAGCCGAGGAAAACAAACCCGCGGCTCGGAGAGAGCGCCTGGAACACACCGGAGCCTTCCTCCTCCTCCTCCTCCTCCTCGGCACCGCTGGTTCTTGCCCAAATTTCTGAGCAGAACTTGTCCTTCCCCTTCTCCCTTTGCAAATCCCCCCTGGGAGAAAAGCGACACACACGGGCTGCGGATCGGATTTCGGGCTCATCACTTAAAGATGAAGCATTTCAAGCCCAGGGCTCAGCCCAGCCTCGGTAAAACGATGCTTGGTCCCACCCCCTCCTGGACCAGTCCGAGGCAGAGGAAACCCAGCCGGGTTTGTGGCAGGGGAGGAGGCGCCGCAAGGACCTGCCCCTGTTTCCCAGCTCGGCAGAGCTCAAGTGGAGCGTCCATGTAGAAATAATAGGAACGGGGAGGAAAATTAGGA
>VZDJ01000268.1:2146427-2164736 GCA_008694505.1 Cyanoderma ruficeps | reverse complement strand
TTCCCCTTGCTCCCTTTTCCATTTTTCCCTTTTCCCCTTTCCCCTTCCCCTTCCCTTTCCCCCTTTCCCTTTTCCCTTCCCCTCCTCCTCCATCCCCACCCTCCCGATCCCCCAGATCCCGCCGGGCCCAGGGAACCAAGGGATGGAAGCGGCTGGACAAGGGGACTGGCGGCGAGGTGACAGCGCTGTCACCCCGCGGGGAGGACACTCCGCCGGGCTGGGGACATTTCCCGCAGGGTCCGGTGGCTCAGGCAGCAGGAATGTCACAGCACCGGCTGTGGCTCCCGCCCGGGATTTTCTCATCCCAAAGCTCACCCCGAGCGGCTGGGAGGAGGCGACACCTTGGGGACAACCTCAGCAAGGGGCGGCGGCGCTGCTGGCGGCGCGTCCCGAACGGTTCTGGCACCACCTCCTGGACGAAACATTCCCGGGAAAAGAAAAAACCCGCCGGAAGCCGGGCCGGGAACGCGGCTGAGAGCGAGGGACGCGGCGCTGCCACTGTCCCCAGGCGGTGTCCCCCGGCGGTGTCCCCTCCTCGGCTGGAACACCGGAATGGGGCAGGGAGGGTTCAGGGATCATCCTTGGGGACAATTCCCACTGTCCCGGGTGANTGTCCCCAGGCGGTGTCCCCAGGCGGTGTCCCCAGGCCATGTCCCCAGGCGGTGTCCCCAGGCGGTGTCCCCAGGCGGTGTCCCCAGGCGGTGTCCCCAGGCCATGTCCCCAGGCGGTGTCCCCAGGCGGTGTCCCCAGGCCGTGTCCCCCGGCGGTGTCCCCTCCTCGGCTGGAACACCGGAATGGGGCTGGGAGGGTTCAGGGATCATCCTTGGGGACAATTCCCACTGTCCCGGGTGATCCCGGCCCCGGCCCCTGGCCTGGGACACCGCCGGGGATGGGACGGACACGGATTCCCGGGAATTCTGGGCCAGGGCGGCCCCGCCAGCGCGTGCCGGCACTGCAGGTGTGTCCCTGTCACCCCCAGGTGTGTCCCTGTCACTGCAGCTGTGTCCCTGTCACCCCCCAGGTGTGTCCCTGCCACACTCCAGGTGTGTCCCTGATACCCTCCAGGTGTGTCCCTGTCATTCCAGGTGTGTCCCTGTCACACTCCAGGTGTGTCCCTGTCANTCACATTCCAGGTGTGTTCTTGGTACTCCAGGTGTGTCCCTGTCACACTCCATGTATGTCCCTGTCACCCCATGTGTGTCCCTGTCACACTCCAGGTGTGTCCCCATCATTCCAGGTGTGTCCCTGGTACACTCCAAGTGTGTCCCTGTCACTCCAGGTGTGTCCCTGTCACTCCAAGTGTGTCCCTGTCACTCCAGGTGTGTCCCTGTCACTCCAGGTGTGTCCCTGTCACATCTGACGTGTGTCCCTGGCACCCCATGTGTGTCCTTGTCACGCTCCAGGTGCATCCCTGTCACACTCCACGGGTCCCCACCATTCCAGGTGTGTCCCTGTCACCCCCCAGGTGTGTCCCTGTCACTTGTCCCTCCTCCTCCCCGTGCCCCAAGGTCCGGGCAGGATTCCACACCGGGAACTGCACCATGAAAAAAGGGGATTTTTTTTCCCCAACTTCCTGCAATAAAAATAAAGGAAAAATCCAAAAAAACCCCAAAAATTCTGGGATTTTCAAGTCAGGATAAAGCAGGAAGAAATAATTTCCATCCAAATTAAAAACTGAAGGAATTAAGGAGAAGTTTAAGGCACTTTTAGGGTGTTTTTTTTTTAACAAAATGGAAATTATTCTGGCCAGCTGAACAAATAATTGATTTATTGACTCAACTTTGTGCAAACATTGGATTTTTTTTTCTNATTTCCATTTTTATTCCCTGCTTGGAAAATTCCCCCAACCTCCAGCTCCAAACCCCATTTTTTCCACCCCCTCCCTCAACGATTTTGATTAAAATAATCGAAGATCTGAAATTAAGAATATAAAGAGTTTTGTCCTCTCACTGAAATGATTTTTTTTTTTTTGGTGACCCCAGTGCAGGCACACAGAGTTAATACTGATTTTTTTGGGGGGGAAAAAACAGGGAATTTTTGCTTTTAAATGTCTTTAAATTTGAGATAATTTCCTTAAATGCAAGAAAATTATCAAGAGGAGCGGATTTGATATAAAAATTCACTTCAATCCCTCTCCCCAAAGCAGAATGACAGCAGAGGTTAATTAAAGAATTCAGGAATTTTCTTCCCTAAATTCAAGCACCATCCACAGCCTCGTTAAGTTTTAATTATTAATTGGGATGAGGAAAATTTCCTTGGCCTGAAAAAAACCCCCCCAAGGGATTTGTTGGACAAGAAGCCTCTGGAATAATCCTGGAAAAGGGAATGATTTCAATCAAACAAAGCAAAGCCTGGCTGGAATATTTAAAGTTCCAGAAACATCCAAAAATCGGATTATTCCATTTAAAAAAAATGGGGAAAAAATCCTTTGAAGGAAAAGATTTTATTTAAAAAATGAGGCTTTTGGAGAAGCTGGAAAAAGATGGAGAAACACACAAAAAAAGATGGAGAAACACACACAAAAAGAGGGAGAAACACACAAAATAATCAAAAAAAAACCCCCAACAAACTCTCAGGGAGTTTTAAATCAAAACTCCAATTCCAGGGAATGAACCCCATAAATATTTCCTTCGAAAGAGGTTTTGCTTCGTTATTTTTTCTTTCCAAAGTGCAAAAATCCGAGGGAAAAATCCACTTCCCCCAAGGAATGGCAGGAAAAGGCAATTTTTTTTCCTTTTTTTTTGGGGAGGGAATGGATCGAACCCCAAACAGTCTCTGCTTTTTGTGCCAAGTGCTAATTAACAGGAATGCAATCAACAACACCCTGACAGGGATTTAATTAAGGTAGCAAAACGGGGATTTGTTCCGTACTGAACCAGGGAAAAACAAAAACAACAAAACAACCAAAAAACCAGAAGGAAAAGGGGGGAAATTCCCATTTTTTCTCCCCGTTTCAGCACGTGCAGCTGCCACGGCCGGTTGAGATTCTCATTAATTTAAGGGGTGGGGAGGGTCAGGTAAATCCCAGGAGTTTGGAAGGTTCTAGAAAGGCTCAGTCCTTTGGGAATGGAATTTCTGGAGCCTGTGGAATACCCTGAGTCTGTGCTCTGTGCTCAGGCAGTAGCCAATGGCCTCCTCAGTCTCCTGGATGCGTTTTTGGAACCTGCAGCCGTCCCGGGCCAGCTCCTCCCAGGGCCCGCGGCGATCCTCCTCGCCGCTGATGTAATACTCCGTCACCTGCTCCAGGAAGGTCACCTGCAACAGCAAGGACTGATGTCAAAAACTGTCAGCAAATCGAAGTTTAAATCTGTATTTTCCTGGGCTTTAAGTCAAAGTTGGTAAATAAGTGATTCGGTGATACTCTGTCACCTGCTCCAGGAACGTCACCTGCAACAACAAGGATGGCTGTCAAAAATTCCCAGCAAACTCAAGTTTAAGTTGGTTTTTATCTGGTTTGTAAGGAGAAGTTGGTAAATGAGTGATTCGGTGATACTCCGTCACCTGGTCCAGGAATGTCACCTGGAAAAACAAAGATTGCCATCAAAAATTGTTAGCAAATTGAAGTGTAAATCTGTATTTTTCTGGGTTTTAAGTAGAAGTTGGTAAATAAGTGATTAGGGGATACTCCGTCACCTGCTCCACGAATGTCACCTGGAAAAACAAGGATTGCCGTCAAAAATTCCCAGCAAATGGAAGTTTAAATCCGTATTTTCCTGGGTTTTAAGTAGCAGTTGGTAACTAATTGCTTATGTAACACTTTGTCATATTTCAAGGAATGTGACATGGAAAAAGGAAGAATTAAATCAAAAATTCCCAGCAAATGGAAGTTTAAATCCATATTTTCCTGGGTTTTAAGTAGAAGTTGGTAAGTAAGTGCTTAGGTGATACTCTGTCACTTGGTCAAGGAAAGTCACCTGGAAAAAAGAAGGATTTCCATCAGGAGTTCTCAGCAAATGGAAGTTTAAATTGGTTTTTTTGTTGTTTATAAGTGGAAGTTGGTAAATAAGTGATTAGGGGATACTCCGTCACCTGCTCCAGGAATGTCACCTGGAAAAACAAGGATGGCTGTCAAAAATTCTCAGCAAATGGAAGTTTAAATCCGTATTTTCCTGGGCTTTAAGTAGAAGTTGGTAAATAAGTGATTCGGTAATACTTTCTCACTTGGTCCAGGAATGTCACCTGGAAAAACAAGGATTTCCACCACGAATTCTCAGCAAATGGAAGTTTAAGTTGGTTTTTATCTGGTTTGTAAGGAGAAATTGGTAAATAAGTGATTAGGGGATACTCTGTCACTTGGTCAAGGAAAGTCACCTGGAAAAAAGAAGGATTTCCATCAGGAGCTCTCAGCAAACGAAGTTTAAACTACTCCAGAGTTACTCCAGGGTTACTCCAGGCTGCCCTGGAGGCTCTGTGAGCTCATCCCAGGGGTTGTGACTATTCCAGGCCACTCCAGGCTGGGAATCCCTCTGGGATTGTTGAGGGTGATGTAATAACCCCAAAAAAACCCCAAAAAGCAGAAGGGTTTGGTTGAGTCAAGAGCCCCAGTGAGTCACCACGGGGACAGGTGAGGAAGGAACACTCAGCCCTGTGGAATTCCAAGGGGTGGAGCTCATTAAAATAAAAAAAATATTAAAAATATACACACCAAAAGTGTCAAAATCTCTCCTAGAAATCCAGGGGGTGGAGTTCACCTCAGGAAATTCAAAATATACACACCAAAAGTGTCCCAATCCTTCCTGGAACTGCAGGGGGTGGAGTTAATTAGAAAAAAATTCAAAATATACACACCAAAAGTGTCCCAATCCTTCCTGGAATTGCAGGGAGTGGAGTTCATGGTAAAGAAATTCAAAATATACACACTAAAAGTGTCAAAATCCCTCCTGGAATTCCAGGGGGTGGAGTTCATTAGAAAAAAATAAAAATATACACATCAAAAGTGTCAAAATCTCCCCTGGAATTGCAGCAGGTGGAGTTCATTGTTAGAAAATTCAAAATATACACACCAAAAGTGTCCCAATCCTTCCTGGAACTGCAGGGGGTGGAGTTCATTAGAAAAAAAATCAAATATACACATCAAAACTGTCAAAATCCCTCCTGGAATTGCAGAGGGTGGAGTTCATGGTAAAGAAATTCAAAATATACACACCAAAAGTGTCCCAATCCTTCCTGGAATTCCAGGGTGTGCAGTTCACGTTAGGAAATTTAAAATATATTAAAAATCTACACACCAAACCTGTCACTTCTAACTCATTTTAAGGGCTATTCAGCTATTTCAGGTAAATAAAGGGATTTACAGGCTCAGGATCTGCACTTGGCCGTGTTCAGACTAAGATTAGAGTCAGGATTTTAGTCTGAGTTAAGCCCAGCTTATTTCAGGCTCCTGCTGGACTATCTGTGCCTGCCCTTTCAGCTATAAAAAGGCACAAACTCAACTGCCAGCACCTCGAAAATCAGGATTGATTCCTCAAAAACACACCGGCATTCCAGAGAAAACACGGAAAGGCACCAAAAAAACCACCCCAAAAAACCAAGCGCTGCTCCATTCTCCGTTCCAGGGATTCATCAGCACAACCAGCAGGGTGTTTGTGAAAAGATGGAATTCCAAAGGGTTTGGGGGATCCCATCCCCTGGGGGACACCGCCCACCATCTCAGGGGGCTCCGGAGTTGTTTCCAAGGATGGGATGAAGAGCTGACTCCATGAATCAGCAGCAGCTGAGCATCCAAAAATTCCCTGATCCCAAGGATGGGTGGGAGCAGAGTCAGCAGGTGCCCTCAGGGCTGAGCCCAAACACTCCCAGCTTTTATTTTTATGGCATCAGGAGCAGAAATATCACACAATTCCAATGGGGAATGGCCCAAATGATCCCAAGAATTCCTGGGAATCCCTGAGGATGTGATCCCAAGGGGAGCAGAGCCAACAGGTGCCTTCAGGGCTGAGCCCAAACATTCCCAGCTTTTATTTTTATGGCTTTAGGAGCAGAAATCTCACACAATTCCAATGTGAAATGGCCTTGAGCTGCCTGAATGATCCCAGGAATTCCTGGGAATCCCTGAGGATGTGATCCCAAAGATCTGTGGGAGCAGAGTCAGCAGGTGCCCTCAGGGCTGAGCCCAAACACTCCCAGCTTTTATTTTTATGGCATCAGGAGCAGAAATATCACAGAATTCCAATGTGGAATGGCCTGAATAATCCCAAGAATTCCTGGGAATATCTGAGGATCCCAAGGATCTGTGGGAGCAGAGTCAGCAGGTGCCCTCACAGCTGAGCCCAAACACTCCCAGCTTTTATTTTTATGGCTTTAGGAGCAAAATATCACCAAATTCCAATGTGGAATGGCTTTGCGCTGGTTAAATGATCCCAGGAATCCCTGAGGATGTGATCCCAAGGATCTGTGGGAGCAGAGCCAGCAGGTGCCACGTGCCCTCAGGGCTGAACCCAAAGTACAACCAACACTCCCAGCTTTTATTTTTATGGCTTTAGGAGTGAAATATCATCGAATTCCAATGAGGAATAGCTCTGAGCTGCCTGAATAACCCCAGGAATTCCCAGGAACCCCTCAGGATGTGATCCCAAGGATCTGTGGCGTGCCCTCACACCAGAGCCCCAAGTACAACCAACACTCCCAGCTTTTATTTTTATGGCTTTAGAGCAGGAATCTCACAGAATTCCAATGAGGAATGGCCTTGAGCTGGCTGAACAACCCCAGGAATTCCCGGGAACCCCTCAGGATGTGCCAGGCCCCGCAGCAGCAGCCTCAGGAGCTGTTCCATCAGCCCCATGCCCACCTTGCAGCCGTTTTACATCAGTCGGGGCCGCGATTCCCGAGGCTCTGACGTCATTTGGGATATTGCAGCCACCTCATCCCTCCTTTCAGCACCCGGGCCGAAAATCCCTGCTGGAAACCCCGCCCCGGGACTCGGGAGAGCTCAGAATCCATTATTAACAGGAATTAAGGGAGAAAAAGAAATAAACCCGCTGGAAAAACCCCGAAAAATTATAAATATTTTGTGTTTGCATGAGCTGTTCCACCGCTGGATTGCTCAGGGATTTGGTACTCGAGTCATTCCTCATCCAGATGTTTGAGGTACCCACCTGGAACATCTGCAGCACCACAAAATTTAGGATAAATTCCTGTTTATCTACATCCTAGCACAGGCATTATTACTATTAATGCTCAAAATCATCAAAAAAAATCAAATTAATCTGCCTGTTTGGGCTCGAAAGTGCAATTTTTGATGACATCTCTTCTGTAAATAAGTATTCTGTAAATAAGTATTCTATAAATAAGTATTCTATAAATAAATACTCTATAAGTAAGTACTCTATAAGTAAGTACTCTATAAGTATCCTATAAATATTTTATAAATAGAATTTATAGAATACTCATTACATTTGTAAATATTATATTCAATATACTACATAGTATATGTTATATTTATCAATATATTAAATGCTAATAGTATATATTAACATAATTGTATATTTAACATATGTTCAATGTGTAACTCAATGTTATAATATTTAATAATATCTTAGAAACGGGAATATTGGGAGGGTTTTTAGATGGGGGCCACAGTTGACTCCACAACACTCAACAAGCCCGACTGGGGTAGTAAAAATAAAAAAAAAATCCTAAAAATTCTTTCGGTTTCAGGTCCTAAGTAACTTCCTTTCAACAGAAAGTAAAAGGCAAAACTTTCAGCTTCGGAGTTTGTCGGGATAAAAACTCAAACCAAGCCCCGGAGTTTCTGGGATGTCGAAAGGGAACAGAAATGACAACTCCAAACGGAAACGGAGCCCTGCAGAAGAAATTCCCCGCCCGGGTCGTCATCCAGTGTCACAATTTCCCCACCACGTGCCCGGGATGAGTCGCAGCATTCCAGGGAAATCACCAGCGCTGACCTCACCCCTGCTCGGCGCAGCGTGGCTTGTTTTCTTCACAACCCCCAAAACACCAAAAAATAAAAAAAATTAAGAATAAAATAGGAATAAAATCGTTACCTTTTTCCGCTTGGAAGCGGCGGTTCTCTCCTCGCGGGTGTGTTTTTCCGGCTGAGCCCTGCAGGAGGTGAGAGGCTCCGAGGTGACCGAGCCCGGCCTGTCCGGCCCCGGCAAACCCGGCGGCCCTTTTCTCTCCGCCGGCTGAAAGGCCGCCGTGAAATTCAAAGGGTTGTAGGGATCGTCCGAGCTACAGAACGAGTTCCAGAGTTTCAAGTTTTCCGCCTCATCATCCGCGCTGTCGCAGTCCCACTCGTCCTCTTGGGAGCTTGGGGAGCCCTCGGAGGACTCTGCCCACGAGTCTTCCTCTTCCTCATCCTCCTCCTCCTCTTCCATGTCCGACATTCCCTTTCCCGGCTCGCTGGAAGACGTCTGGATGGTGGCTGTGAAGTTCTGAGGGTTGTAGGGATCCAAGCTGTAGAAGGAATTCCACAGATGGAGCCTCTCGCCGTCCTGGCTGCCGGCCTCGGAGTCCGAGGGCAGCTCTTCGCTGTCAAACCCGTCATCATCTTCTTCATCATCACCCCCACCACCATCATCATCATCATCCCAGTCCTCCTCATCCTCGCTCTCCTCCCCACTGGATACTCCCCCGATGATATAATCGATTAATTTATTCGCGCAGGCAGGTCTGGTTGAAACGGGGAAGTTTCGCTCTGTTTCAGAGTCCTCATCTTCCTCTCCGACCGAGGCTTCCTCCTCCTCCTCCTCCTCAGCCTCATCCCGGAGCCCGTCCCGCTCCACGGGGACAGCCCCGGGCTGTGTCCCCTCACCCTCGGGCTGCTCTAAATCGCCGCTGTCCTCCCCGATTTCTCGGCGGACACCCTTGTGCTGCTGCTGCTGCTCCTCCTCCAGGCTGTGGTAGCCGTGGTCGGGGTCGGGCACGGGCAGATGCCAGCGCTGGAGGAACGCCAGGCGTTTGCTGCGCAGGAATTCGACCTCGGGCAAGCCCTCGGCTCGCAGGGGTTGGGGCAGATGGTTCTTGCTCTGCTCCAAGCTCAGCACGTACCAATCCACGGGAAGAGTCCCCAAGCTGCTCCGCACCAGCCCGGCTCCCCACAGCCCCACGGGGGGCTCGGGGCCGCTCTCCGGCCGCTTCTCCGGGGGTTCCTGCTCGGCCCAGCCCAGCGAGGTGTCCGCCTTGGGCAGCAGCACCAGCGGCGGCGGTGCCTTGGCGGGGCACAGCGCGGAGCTCAGCGCGGCGCCGGGCAGCAGCCGCTGCAGGAGGGCCGGCAGCGGTGACAGCAGCTGCGACACCACGCGCAGCCACGAGAAGGGCGGGCTCGCCTGCGACGAGCCGCCGGCGGGGGCCGCGCTGGGCCCCGCCAGCTTCGGCCAGGCCCCGGCCAGGCCCAGTCGGGCCCATCCCAAGCCGGGGCCGGCGCGTTCGCGACCGCTGTGCTCCATGAGGCCGTTCAGCGCTGCCAGCGGTGCGGAGGGGCGTGTGGAGCGGCGCTCCGTGGCGGGGCGGTGAATGTGAAGGCTCGGGGGACGGCGGGCAGCTCCGGTTCGGGTCTCGACTCCATCCTGAGGCAGCTTCAGCACAAAATGGCGGCGCCGCCGCCTCGGCGCTTCCTGCCCCGACAGGGAGGGGCGGGGCTGTAGCATCATTACCACGCCCACTCCGCGTCATCACCTCCCATTGGGCGGTGTCGGCGAGGCCACGCCCACTCATTCTGTGACCACGCCCCGTTAGTATTGCATCAGCCGGCCCGCGGCGCGCGGCAGCGCCCCCTGGCAGCGCGGCGGGGGGAGGCCCCGAACCCACCCGGGGTCGGTCAGGGGCACTTTGGGGACACTTTGGGGACACTTTGTGGACACTTTGTCAGCCCCAGGGACAGCGGTGGGTGAGGGGCGCACTGCGAGATGGGCTGCAAGATCCTGAGGGTTGAGGGAGGCAGACCCCGGACCCCCAGGGTGGGCAGAGGTGCGGGCAGATGTGCAGAAGTGCGGGCAGATGTGCGCCCAGATGTGCAGGCAGAGGGGCAGATGTGCCACCCCGTGCCTTTCATCCCCTTTCCTGACCCCATTCCAAGGCAGGAAATTCCCAACTACCCCCACCCTTGGGAACCCAGGCCGCCCCCACGCCCCAACTGCCAGCAGAGCCAATATTTAAAACTTTTAATATAAAGGTTAAAGTTAATTATTCTCGATCCTGAGAAACATTTCGTCCGTTTACGGAGCTGTCGCTGTAAACAAAGCACCACAGGCACCAAGCCCGCACCCGGGGCCGGGTTGGCAGGCGGGGAGGGGACACAGATTGTCCCCAAGGGCACGGGGACAGCAAAGGTGGGACGGGCACCCCGCCACGCCGCTCTCCTTTGGGAGCGAATTCCCCGCGGTGGGAATTGCCCAGTTCCTGGGGTGGGGGGTCTCCACAAACCCCGAACCCCCCTGTGCCACCTCCCCCTCCCCTCCGCCCCCCGCTGCTCACTCTACTCGTTATTAAAAACAATTAAAATACCGAGATCCCAAAGGAAGAAATAACCCCCACCCCCGAAACCGCCCCACCACGCCCCTCCCTCCCCGCGTTGCTCCCTTGACACAAGGTAAACTTAAAAAAGAAGCCACCTGGGCAGCGCCCTTTTTGGGGGGACACGCCCGGGGGTCCCTGGGGTGGGGTGGAGGGACTCAGAGGGTGCCGTGGCCTCGGGAGCCCAGGGCGAACCAGCCCATCTTCTCCTGGGCCAGGTCCAGGTCTCGGAGGCGAATCCCCACTTCCCCCAGCAGGATGTTCTCCCAAAATCCTTCCTCGCTCAGCACGCTCAGCCGCAGCTCCCGCTGCTCCAGGTCCCCCCGGGGGATCCCGTCGTACACCAGCTGTGGGACACAACGGGGACAAAACCCTCAGCCACGGGGCACCCGTGGGGACACCCCAAATCTGTCCTCCGTCCCGCTCACCATCTCGTTGTAGGTGGGGTTGCAGGTTTTTCGGGCCACTTTGGTTTTCCTCTTGGTGGTTTTTTGGGGGTCGGGCAGCAGGTAGGTCTTGACGTAGGGGTCGGGGTCGTTGCCGTCCTGCAGGGGTGGCTGTGGGGCAGGGTGGGGACATGGTGTGAGCACGGGGAGGGGACGGTCCCCCCCCCCAGCCCTGCTCTCCCCATGGGTGCCGTNTTGACGTAGGGGTCGGGGTCGTTGCCGTCCTGCAGGGGTGGCTGTGGGGCAGGGTGGGGACATGGTGTGAGCACGGGGAGGGGACGGTCCCTCCCCAGCCCTGCTCTCCCCGTGGGTGCCGTGGTCCTACCAGCCCTCGGATGTGCATCACCATGATGAAGAGCTTGTTGTTCTTGTAGGAGATGGAGAGTTTCACCTCCCCGCCGACCTTGCCCAGGGATCGAGCCCAGGTGGCATCTGGAGAGGGGGACAGGAGGGACGGGAGACACTGATGCCAACCCCCACCCCCAAATCACCCCCAAAATCAGCCCCCAAAATCGCCCCGTCCCCACCTGTCGGCTTCGGGGTGGGGTTGGTTCCAGCTGCCTTCTCATCCCGGGGCAGGGGGTGGAAGAAGGTGTAGATGAGGTCACACTGCAGGGTCAGGAGGTGACATCAGGGTGACAGCAGTGACAACATCCCAGCCATTCACAACCAGGCCGCATGGGGCACACGCACCAATGCTGACACTACGAGCTGACACTGTCCCCAAGCCTTCCCCCACCTCGCTGGTGGCCCTGGCACTGTCCCCACCTCCCTGCGGCCCCCTGCCCGTGTCCCCACCTCTGCCACCTCGGGGGCGGCATGGATCAGGTGCCAGATGTAGCCGTTGAGCTCCTCCTTGCGCCGCTCGGCCACCGCCTCGCCCCGCGAGCGCCCGATGACGAACCTGCTGGGGAAGCTGTGGGGACAGACACCCTCAGAGGGGTCCCAAGGTGGGGGGGGGGTGTTTTTGGGCAGTCCCCGGAGGTCCTGAGGGGCTCCAGGGGGTACCTGGGCAGCAGCGAGGAGGGGAAGAGGAGGCGCAGCTTGTTGTGCAGCTCCTGGAACTCCTCGAAGGTGCGCTGCACGAAGGTCACCTCGTTGTCCCGCTGCACCTTCACCACGTAGGTCTGCGGAGAGGTGGGGTGGTGGGATGGGGACCTGGAGCGCCCTGATCTCAGCCTGGGCCTGTCCCCAGCTGTCCCCTGAGCCCAGCCTGTCCCTGGGTGCTGCTCTGAGCTTTCTGTCTTTTTGCTTTAGCGAAGAATTTTCTCATGCAGCTTCATCTAACAATGTGTGTTTTTAAAACGTTTGCACACTTCTCCTCTGAGAGAAGAAATGGTTGATGGTGATGTCCACCATACAGGTGAAGAAGTAGCAACCTCTGTAACCAATCTTTTAACCTCCGTACAAATGTATAAAAAACTCAGATTTGCAAATGAAGCAAAGAAAAGTTGTTCCTTCACCTGCTGTGTGTGTGTGAACCTCATCTCTGTGTCCCTGAAGTGGGACACGCCTGTCGCGGGGCGAAGCTGTTGTAGAAAAACTCTCTTTTAATTTTATTTTGACTCCAGTATTTATAGATATGTACAGAGGTCAAGGGATTGGCTGGACAGGTCGCCACCCGTTCAACCCGGATGGTGGGCATCACCATCAATCATTTCTTCTCTCACAGGAGAATTATGTAAACATCCTAAGGATAGATACTGTTTTCATGAAAGCTGCGTGAAGAAAGTTCTACAGAAAGACAAAACACAGAAACCTCAAGGCAACACACGCCCGGCCTCGACGAGCCACCCCCGGGGGGCCCCACTCACGTAGCCCTTGCTGGGGTGGAAGACCCTCTCGTGGCGGCAGAGGAAGACGTCGCGGATCCGGCCGGACGTTTTGAGGGTGTGCGTGCGGGGGGCGAAGGACAGCGTGGGCCGCGCCTCCGAGCCCGCGAACTTCATCTGCGCCAGGTTGTGGATGAAGAAGTTGAGCTTGGTGGCCACGCTGCCCAGGCTGGACTCGATCAACCTGCAACGAGGCCGCCGCGCGCTCAGTGCCGCCGTCCGAGGGACCTTCCGGCCGCGTCACCCCCACGATGTCCCCTACCTGGTGAAGTAGGTGGTGGCATCGGCGTCAGAGTCCTGCGGCCTCAGCGCGTCGTAGACATACTTGAGGTCCTCCAGGTCGGAGAGCTCGGGGATGCCACAGGACAGCATCTGGCAGGGATGAGGACAGGGGTGAGGACAGGGGACAGAGGGACCCCCTGAGGGGGATTTTGTGGCCCCCACCCCGGCTCTCACCAGCCCCAGCAGGTTGAGGAAGAGGTGGGTGTGCTTGCGGATCAGGTTGTAGGCCTGGCAGCACAGGTCCACGAAGTCGTGGAAGCGGCTGGAGGGCTTGTCCCCGCCGTTGATGACGTATGCCATGTCCGAGGTGAAGACGAAGGGCGCCCGGTCCCTGCGCAGGGGGACAGGAGGGACAAAGTGACCAGGGATGGGTTGAGGAGAGGGAGAGGTCACCCACAGGACATGGAGAGGGAGAGGTCACCCATCATCAGGACACGGAGAAGGAAAGGTCACTCATCACCATGACAAGGACAGGGAAAGGTCACTCATCACCAGGACATGGAGAGGGAGAGGTGGCCCATCATCAGGACATGGAGAAGGAAAGGGGTCATTCATCACCATGACAAGGACAGGGAGAGGTCACTCATCACCAGGACAAGGAGAGAAGGAGGTCACCTCCCACCAGGACAAGGAGAGGGAAAGGTCACTGATGACCAGGATGAGGAAAGGGAAAGGTCACCCACCACCAGGACAAGGAGAGGGAAAGGTCACCCACCACCAGGACAGGGACAGGGAGCTCCCCCCTCCACAGGGGTGAGAGCAGGAGGTCCCCGGGGCCTCTCTCACCTCTTGATGTTGCCGAACATCTGCGCGTGGCCCAGGAACCTGCCGAAATCGATGTGGAACATGTGGCCCGTGGTCTTGAGCATGATGTTGTCGTTGTGCCTGTCACAGATGCCCAGCACGTAGGTGGCCACGCAGCAGCCGGCGCAGGAGTAGATGAAGTTCTCCACGGCCTGCGAGGAAAGGGGAGAGGACAAGGAGAAAGGATGGGAAGCATCCAGGGGCTGCTCCCTGGGATGGGGGACACGAGGAGCAGGGATCCTTCCTCACCTTCTCATACTCATCCTCCTTGGGGTTGTGTTTCTGCAGCCAGTCCGCCAGCGGCCGGTCCTTGAAGGAGCCGGTGACGCCGTGCTCCACCTGGATCTTCCGCAGGGTCTCGGCGTTGGGGATCATCTCCACCATGCCTGGCAGGTGGGACAGCGGGGTGAGACCCTCCCAAAAACCACCCCGACCCCCTTTGTCACCAACCCCAGGAACCACCACCCCGACTGTAGCAATGCATCTGTACAACACAGGCCGTCCTGATGCCCCAGCCAAACTGGTGGTGAGGAGTATCATCAAACCACCTGCAGTTTGGTTGTTAGAGCTCTCAGGAACTCCTCAAGGTTACTGAGAAAACAACAGGATCAAAAATAAGAAGAGAGAGCCTGAGAAATTGTCTGCAAAAAATGTAAACCCTGGATAGGGGAAGCACAAGGTGAGGATGGACATTCACCAACTGGATGTCCTGAAGGATGTGTCCTGCCTCAGGAAGAAGCAGCTTGGCCAACCCAGAGATGCCCAGGTGGGGAGCAGACCTATAGAATCTATATCTGCCATGAAATGTGAACAATAAACAGCTTCTGTTGCGATCATATTGTTCTGTTATTCACATTTCCCCCATGAAGAAGCAGCTGGGCCAACCCAGAGATGCCCAGGTGGACAGCAGACCTATAGAATCTATATCTGCCATGCAATGTGAACAATGAACAGCTTCTGTTGGAACCATGTTGGTTCTGTTATTCAGTGGCCCATTTCCCCCCTGCACCCCCTTTGTCACCAGCTCAACCCCTCCCTGCCCGTCACCACGGAGTGACAGGGATGGGCTGGTGGGATCAGGGATGGGCTGGTGGGATCAGGTGTCCCAAGCCACCCCCAGCCCCACCCGGAGCTCGGTGACCCCTGGGGACAGCCAGACTCTGTCTCACCTCGGCCGCGGCCGGTGGAGAAGCAGCGGAAGATGACCATGCGCATGTCCAGCCCCTCCTGCACCCAGATCTTGTTCATGATGCGGATCATCTGCAGCGTCAGCATGTCCTGCCGCAGGTCATCGCCGCACTGCCGGGGGAGAGAGGCACCACGGCCATCAGCCACCAGGGCCACCAGAGCCAGGGGAGAGCCACCAGAGCCACCAGAGCCAGGGGAGAACCATCACAGCCACCAGAGCCATCAGAGCCAGGGGAGAACCATCAGAGCCACCAGAGCCACCAGAACCACCAGAGCCAAAAAGAGCCTTCAGGGCCATGAGAGCCACCAGAGCCAGGGGAGAGTCACCAGAGCCACCAGAGCCAGGGGAGAACCATGAGAGCCACCAGAGCCATCAGAACCATCAGAACCACCAAAGCCAAAAAGAGCCTTCAGGGCCACGAGAGCCACCAGAGCCACCAGAGCCAGGGGAGAGCCACCAGAGCCATCAGAGCCATCAAAGTCAGGGAAGAGCCCTCGGAGCCCTCGGAGCCCCGAGCAGGGGCAATCTCGGGGGGCTGTGCCGGGATTTGGGCATTCCCACAAGCGCCGGGCTCACCTTGAAGATGACGCGGATGTTCTCCCCGAGCGGATCCACGTTCTGGAAGGACAGCTTGAGGGGGACGGCGTTGGAGTTGAAGTAGGAGCAGTCCTGCCGTGGGGAGGAGGGTCAGGGCGGGCTGGGGGCCGGCAGAGGAGCCCCCCGAGCCCCCCGGGGCCGGCACTCACCCGGGGCACGATGCCCTTGACCAGCAGGCTGGGGCTGAGCGGCAGCCGGCATGAGCCATGGGCCTTGAAGAACTGAGCCACGTCCTCCAGCCCCTCGCGCAGGATGGCCTGCGGGAACGGGACCGTGGGAACGGGATCCGTGGGATCCATGGGATCCGTGAGATCCATGGGAATGGGACCCATGGGAATGGGGTCCATGGGATCCATGGGAATGGGACCCATGGGAATGGGTGGGATCCATGGGAATGGTATCCATGGGAATGGGATCCATGGGAATGGGATCCATGGGATCCACAGGAATGGGATGGGATCCATGGGAATGGGATAGAGGATGAGGTGAGATCAATGGGAATGGGATGGGGTGGGATCTGTGGGATGGGATTCATGGGATGGGGTGGGCAATGGAATGACCATGGGATAGGGCGGCTGGGAGCGGGGCGGGGATGGAATGGGATGGAATCCATGGGAATGGGATGGGATGGGATGAGATAGGATGGATCGGGATGGGATGGGATGGGATCCCAGCCCCCCAACACCCCTCCCAGCCCCCCAGCACCCACCTGTCGGGCCGAGGGGGCGGCGTCGCGGACCTGCTGTGCCAGCCTGGCCAGCGTGCCCACCAGCAGGCACTGCCGGTCGAACTCCTCGCGCAGCCCCTTCCCGCAGCAGCACAGCAGCGCCGCCAGCAGGTACTGGTACCGGATACTGAACTGAGAGTCCTTCAGGCCGTCCTTGAGCAGCCTGCGGGGACACGCGGGGTCAGGGCGGGCGTGGGGACACCGCTGGCTTGGGGACACACAGGGTCAGGGCGGGCTTGGGGACACCGCTGGCCTGGGGACACCAGGGGTCAGACCAGGCTTGGGGACACCGCTGGCCTGGGGACACCAGGGGTCAGACCAGGCTTGGGGACACCGCTGGCCTGGGGACACGCGGGGTCAGGGCGGGCTTGGGGACACACGGGGTCAGGCCGGGCTTGGGGACACTGCTGGCCTGGGGACACCAGGGGTCAGGCCGGGTTTGGGGACCCCACTGGCTTGGGGACACCAGGGGTCAGGCCAGGCTCAGGGTCCTGTCCAGCTTGGAGACACACGGGGTCAGGCCAGGTTTGGGGACCCCACTGACTTGGGGACACACAGGGTCAGGCCAGGCTCAGGGTCACACTCGGCTTGGAGACACGCAGGGTCAGGCCAGGTTTGGGGACCCACTGACTTGGGGACACACGGGGTCAGGCCAGGCTCAGGGTGTCCCCACAGCCCCCCAGAGCCCCCCAAACCCACCAGAAGAAGTAGTGTGTGATCTTGAGGTCACAGATGGCTCTCTTCATGAGGAAGCGCACCAGGGGACTGTCCAGGTAGCACTCGTACTTGAGGGCCTGCGCAGGGGACAGCGTCACACGGTGACACCCGCGGCCACCCCCCGCGCCGCGCCCCGGGGCCACCACACACCTGGACCAGCTGGGGCAGGTAATCCAAGAGCTCCGTGTCCGAGATGGAGTCGATCCACTGCACGGCTGTCCTCCTCACCTCCTGGTCAGGGAACCTGCAGCCACCACGTGCTGTGTCAGGTGACAGTGCCACACGGCCCGGGGACTGTCCCCACGGCCAGCCGTGCTGCGTCAGGTGACAGTGCCACACGGCCCAGGGCTGTCCCCAAGGCCCCGGGGCTGTCCCCATGGCCGTGCTGCGTGAGGTGACAGTGCCAGATGGCCCAGGGCTGTCCAGTGCCACACAGCCCAGGACTGTCCAGTGCCACATGGCCCGGGCTGTGCCCAAGGTCCCGGGGCTGTCCCCATGGCCATGCTGCGTCAGGTGACAGTGCCACACGGCCCGGCCCAGGCTGTCCCCAAGGTCCCGGGGCTGTCCCCAGGGCCCAGGGGTGGCTCTTACGTGGCGTGCAGCAGCCCCAGGGCGTCCTGGTGGCTCATGGAGGTCCACTGGCTGAGCAGGGCGTAGATGTCGGGCAGGCAGCCCCAGTCCCAGCTGGGGGCACTGGCCAGCAGCATGGGCAGGGCGCCGGGGGACGAGTGACAGTGACAGCGCTTCTCCCACAGCCGCTGCCGGTCCGCCTCCGTCAGCCTGCGGGGACAGCGGGGACAGCGGGGACAGCGTCAGCCAGGGCGTGGCAGCGGCGGGTAGGGGCGGGACGGGGAGGAGGGGGCATCCCTGTGTCCCCAAAATGCGTGGGAGCTCAGGGAGGTGACATCTCTGTGTCCCCAAAACGCGTGGGAGGTCAGTGAGGTGACATCCCTGTGTCCCCAAAACATGTGGGAGCACAGGTAGGTGACATCTCTGTGTCCCCAGATATGTGGGAGCACAGGGAGGTGACATTCCTGTCATCCCAAAAACACAGGGATGGGATGGGGCTGGAAGGTTTGGGAAGGTGACATTCCTGTGTCCCCAAAACACATGGAAGGTTGGGGAGGTGACGGCCCTATGACCCCAGAGCACACGGGGCTGGCAGGACTGGGAGGTGACATCCCTGTGACCCCAAAGGACACGGGGCTGGCAGGACGGGGAAGTGACATCCCTGTGACCCCA
>VZDJ01000268.1:2086001-2106707 GCA_008694505.1 Cyanoderma ruficeps | reverse complement strand
TCTTTCCCATTTTCCCCCCTTTTCTTTCCGATTTTTCCCTCCTTTTCTTTCCTAATTTTCCCCTCCTTTCCTTCCCTAATTTTCCCCCCTTTTCTAATTTTTCTCCCTGTTCTTGCCCATTTTTCCCCAAGCCTGACTCCAGCACCAGCTGCATTTAGGAACCCCTCACCTTCAGGCTGGTTTTTTTTATGGAATTACCAGCTCCAGAAGGAAACCTTCCAACACCCGGAATATTTTTCACTCCCTGAAAAATCACATTTAGGAAGGATGAGCCTCCTTGGTTTTCCCTCAGGGATTGAAAACCCGGCAGCTGGAAGGTGATAAAAGGAAAAAAAAACAAACAGAGGTTTGGGATAGATCCTGGATTTTGCTCCCTTTGAATTCAGGTGGAATTTTCTGCCACTTTTCAGATTTTTCCCCATTCCCTGTGGGATTCCTGCTGGGGATCAGCCTCATCCAGGAGGGAATTTTCCTGTCAGATTAAAAGGGGAGCAGGCAGGAGGCAGCTTCTCTTCTCTCTGCTCAGAGCCAGACTCAGGAAGATTCCTGCTAATTGGATTCTTCTTAATTTAGCTCGACCTTTTAATTAACTCTCGGGAGCAGCAGCTTCAGCTGGATCCAGCTGTGTCCAGCTCTGTGCATGGAATTTTCCTTTATTTTCCCTTTTCTTTTCATTCCTCACGCCCAAACCCTTCAGGAAGAGCAGGAATCCTCAGGAATTCCTAAAAAAAAACCCCAAAACTTGTTCCCCTTCCAGGCAGGATTCCCTCTGGAATCCTGGTGTTTGAGGAATGGGTTTGCATTCCCTGCAAACCAAGCAGGAAACTAAACAAAAATGGGAATTATTTTTTTGGGGGTGGATCTGTCATATTTTGACATTTCCCCCGTGGGGATTTCTTGGAGCTTTCAGATGTTTTGGGAGCGATTTTTTTATTCTCCCGTATCGAGGAAAACCTCAGTTGGAAAAGCAGCTCTTGGAAAAATTTGGGAATTTCCTGGATGGACAAACCAGCCTTGGAAAGTCCAGGGAAAATGAGGAAAATCCAACAACACCCCGGTGGTTTTTAGGGAACCTCGGGGGCGATTCCAAATCCAGGAGTAACAGATCCACAGATATCCGAACTCGCCAGGAATTCTTCTGGCAAAGCCCTGGAGCTTGGGATGGCCGCAGGGAAAAGAATCGTTTTTCCCTTTGGGAAGAATATTCCGAATTTGGGATGGTTGCAGGAAAAAAGAATTTGGGAAGAGGATTTTGAATTTAGGATGGCTGTAGGAAATAGAATAGTTTTTCCCTTTGGGAAGAATATTCTGAATTTGGGATGGTTGTAGGACATAGAATCATTTTTCCTTTTGGCAAGAATAATCCCAAATTGGAATGGCTGTGGAAAGCAGAATAATTTTTCCTTTTGGGAAGAATAATCTGACTTTGGAATGGCTGTAGAAAACAGAATCGTTTTCCCTTTGGGAAGAATATTCCGAATTCAGGATGGCTGTAGGACTTAGAATAATTTTTCCTTTTGGGAAGAATAATCTGAAATTGGAACGACCGTAAAAAACAGAATCATTTTTCCCTTTGGGAAGAATATTCTGAATTTGGGATGGTTGCAGGAAAAAAGAATTTGGGAAGAGGATTGTGAATTTAGGATGGCTGTAGGAAATAGAATAATTTTTCCCTGTGGGAAGAATATTCTGAATTTGGGATGGCTGTAGGACATAGAATCATTTTCCCTTTGGCAAGAATATTCTGAATTTGGAATGGCTGTAGGAAATGGAATCCTTTTCCTTTTGGGAAGAATAATCTGACTTTGGAATGGCTGTAGGAAACAGAATCACTTTTCCCTTTGGGAGTAATATTCTGAATTTGATATGACCATAGCAAAAAAGTGCCTTTGGGCAAGAGTTATCTGAATTTGAAATGGCTGTAGGAAATAGAATCATTTTTCCCTTTGGGAAGAATATTCTGAATTTGGGATGGCTGTAGGAAACTGAATATTTTTTTCCTTTTGGGAATAATAATCTGAAATTGGAACGACTGTAAAAAACAGAATTGTTTTTCCCTTTGAGAAGAATATTCTGAATTTGGGATGCCTGTAGGAAACTGAATATTTTTTTTTTCCCTTCGGGAAGAATATTCTGAATTTGAAATGGCTGTAGGACACTGAATATTTTTTTCCTTTTGGGAATAATAATCTGAAATTGGAACGACCCTGGAGAACAGAATCATTTTTCCCTTTGGGAACAATATTCCGAATTCAGGATGGCTGTAGGACTTAGAATAATTTTTCCTTTTGGGAATAATAATCTGAAATTGGAACGACCGTAAAAAACAGAATCGTTTTTCCCTTTGAGAAGAATATTCTGAATTTGGGATGGCTGTAGGACATAGAATAATTTTCCCTTTGGCAAGAATAATCTGAATTTGGAATGGCTGTAGGACATAGAATCATTTTTCCTTTTGGCAAGAATAATCTGAATTTGGAATGGCTGTAGGAAATGGAATCCTTTTCCTTTTGGGAAGAATATTCTGAATTTGGGATGCCTGTAGGAAACTGAATATTTTTTTTTTCCCTTCGAGAAGAATATTCTGAATTTGAGATGGCTGTAGGAAACTGAATATTTTTTTTTCCCTTTGAGAAGAATATTCTGAATTTGAAATGGCTGTAGGACATAGAATCTGAAATTGGAAGGGCTGTAACAAACAGAATCTTTGAGAGGAACATCCTGAATTTTCACCCAGCTCCTTCTCCCTCCCCATCCCTAAACCCCCCAATCCATCCCCTCGGAGGACACCAAACCTTTCCCGGCGTGACCCCCCCGAGCTCTGCCAAGGCCGGCCTGGTTGGTTGCGTGGTGTGAGAGGGAAGGGAAGGATTTTCCTTGTGTTTTACCTGCTATCTGCAGATGCTGCACAGACTCTCCCAAAGGAGCAGAGCGTCGCTAAGCCCAGCCCAGACCAGCCGCAGGTAAAATCCCACCGCCCGGTGGGTTTTTTGTTTTTTTTTTTTTCTTGTACAGAGTCGCCCCTTCTCTGTACCCTCTGCATGGACTGCCAGAACTTTTTTTTAGGATTTTTTTTGTCACCTTCCTGAGGGAAAAAAAATTTTAAAAAAATCCCCCTCCCCTTGAAATTTAAAAATAATAAAAATAAAAAAGTTCTTGGAGTCCACAGAGCAGGGACAGAGCCACCCTTCTCTGTTCTCCTCGTGACAGAGTGCCAGTCTCTGAGCGCGTTTTTCTGGGGTGCAGCACTTCCAGCCCTCGGCTTCTCCAGCCCCTTCTCCTGCTTTTTGTGCCCCTTTCCCCTTTATTTTTTTTTGTTATCCCACTTCTTCCTCCCGGTAGGAATAATTAATTCGCCGTGCCTAGTTTAGGGTTTTGTTTTCCAGCAGCTTTTCAGGCAGAGGCGAAAACTGAGGGAAAAAAATCTCGGCGCTTCCCAAGTTTTTTCCAGTTTAGGGTGAGGGCCGGGAGGTGTCAGAGAGTCACAAAATCACTTTTACTGCAGGAAAAACGTCAACTCTGGGATGTTTTTTGCCAAGCTGAAGATTTTTTTCCTCGGTTGTTAGCGCTGATTCCAGAGGCTTGAAAGATAAAACAGTTTGTAGGCGTGTTTTTTGTTTCTTTTTTAAAATTCTGATTTATTTGCTCTTCCTTACCTGCTTGCTCTGGTCCTGCAGCTGGTGCTCGGGGATGGAAGTGCTGCATCCCCTTGTCCCTGCAAGCTCTGCTGGGCTAATTCCTGCATTTTCCTTCCTGCAGCTCAGCCAGGAGGGAGGATCTGCCTCTGGGATCCTGGAGGGTGACAGCAAAACCTCTGATCCGGCTACCTCAGAGCCCAAATGTGACCCTTGCGAAGGTGAGGGAACCATTCTGCACCATCACAGCGTTTCCAAACCTTCCGTGTGGGACACGCAGCAGCAAAATGCTGGAGGAGGGAGTTGGGAGAAAAAAAATAAAATAATCCCCTGGTTTGGAATAGAATCCTTCAAAACCTTGGTGCTAAAGACTGAGAAATCGCCAAGTTCACCGCAGGTGTTTCCTTATTTTCTGGCCCATAAACAAATGCTCTGGGGTTAAACCCCAAAATCCCACCTCTCATAGAGGAATGCCATGGAAAAAAACAAACCAAAACCTTTCAGAGCTTGCTGGAGGGTGTTTGAAATGCTGGAATTATCCCTGGATCCATCCCCCATCCCAGAGGAGGCTCCTGAGCACACAGAGCCCAGCCTGGCCTGGCCGCAGTCATTCCCTGCAAGCCAGGCAGGGAATTGAACAAAAATTGGGAATTTTTTTAGTGAATCTATCATATTTTGACATTTCCCTCATGGGGATTTTTTTGCTGGGTCACCCGTGGAGATTTCAGATGTTTTGGGAGCAGTTTTCCCGTTTTTTTCCACTTTTTATTTATTCTCGTGTACGAAGGAAACCTCAGTTGGAGAAGCAGCTCCTTGATTCCAGCTCAAATGGGAGAGCTGGAAATTCCCTGGATTTACAAACCAGCCTTGGAAAACTCCAGGCACTGGAGGGAGGGAGGGAGATCCAAGGTGATTCTAGAATCCAGGGAGGATGGATCCCCGTTTTTTGGGAATTCAGGAGCTGCAAACTGAATTCCAACCTGTCCTTTCCGCCTTTTTAAATCACTCAGGGCTGGCTCGGGAAGCGTTTGTGTTTCTGTGGTGAAATTTTAAATTAAACTCATCCTCAGTCCAGGGGCACTGGGAACACTGGGATATTCCCTGACTTGTGCAGGCAATTTTTGAATTTTTGCCAATCCAAACCCCAAAGCTCTCAGCCTGATGCAAGAAGTAAAACAACAACAAAAAAAATCAGATTTAGGCTTAATTTTTCTCAGATTTAGGCTTAATTTTTCTCTTACCCAATGAACTTGGACTCTGCTTGGTTCTTCCAGACAAAGACTTGATAGAAAACCTCTCTGAAAGCAAAAAGCCCAAGCTGGATTTGGGTTTTGAGGAATGGGATGTGGCCGGGCTGCCGTGGTGGTTTTTAGGGAATCTCAGGAGCAATTACAAATCCAGGAGTAACGGATCCACGGACATTCAGACTAACCAGGTATGTAACCACTTAAAAAAGGGCTTTGTGTCCTCTTCCTCTCCTCTTTTGGGTTCCAAAATTATCAAATATTCCGTTTTTTTCCTCTCTTTCCACTTCCCACTCCAGGATTTTTGGGTTTTTTTCCCAGTGTGGGCTTGTCCAGCCTTTCCCATCGGGTGGTTGGTGACTTTTAGTGGTTTTAAATCCACCAAACTCTTCCCTCAGAGGTGCCTGGAATTCAGGATGACATTTTTTTTAAAATTTTTTTTATTGGGATGAATGTTGTAGGATGATGGCCAAGCTGGAAGGAGGTGGGAATTGGAAAAAGGGGGAGGAAATTGAGGTGGAAATTGGGAAAAGGTGGAACTTGTGAGGTAAAAATTGGAAAAAATGGAAGCCTGTGAGGTGAAAATTTTAAAAATGGAGGCCTGTGAGGTGGAAATTGGAAAAATGGGAATCTGTGAGGTGAAAATTTCAGAAATGGAAGCCTGTGAGGAGAAAATTGGGAAAAGAGGCCTGTGAGGGGAAACATTTAAAAAAATGGAGGCCTGTGAGGGGGAAATTGGGAAAAGAGAAGCCTGTGAGGGGAAAATTCAAAAAATGGACACCTGTGAGGGGGAAATTGGGAAAAGGGGGAACCTGTGAGGAAGAAATTGGGAAAAGAGGGAACTTGTGAGGTGGAAATTGAGAAAAACTGAGTTGGTGAGGGGGAAATTGGGAAAAGGGGGAACGTGTGAGGTGGAAATTGGGGAAAGGTTGGGAAAAGGGAATCCTGTGAGGTGGAAATTGGGGAAAGGTTAGGAAAAGGGGATCCTGTGAGGTGGAAATCGGCGAAAGGGGAATCTGTGAGGGAGAAATCTTCAGAAGACATGTCTGAGGGCAGTGAGGTGCCCAAGGCTTTGGAGGTCCTTGGAGAGCCAAATGAGACAGTTCTGGATATGGAGCTGCTCCTGAATGATTTTTCCTGGATTTTTTTTTTCCCCCCTCAGGACATTGACACTGCCATAGTTTCAGACACCACCGATGACCTGTGGTTCCTCAACGAGTGTCCCCAGGACCAGGGCAACGCTGGGCTCAGGGTGGAGATGCTGGACTGTGAGGAGGTGACAGAAGGTGACACCAAGGTACCTCTGCCACTCTGCTTTAATTCATTCTGGTGCTCTGCTGCCCTTGGAAAAGCTGGATCTGTTCCCATCCCGAGGCTAAATCCTGTTTAGAAAAGGTTGTCGCCGTTCCCCGTGCGTTTGGTGGTTTGGCTTTTGGTTTAAATTCATATTTTCGAGGCATAAAATCAGTATAATGTGACTTAAACTTCTCACAGCAGCTTAAGGGGGTTCCTAACCAAGAGCTGCAAGAGTTATAAATCACAAATCGTGGAGTTAAGTTTGGAAAAGGCTTTTAAAGATCGAGTCCAGCTAAAGACTCAAAGGGGAAAACCTGATCACGGTAAACCAGCCAAAAAATGCCAACATTCTGCAAAAAAAACCCCAAAAAACACTGCAAAAATGGCTTTTAATTCACTTTTAGAAGTGATTCAGTGAGCAGGGTGATGATACAATCCTTTAATCGGGGTGTGCAGCGCCGGGTAAACGATAAATAAGGAACATTCCAACATTCCCACCCTCTGGTAAATGATAAATAAGGAACATTCCAACATTCCCACCCTCTGTTTCCTTGGAATTGCAGGTGCCTGAGGATGTGTGCTTGGATGAGCTGGAGGATTCCCAGCGCCTGAGCGATGACACGGACACAGAAGCTGCTTCTGAGGTGGGAATTCCTTTGGATCAGCATTACCTGGGGCTGGAAGGGCTCATCCCACATCTGCTGCTGCTTTTTGGGGTGGGAAAAGCTGATTTTTTTTCTTGTGGGTTTCCAAAAAAAAAAAAAAGAAAATAAAAAAGTGGCTCGGTGAAGTTATATTGATAGCCAGGTATGGTTTAAAAAGGTTTTTAATAAAGTTTTAATAAGATTTTAATTCCGTGGTGTCCTCTGGATGGAAGTCTGGAGGATTGTCCTTAGAAGGGACCTGGACATTCTAAGTAGCACTTTATAATCACTCAAAAACCTCGGAATTTTAATGATTTTTTAATGGTTTTAGCAGAATCTTAATGGTTTTAGCAGAATCTTAATGGTTTTAGCAGAATTGTAATAATTTTAGCAGATTTTTACTGGTTTTAAGCAGAATTTTACTGGTTTTAAGCAGAATTTTACTGGTTTTAAGCAGAATTTTACTGGTTTTAGCAGTGTTTTAATAATTTTAGCAGAATTTTCCAGCCTGGAATAAATGGGGACGTTCCTGGCTTTGGACAGCTGAGTCCTGGCTCTGCACTTGGGCAGCTCCTGCCCTTTTCTGTGAGATAATTAATTAATAAATCCATTAATTGTGCAGATTCAACAGCTGGTAAGTGATGGGTGAGCCTGAAAAGGAAATTCCTGCTAAATTCCAGGAGCTTTCCCCTTGAATTTTGAGCAAAAAAAATTGAAAATTCTCATTAAATTCAATAAAAATAAACTGCCCCAGCTTGGATTTGTCTGGAGGACTGTGAGAGAGGAAGGAGAGGAATTCATGAGGGAGAGAGAGATCTGGGATAAATCAATCCCAAACCACAAAACGTTGATTAAAAAAAAAATCACTCATAAATCGATTTTTTTTTGGTTTTTAAAAACGAGGTTTCCACACGGCTCAAACAAGGAAATACCCCCAAAATAAAAATCGATTTTTTTTTAAATTTTTTTTTTTATTTTTGGGCTGGAATTTTTGTTATTTTTGCCTTAAATTCCCTCAGGATTGCTGGCAATGCTCCAAGTGCAGGAAGTTGAACTCTCCAGGGAAAAGGTACTGCTACCGCTGCTGGGCCCTACGCAAGGACTGGTACCGGGACTGCCCCAAACTGCCCCATTCCCTGTCCCTTTCCAACATCAATTCCATGGAAAACCAGGAGCAGGATGAAGGGCTGGACGTGCCAGACTGCAGGAGGACGATTTCGGCCCCTCCTGGCCAACCCAAACACCTTTTCCTGGAGGAAAACAAACCCCTGGCGGATTCCAGCAGCTCCCTGGAATCCTTGGATTTGGCCAGCGGCGGGAAAAAACGGGATTTCGCCGAGCTGAAAAAAGAGGAGGAAGTGGAATCCATGGAGAGCATCAAGGCCCTGCTGAACCCCTGCTTCCTGTGCCAGCACAGGCCACGGGATGGGAATATTGTCCATGGAAGGACGGCTCACCTGGTGGCCTGCTTCAGGTGTGCCAAGATGCTGAAGAAGAAGAGATCGCCGTGCCCCGTGTGCAGGCAGGAGATCAACATGGTCATCAGGATCTTCATAGGGTAGGGAGGCCTTCTGCCCCTAAAGCAACCCCGAAATGTGGAGTCTTTGCGCTCAGATCCCAACTCGAAGGAGGTCAGGGTGGTCATCAGGATCTTCATGGGGTAGGGAGGCTTAGTGCCCCTAAAGCTACCCCAAATCTGGAGTCTTTGCGCTCAGATCCCAATTCCAGCGTGTGCAGGAAGGAGGTCAGGGTGGTCATCAGGATCCTCATGGGGTAGGGAGCCTTGCTGCCCCTAAAGCAACTGTTGCCCTGAGTTTTCTGCCTTCTCTCTCTGTAGAAGTGTTCTCACACACCTTCATGTGACACTGTTTACATGAAGCTGGGTGAGAACACTAACGCACACAGACACAAGGCAGAAAACTCAGGGCCACAAGCGACCCCAAAATCTGGAGATTTTGCACTCAAATCCCAATTCCAGCGTGTGCAGGAAGGGGTCAGGGTGGTCATCAGGGCCTTCATAGGGTAGGGAGGCTTTCTGCCCCCAAATCAGGAGTTTTGCACTCAAATCTCAACTTCAGCGTGTGCAGGAAGGAGATCAAGGTGGTCATCAGGATCTTCATGGGGTAGGGAGCCTTGCTGCCCCTAAAGCCACCCCAAAATCTGGAGATTTTGCACTCAAATCCCAATTCCAGCGTGTGCAGGAAGGGGTCAGGGTGGTCGTCAGGATCTTCATAGGGTAGGGAGGCTTAGTGCCCCTAAAGCTACCCCAAAATCTGGAGATTTTGCACTCAAATCCCAATTCCAGCGTGTGCAGGAAGGAGGTCAGGGTGGTCATCAGGATCTTCATGGGGTAGGGAGTCTTGCTGCCCCTAAAGCAACTGTTGCCCTGAGCTTTCTGCCTTCTCTCTCTGTAGAAGTGTTCTCACACACCTTCATGTGACACTGTTTACATGAAGCTGCGTGAGAACACTAACGCACACAGACACAAGGCAGAAAACTCAGGGCCACAAGCGACCCCAAAATCTGGAGATTTTGCACTCAAATCCCAATTCCAGCATATGCAGGAAGGAGGTCAGGGTGGTCATCAGGGCCTTCATGGGGTAGGGAGGCTTAGTGCCCCTAAAGCGACCCCAAAATCTGGAGATTTTGCACTCAAATCCCAATTCCAGCGTGTGCAGGAAGGGGTCAGGGTGGTCATCAGGGCCTTCATGGGGTAGGGAGCCTTGCTGCCCCTAAGGCTGCCCCCAAATCTGGAGATTTTGCACTCAAATCTCAACTTCAGCGTGTGCAGGAAGGAGGTCAGGATGGTCATCAGGATCTTCATGGGGTAGGGAGTTGTTGTGCCCCTAAAACAACCCCAAAATCTGGAGTTTTTGCCCTCAAATCCCAATCCCGGTGTGTGCAGGAAGGAGGTCAGGATCTTCCTGGGACAGCAGCGTCTTCTGACCTTTTAATAACCCCCAAAAGAGAATTTCTGCACTCAAATCCCAACTTCAGTGTGTGCAGGAAGGAGATCAGGATGATTATCGGGATCTTCACGGGGTAGCATGACTTTCCATTACTAAAAGAACCCCTAAAAAAAGGGGTTTTTTGCACAAAAACCCCAATTCCAGAGCTTGGTCTGCAGGATCATGATGATCATCATGGGGTAACAGGCCTCTTTGCTCCTAGAATAATCCCAAAATGAGGGGGTTTGCACTCAAATCTCCATTTCATGGTGTGCGGGAAAGAGATAAGGACGACCGCCGGGATGTTTCTGGGATAGCAGGACCTTCTGCCTCTAAAATTATCCCAGAATGAGGATTTTTGCCCTCAAACACAAATTCCAGAGCTCATCCAGTGAAACCAATGAAAACCGACATTTAAATCCCACCAAGAATCCTCTCCAGGATCCACTTTTCCATGGAAACCACCTCGAAATCAAAATCCCAGCCTGGAAATTTTCCCAATTTCCCGTCTTTGGGCCGATTTTATGCCTCAGGCTTCTTTCTCCTGACCAAGAACAGAAGATTCGGGTCAAGTCTCTCTCCTTCATTCACAAATCCAACTCCTTTGACACAAGAGACGTTCCCTCAAAAAATATTTTTGAGGGAACATCTCTCTGCTTTATTTACGAATCTGACTCCTTCCTACACTTGTACACTTGATCACCCTCGATCATTTCTTCTCCCAGAGGAGAAGAATGCAAAAAAGACAGAAGGCAGAAAACCCAGGGCAACGTCCCACCGTAAATATTCCTATTTTTATCCCTCAGCTCCAAAGGAACTGAGGGATAAAAGTTCCAAAGGAACTGGTCAGGAAATAAACCATTCCGAAAGTCACGACTTGACCCCAATCTTCTGTTCTTGGTCAGGAGAAAGAAGCCCAAGGCATAAAATCGGGCCGAAGACGGGAAATTGGGAGGGGAAGGGGATTTGGTTTGGGGAGAAGGAAAAATAACTTTGTTCCTGGTTTTTTTATTGTTTAAGGTTGGCAGGGTGAAGAATTCCTTTCTCCCAGATGGGAAATAAGTCCACGTTTTTAATCCACACCTCTCTCTGGTCACAAATCAGATGGAAATAATAATAAAAGTGATAATAATGTTTTATTTTGCTTTGGTTTTGGGCTCTTTACTTTCTATTTATTCTCTTTTTTTATATATCTAAATCTCTTCGGTGTCACCTGTTGAGCAGGATTCAATTCCAGCAGCTTTGGGATATTTTGGGATGTTCCACCTGCCCTCACCTATCCTTTAGAATAAAAAAAAAATTTTCTTCATTTTTGAGAGAAAAGCGGCTTTAAAAACAAAACACCAACTTCGGAAGGATAAAATAATTCCTTTAAAGCCCCATTTGCACCCTTTTCTGGCACAATTTTCCCCTTTCCAGGCAGATTTTTTGCCATTTCCAAGCAATTTTTCCCATTTCCTGGCAAATTTTCCCCCTTTCCAGGCAGATTTTCCCCTTTTTAAATAATTTTTTTTCCACTTTCCCGGCAGACTTTTCCCTCGTTTTAGGAAAATTTTTCCCCTTTCAAGGCTGACTTCTCCCTCTTTTTAGGGATTTTTTCCCCCTTTTCCAGGCAGACTTTTCCCTCTTTTTAGGAAAACTTTTCCCCTTTCCAGGGTGACTTTTCCCCATTTTTAGGAAAACTTTTCCCTCTTTTTGGGAAAATTTTTCCCCTTTCCAGGCAGACTTTTCCCCATTTTTAGGAAAAATTTTCCCCTTTTTCAGGCAAACTTTTCCCTCTTTTTAGGAAAATTTTTCCCCTTTCAAGGCTGACTTCTCCCTCTTCTAGGGATTTTTTTCCCCCTTTTCCAGGCAGACTTTTCCCTCTTTTTGGGAAAACTTTTCCCCTTTCCAGGCAGACTTTTCCCCATTTTTAGGAAAATTTTTCCCCTTTTCCAGGCAGACTTTTCCCCATTCCAGGCAGACTTCTCCCCATTTTTAGGAAAACTTTTCCCCATTCCAGGCAGACTTTCCCCCTTGCAATGTCAGAATCCCTCGGGAACGGCAGCAGCAAATCCTCCGGATTTGGACCTTTGTTCTCCAGCCCAATCCCAATCCCATCTCCTGTGACATTCCCATGGGACCACCCACCCTGTGCCGATTCCAAGCGGGATTTCTCTCCCTTTTCCCGCTGTTTTTTGGGATCGGCGCTGCTGGAGAAGGCGGAGCTCACTAGAGGGCACCCCCCGCCCGGCTCCCGCCGCGCTCCCTCCTTCCGGGATCCGCATTCCTGCCTGGAAAAGGACACAATCCCATGGCTGGGGGTTGGTTTGCCTGGTTTCCCAATCCCACAAATCCCAAGTTTTCCGCCCCCTATCCCAAATCCCAGCGATGCCCCTCGGATCCCTTAAGTGCATCCCAACATTCCCAGGTTTTTTTTCTTCTTTTTTTTTTTTTTACACCAACCCACAACTTCCTCCCCTCTTTCCTCCCTGTTTTTCCTTTTGTTTTGTTTTACCCTTTATCCGTGAAAATTTTGGGATCCAGGACCCATCCAGCCCCACAGGGAAGCGTCACTGTCCCCATTTCCCGTTCTTTTAATTTCCCGTTCTTTTAACCCAAATCCTTTCCTGCTTCCCCCCCCCCAGGTGACAGCAGTGACAGAACAGAGGGTGACACTTGGTTTGATGATCTCAACGCTTCAAAAAAAAACCCCCCAAAAAATAACCCTGAACCCCACACGGATCCCAAAGGAAAAAACTCCTGTTTTAAGGGGTTTTTTTCAGGTTTTTCTTGTATTTCCAAAGGGGGGACTGTCCCGTGAGGGAGGTGACACTGGGAATGCTTTGTTCCATGATCCCAACGCTCCAAAAAAAACCCAAAAAAAAGAAACCCCAGACCCCACACGGATCCCAAAGGAAGAAACCTCGGGGTTTTTTAGGTTTTTTTTTTTGTTTTTGTATTTCCAAAGCGGGGACTGTCCAGCGAGGAGGTGACACCTCTGGGGTGTCCCTGGCGCCAGGGGGACGCAGGTTTGGGGTTCCTCTTTATGGCTCTTCACCCGCTCGGGGCATCGTCCCCACAGCATTCTTGGTCCCCTCCAGTCTTCCCAGCCGGGTTTTTTTGGGATCCACGGCCAAATCCAGCCCCTCCACACAAATCCAGGGCCACCAGAGGCTCCTCTCCCATGAATCCAGAAGCTCCTCAAAGTCCTGTCCACAAAACCCCATTTTTTTCCTCCCCGCCATCTATCATTTTTTGGTAATAAAAAACCTTTCCCCCCCTGCCCTCCCCACCCACCCACCCCAAAATCCCTTTTGAAACCCCCTTCCCGCCCAAAAATCCATCCTCCCTCAGCACTCCAGGGGCGCCGCCTGCACCTCCACGGTCAGGAGATGTCCCCGGGGCTGCACGGGGTAAACCACCCGCACGGCCCCGGCCGCGCCGGGCGATGATTCCCGACGGGATCCGGGCGATTCCCGACGGGATCCGGCCCGCGCCGCCACCCCCAGGAGCAGCAGGCACAGCAGCAGCGCCGTCACCAGCGTCCCCTGTCCCCACGGCAGCGCCCCTCGGGTGGCCTCTTTAGTCCTGGCGGTGACGCAGGCCACCCTGACGGGCGAGGCCGGCGGGGCGACGCGCAGGCACGCGCGGTACTCGGTGTCGGGGCGCAGCCGCGTGACGTTGAAGCTGTGGGTGCCCGCCGGGATCCTCGCCGAGCCCAGCCGGGATCCCGGCGCCGAGCCGGCCCAGGTGAGGTTGGAGGAGACGGCGTTGAGGCCGGGCCTCCAGGCCAGCAGGACGCGGTGAGGCCACACGTCCACCACCAGCAGCTCCAGCTCGGCCGGACCCAACGGGAAGGAGCGGTTGACGGACACTCGGACGCCGCGGGTGTCGGCGCCCAGCAGGTTGTGAGCCACGCACGTGTAGAGCCCGGCCTCTCCCGCCTGGATCCCGCGGATCTCCAGCGTGCCTTCGGAGTGCACCTTCAACCTCCCGTCACCCCCGAACGGCAGCAGCTTCACCCCGGCCGGCGTCACCCAATAAACCTCCGGCTCGGGCTCAGCCAAGGCGCGGCAGTGCAGCTCCACGTCGTCCCCGACCTCGGCGTCCAGGCTGGGCGGGACGCTGCGGGCGGAGATGAGGGGCAGGCAGCGCTCCGTCATCTCTCGGAAGGGGACGTCGCGGACTCGGCGGCGCCGGAGCTCGGGGGGCTCGGCGCAGAGCGTGGACTGCGGCTCGATGAAGCGGGGCCGGCTGCCGTTGACCCAGCGGATGACGCAGTCGCAGCGCAGCGGGTTGCCGTGGATGCCGATCTCCCGCAGGTTGGGCAGCGACTCCACCGTCTGCCGGTGCAAGGCACTCAGGGCGTTGTTGTTGAGCATCAGCGTCTCCAGGCGAGGGAGGTGCCGGAAGGCCTTGGGGTGGATGAAGGACAGCTTGGGGTTGTTGGTGACGTCCAGCTTGGTCAGCTCGGGGAGGTTGATGAGGGCGAACTGGTCGATGGACACCAGCTCGTCCATGTTGTTGAGGCCCAGCTCCTTGAGGTGCAGCATGTTGGTGAAGTCGCTCTGCTTGACCCTCCGCAGCGGGTTCTTGTTCAGGTCCAGGAATTTCAAGCCGGGCACCTGCTGCAGAGCCCTCTTGGGGACGTCTGCCAGCTTGTTGTCGTAGAAGGAGAGGCTCTCCAGGCTCCTCAGCCCTTCCAGGGCGTAATCCGAGATCTCCCGCAGCTGCATCCCGGCCAGCACCAAACTCCGCAGGTTGCTCAGGGGCCGGAAATTCATGTCCGGGATGGCGTCCACCTTGTTCCCTCCCACCATGAGGATCTCCAGGCTGGGCAGCGTCTGGAACCAGCGGCTGTCCAGCGTCCTCAGCAGGTTGGAGTTGAGGTGGAGCCTCAGGAGGCCGCCCAGGCCGGCGAAGGCGCGGGGGGCGATGCTGCGGATCCTGTTGTGGTTCAGGTAAAGCTCCTGCAGGTTCCCCAAGCCCGGGAAGCTGCTGTCGGGCAGCTCGGAGAGCTGGTTCTCCTCCAGGTGCAGGCTGAGCAGCTGGGGGACGTCCCCGAGCCCGAAATCCCTCACGTCGGAGAAGCTGTTCTGCGACAGATCCAGCTCCGACAGGTTCCGCAGGTAGCCCAGCTCGCCCTGCTCCAGCCTGGCGATGTTGTTGCTCTGCAGCAGCAAGGTCTGCGTGCCCTCGGGCAGCTCGGGGGGCACCGAGGTGATGAAGAGGTCGTTGCAGTCCACCGTGGCCGCCTCCCGGTAGGAGGAGCGGGGCGTGTACCAGGGCCGGATCTGGCAGAGGCAGCGCGGGGGACACGCCACCCTCCAGGGCACCGTGGGCATGGCGCTGGCGGCCGCCGCGCCCCACAGCAGCAGCAGGAGCTGCGCCTGGAGGCCTCTCATTTTGGGCCGGAGAAGGTCACAGGGAGCATCCAGAGCTGGCCGCGGGCTGACGGAGGTGACAGCGAGGCGGGGGCGGTGACCGTGTGGGGAGATGCTCCATGCGGGATGTTGGAAGTGTCGGCGCCCCCCCTCCCCGTCTCCCCCGAAAACGGGAGCTCAAAGCGCTGGGGGCGCCTCAGTCAGAGCTGAGCCTCCTCTTCCTCCCCGAAGGAGTCGGGCCCGAGCTCGGCTGCATCTTCCCGGCTCCTCCCGGAGGTCATTCCTGGGGAAACAGCCAGCCTGGGTTAGGGGAGGGGTCGGGCTGGTGGGGAACGAGGGGCAGGGACAAGGAACAGGTTGGGGAGGGGAAAATCTGGGCACGGGAATCCTGGAACCCCGACCGGGACCCTCAAAACTGCCCAGCAAATCCATGGATTCTGGTTTATATCCCTGGCATTCACTGTGCTCTCCCATCCCAGGGGATCTGCCCAGGAGCCTCCAATAAATCCATAAATTCCACTTGATGTCCATGGTTTAACTGTGCCCTCTCATCCCACGGGATCTGAGTGGAATTATCCAATGCAATCTGCCCAGGGCTCCCAACAACCTCAAAACAAATCCATAAATTCCATTTGATATCCATGATTTAACTGTGTCCTCTCATCCCAGAAAATCTGGGTGGAATTATCCCATGGAATCTGCCCAGGACCCTCCTATAAATCCATAAATTCCACTTGATGTCCATGATTTAACTGTGTCCTCTCATCCCAGAGAATCTGAGTGGAATTATCCAATGCAATCTGCCCAGGGCTCCCAACAGCCCCAAAACAAATCCACGAATTCCACTTTATATCCATGGCATGCTCTGTGCTCTCTCATCCCAGAGAATCTGGGTGGAATTATCCCAGGGAATCTGCCCAGGACACCCGAAACAAATCCATGAATTCCACTTCATATCCATGATTTAACTGTGCCCTCTCATCCCAGAGAATCTGGGTGGAATGATCCCAGGGAATCTGCCCAGGACCCCTGAAACAAATCCACGATTCCCACTTTATATCCGTGGCATTTTTTGTCCCCTCTCATCCCAGAAAAACCCAAACCCCGCGGATGGGCGAGGATGCCGAGGAGGAATTCGGGATCCTAAGGAAAATGTACGGTTGCCATGGCAACTGCCGGGCTCGGCTCCGGGGCTGCCTCAGCCCTCCCCGGGCACGGAGCGGATCCGTGGGATGGAGCGAATCCCTCTGGAAAGCGCCGGGAAAGGCTCGGGGATTGGGGAGGGGGATGGAGCGGGGCTGCTCGGATGGAATTTTGGGGGGTTGAGCCTTTCCCGCCGTTCCCAGAGAGGGATTTTCCAGCGGGATGTGGATCCTGAGCATCCCCCCCCTCCCTCCTCTCCCCTCCTGTGCTCATCGAGTGGGGGAACATTCCCTGATTCCCGGGAAATTCCAGTTCCTGCTTGTCTGGGATGAAATCGTCCCATGGAGAGGAGGGAAAAGGGAATCGATCCCTGGAGGAAAAGCTGGGATGAGGCAGGCTGAGCTGGGTTTGGAGCTGGAGGCTGGAATGGCCTCGGAGCAGGAAAAGGAAAAGCTTTGGGGATCCCAGGAATGTCTGGGCTGCCCGTCCCCCTCATTCCCATGGGAAAATCCCCCCGTTTCCAGGGATTCTACAGCAGGAAACGGGAAAACCTGGGAAAGGCAGCAGGAAAAGCTGATCCCCGTCCCCACAGAGCTCGAGGGCTCCTGATGGAACCAAATCCACACCCCAAATCCATTTCCAAAATCCATTTCCAAATTAATTTCCAAAATCCGCTTCCCAAATCCATTTCCAAATCCACTTCCTAAATCCACATCCCAAATCCACTTCCCAAATCCATTTCCAAAATCCATTCCCAAATCCACATCCCAAATCCATTTCCCAAATCCATTTCCCAAACATATTTCTCAAATCCATTTCCCAAATCCACTTCCCAAATCCATTTCCCAAATTCCTGGAGGGGAAAGCCCGGCCTTAATTCCAAGCAGAGCCGGGGAATAATTCATCCCCCCCAAAAAAAGAATTTCCCCCGGATAATTTATGGATGGAGTCTGGGTGAGAAGAGCCCCAGACTTCAATCCCAATTAAGGCCTTTGTGAATTGTCTGGGAACGGATCCCAAGTTTTCCCGTATTTATTTGTTATCCGGGATCCAAACGGCGCCCCCGTGGAATTCCCGCTTTTCCCCGGAGTTTGCAAACAGCTCCCACCGCCAGGACCTGCAGGGGTTTTCCAGCCCTTATCCCACCTCAAAATCTGGGAATTCTCCATGGAAACGATCCCCGGATGGATGGAGAGGGGACAGCAAAAGCTCCTGGGGTGATTTTCCGAAAAAAAAATTCCTTAAATTCAACCGCTGGATCCGTCTATTCTAAACTTTCCATAAATAAATGGATGTCCTGGAACGCTGCTGGGAATTCCAGAGTCTGCCTGGATAAATGGATGCTGGGAACAGCCACGTTTTTCCAGGTTTTTCCAGGTTTTTCCAGGTTTTTCCAGGTTTTTCCAGGTTTTTCCAGGTTTATTCCCCGATGCAGGAGCAACGATCCCGATCCCAAAATTCCACCCCCGAAATCCCAGCGCGGGGCTTTATCCACAGGGAACGCCCCCAAATTTCAGGAATTTTTTTAACTCATCCCATTTTCCTGCTTATCCCAATGTCCTGGCTGAGGGGTTGGAATTCTCCTTCTTGAGCTGAGCTGGGAATTATTCCCCTTGGGAATAATCCTAAAGGATTCCTTGGGAACAATCCTAAAGGATTCCTTGGGAATAATCCCATAAAACCAAAGTCACAGGGGAGGAATTCCAGGGGCTGGAACTTTGGGATTGGGAAGGAACAGAGGGAACAGCTCCTTCATGTCCCGGAAAAGGGATTTTCCAGGAGAAAATCTGGGAATAAAGGGGCAGAGCCCCGTGTTTGAGGTTCACCTGGACAGGTGGAATTCCCAACTTTCCCCAGGGCAGCTCTGGACATTCCCAACATTCCCCCAATCCCTGGCCTAGCCAGGAAATCCAGGATCAGCTGCCCGAAAGGCCGGGAAGTGTTTTCCCAGTAAAAGCCGGAGCGGGGATGATCCCTCGGCTGCCTCAGGAGAAGGAGCCGTGGCTGGGCAGGGCTGGAGAGCGGCTCCACCTCTGGGATGGGAATTCCTCGGGAATTCCGTGGGAATCTGAGCTTCCATGGGAACAGCAACGGCTCCTCTGAACCCTCCAGGGGGAAATTCCAGCTCAATCCCAGCAGTTTTGGGGAAAGGGGAATTCCTGCGGCTCCGGAGCCTGCCCGAGGCAGGATGGGGTTGGGATGGGGTCGGGATGGGGTCGGGTCGGGGTCGGGTCGGGGTCCTGCAGAATTCCCGACCCTTTTCCCTGTGCCAGGGGGATCCCGAGGGCTCTGCCGGGGCTCTGGGCTTGGCTCCGGCTCTTCTGCTGAGGGGGGGAAGAGACAACCCAGACAGGGAAGGGCTGGGAATGGGGAGAGAGATCCCAAACAAAGGGCTGGGAATGGGAAGAGAGATCCCAAACAAAGGGCTGGGAATGGGGAGAGAGATCCCAAACAAAGGGCTGGGAATGGGGAGAGAGATCCCAAACAAAGGGTTGGGAATGGGAAGAGAGATCCCAGTCAAACAATTGGGAATGGGAGGAGAGATCCTATCCCAGGAGAAGGGTTGGGAATGGGAAGAGAGGCCCCACACAAAGGGAGGGATTGGGAACAGCTGAGGAGGGGAGGCCGAGCCCGGCCCTCAGATCCTGATCCCTGCCCTCAGATCCAAAGGCTTAGATCCCAATCCTGGCCCTCAGATCCTGATCCTGGCCTTCAGATCCCAATCCTGGCCCTCAGATCCCGATCCCGGCCCTCAGATCCCGATCCCGGCCCTCAGATCCCGATCCCGTTCCGTCACTTCCAGCGTCGCCAGCAGGTGACGGAGCCGCTCCCGCAGGGGGGACACAGGGAGCCGGGAATGGCAGGAAAACGCCAGGAAAAGGCTCGGCAGGGCTGGATCGGGATCCTCCGGCACAGGGAGCCGGGAGATGCTGCCGGGACATTGTCACTCCCGGGACAATCCCCAGGACGGGGAATCTTGTCCTGAGCCCCCCCCCGTGTCCCCGCAGGCTCGGGATGAGCCGGGCTGGGATGAGCCGGGCCGGGATGAGCCATTCCCATCCCAGCTTTTCCAGGAGCATCCAGGCTGCAGGATCGGGGCTCCGGGGGAGGCAGGGCTGGCTCCTGCCTCGGCACCGAGGAGGGGACACCCAGGGGACACCCAGGGGACACCCAGGGGACACTCAGGGGACACCCAGGGGACACCGGGGTGTCACCCCGAGCTCCCGGCCGCGGTTTATCCAGGCTGGATGAAGCGGATCCCCACGGCACCAACCCTCCCATCCCTGGAAACGCCGCTCCAGGAGCTTTTCCCGGCCCCGCTCCCCTCCGGGCTCTCCCGAGGCCAGCCCGGCGCCTCCTCCCGCTCCTCCCGGGCGGCTCCAAACCCTTTTTCCAGGCTCTGGGAGAAGCCAGGGCCGGGCTGAGCAGCGGGAGAGGCGAGGGCAGCTCTGGCTCAGCCCGGCGCGGGGTCCCGGCCGGCCCCGAGCCCTTTCCCGGGGCGGCTCCAGGGCTGATCCCGGCTCTCCATCCCGGCTGGACCGGGCCTGGCTGGGCACCGGCCCCGAGCCCTTTCCCGGGGCGGCTCCAGGATGATCCCGGCTCTCTCCAGGCTGGACCGGGCCGGGCTGGGCACCGGCACCGGGACCCGCCCGGGCACTGCGGGCAGGGAGGGACCCGGCCGGCCCCGAGCCTTTTCCCGGGGCGGCTCCAGGATGATCCCGGCTCTCTCCAGGCTGGACCGGCCCCGGGACCCGGCCAGCCCCGAGCCTTTTCCCGGAGCGGCTCCAGGGCTGATCCCGGCTCTCCATCCCGGCTGACCCCGGCCCGGGGACCCGGCCAGCCCCGAGCCTTTTCCCGGAGCGGCTCCAGGGCTGATCCCGGCGCTCCATCCCGGCTGACCCCGGCCCCGGGAGCCGCCCGGGCACTGCGGGCAGGGAGGGGCAGCGCTGAGCAGCGCGGGGAGGTAAACACGGCACGGAGAGCAGGAAAAATAAATGACATTAAAACCACACCAAACCCACCCCGCGGCTGCTCCGGGCGTGTCCTTTGCCATCGGCTTGGCTGTCCCCCCTCCCGGGCTGGCTGTCCCCTCCGCGGGTGAGGGAGGGCTGGGCAGGGGCTGTTGGTGGATTTCACGCCCAACGTCCCCTCAGTTGGCATTTTTCGCTCGGGCACGCAGGGGTTAAGGCCCGGGAAGCGCCGCTCCCGCCTGGATCCTGCCACAATCCCTGGATTCCGGCCCCGCCGGCGGCTCCGTGACCAGCGCATCACCCCCGGCCCCGCCGCCCCTTCCCATCCGCGCCGGGCTGAGCATCCGCTGGATCCCGGAGGAGTTTCCAGGAGCGGGAATGCAGAAAACCATCCCCGCCCGCCTCCCCTGCCCTTTTATCCCTTCCCGGAGCATCCTTCTCTGCCCATTCCCCATTATT
>VZDJ01000268.1:2068650-2083418 GCA_008694505.1 Cyanoderma ruficeps | reverse complement strand
GAACTCCTGGCACCCCCATTCCTACTCATCCCAAAGAACTCCTGGCACCCCCATTCCCAGAGTACTCCTGAGACCCCCATTCCCTCTGATCCCAGAGAACTCCTGGGGACCCCATTCCCGGGGAACTCCTGGGGACCCCCATTCCCTCTGATCCCAGAGAACTCCTGGGGACCCCATTCCCAGAGAACTTCTGGGGACCCCCATTTCCCCTGATCCCAGGGAACTCCTGGGACCCCCATTCCCTCTGATCCTGGGACAATGAGATGGATCCCGAGGAGCGGCGGAGTTGGGGACAGGGGACAGGGCTGGGGGGGGTCAGGGGCAGGGATGGGGACAGGGGTGGGGACAGGGGGATGGAAATAGGGAAGGGACGGGGATCACAAAATCCTGGAATGGTTTTGCCTCGGGGGATTTGGAGCCTCTGGTCCCCACCCCCTGCCCTGGGCAGGGGATTTTTTTAATGGATAACGGGGTGTTTTTATGGATAAATTGGGGGGTGGTTTATGGATAATGAGGGTTTTTAATGGATGACATGGGGAATTTTTTTAATGGATAATGGGGTTTTTTATGGATAACATGAGGGGTGGTTTATGGATAATGAGGGGTTTTTAATGGATAACATGGGGAATTTTTTATGGATAACTTGGGGGTTTTGTGGGTAATGTGGGGGGATTTTTATGGATAACATGGGATTTTTTTATGGATAACATGGGGGTTTTTATGGATAACATGGGGTTTTTATGGATAACATGGGATTTTTATGGATAACATGGGATTTTTATGGATAACATGGGGTTTTTTAATGAATAATGTGTGTTTTTTTAATGGATAATGAGGGTTTTTTATGGATAACATGGGGATGGGGTTTGTGGATAATGAGGGTTTTTTAATGAATAAAACGGGGATTTTTTTAATCCATAACGTGGAATTTTTTTATGGATAAGATGGAATTTTTTTAATGGATAACATGGCATTTTTTCCCATGGATAACACAGGATTTTTTTATGGATAATGTGAAAATTTTAACGGATAACACGGGGATTTTTTTTTTAATGACTAAGACAGGATTTTTTAATGGACAATGCGGAATTTTTTAATGGATAGCGTGAGGGGGTGTTTTTTTCCCCAATTTCCCGTGGGGAATCGGAAAAATGGGAGGAAAAAAACCTGGAATTTGCTTTTTGGGAGGGCACTGAAATGGTTTTTCTGGAGTTTTGACAAATCCTGGAGGGGTCGATGAGGCTCAGGCTGGGCAGGACGAGGTTTTGCTCCCAGTTTGTCCCAGTTCCCGGCACCGGGACCTTGGAAAGGCGGAGGGAGATCGGGAATGATCCCGGCTGNGAGGAGGAAGAGGAGGAAGAGGAGGAGGAGGTTGCCATGGCGATCCAGCTTCTCCAAATCCTGGGATTATTGATCCCCGGGTTTGTTTAGGCTGAGGGAAAGCCCCGAGGGTGGGAAGAGGAGCGTGGGAGGCCGGGAATTCTGATCCTGGAGGAGAAATCCTAAAATTCCAGCCCTAAAACTCCCACTGGAGTTGTCACCCACAGCTGGGAGATTTTTCCCGTCTCTGGATGTTGAACCAGCCTTGGACGAAGAAAACCTTCCCAAAATCATGGAATGCTTTGGAAGGGAGGTCGCTGAGTCCCTGAGCAGGGACAGCTCCCTCTACACCTCATCCCAGAGCCAGCGGGATGATATTCCATGGAAAACAGCACAGCCAATGCTCCCACAGCCCCAAAAACCCGGGAGAAAACCAGGATTTGGCTAAAAAACCATGGAAAACAGCACAGCCAACATTCCCACAGCCCCAAAATCCCAGGAGAAAACCAGGATTTGGCAAAAAAAAAATGGAAAACAGCACAGCCAACATTCCCACAGCCCCAAAAACCTGGGAGAAAACCAGGATTTAGCTAAAAAACGATGGAAAACAGCACAGGCAATGCTCCCACAGCCCCAAAAACCCGGGAGAAATCCAGAATTTAGCTAAAAACCAGGAGAAAACCAAAATTTAACTAAAAAAAACCCCAATGGAGAAGCAAACCACCTCCCTTGGGAAAGGCAGGAGAAATCTGGGAATGTTTTCCAAGATTCCCCCCGCCTCGCTCCAGCCCGGGGAGAGGACAATGACAAACGAGGTGAAAAAAATCTCGGAGGCTGCGGAGAAAATCTTGGCAGCGGGAAGGGGAAGGCGCTGCCAGATTCCGGGGGAATTTTAACCGGCGTTTAATTAGCGGCGCTCAGGTGGTCACAGGAGCGGTGGCAGCGCCGTTCGTTAATTAAAGCCGCTCCCGACAGGGATTAACGAGGTTTTAATGAATCTGTTGTCTTCATGTCTTATTAAGTTTTGATTTTTCGGCCTCCCCCCTGCTGCCGGTATTCCTGGGAATCCAAGGGATGGGGTGGGACGGCGCCTTCCAGGCTCCCAGAAAATTTGGGGTGTGTGGATTGAGGTGTGGGAAAAAGGGGAGGAGGTGGAGTGGCCACAGAGGGAAAATTTTTTGGGAGGTGCTGCTGCTGCAGGAAAAAAATGGGAATCTGGGATGGATGTGGGAGATACCAGCACTGGTGATGGAAAAAAATGGGAATCTGGGATCAAGGTGGGAGATCCCAGCTCTGTTCAAGGGAAAAAATGGGAATCAGGGATCAAGGTGGGAGATCCCAGCTCTGCTCCTGGAGAAGGTTGGGAATCTGGGGTGGGTGTGGGAGAGCCAGGCCCAGCTGCTGGAGCTCCATCGGGAAGTCTCCAGGAGGACGTGGAGAGCAGCTCTGAAAACGGGGAGAACGAGGAATTCCACCAGGCTGCGACTCCAGAAACGGAGGAGAACGGATCCAGAGTTTCCTCCCCAGTGAGCACGGGGTGGGATTGATCCCATCTCACAGATCCCATCCCATCCCATGGGTCCCATCCCATGGATCCCATCCCATCCCATGGGTCTCATCCCATTCCATGGATTCCCTCCCATTCCATGGATTCTATCTCATGGATCCCATCCCAAGGATCCCATCCCATAGATCCCATCTCATCCCATGGATCCCATCCCATCCCATAGATCCCATTCCATTCCATGGATTCAATCCCATTCCATGGATCCTATTCCATGGATTCCATCCCATTCCATGGATCCCATCCCATGGATCCCATCCCACAGATCCCTTCCCATCCCATGAATCCCATGCCATTATCCCACCCCATGGATCCCATCCCATGGACTCCACTCCATCCCTTGGATCCCATCCCATGGATCCTATCCCACCCCATGGATCCCACCCCGAGGTGCTTTTGGGGCCGTTTTTCCCCCCAAAGCCGCGTTCAGGATCCATCGGGATCCTCATTCCCGGCATTTCCCCGGCCCTGCCGCATTCCCACATTCCCACATTCCCCGGAGCTCCTGGCAGGATCCCAGGGGCCGCGGGGCCGGCGCTGCCCCCGCCCGTTCCCGGCGCTGACATTCCCGGGAAGAGCGGGAGGCAGAATTCCCCCAAAATAGATCCCGGCGCTCCGTCTAAATTTAACACGCCGCGTTCTCCTCGGAGCGGGCTCGGCTCCGGCAATTAGCTAATGAGGAGGATGATTAAGGATCGCTCCCCAGCTCTGCCTTCCCAGCCTCTCTCCCACTCCTTCCCGGAATAATAATAATAATAATAATAATAATAATAATAATAATAATAGTAATTGTAATTTCTTTTATCTTTTCTGAAAATTGATACTCCCTCTTCTCCCTTGAAATATACAGCTATTTAAGAGACTTCTGAACACATGATCTTGGAAGACTTTTGGCATACAATAACAGCATTTGAACTCTGAAACAAAATCACCTTACAATGTCATAAATTATTGAGTATTGACATTCATATCANGGGGTTGGGGTCCTGGCTGGGATCATCCTGGCCACGAAAGCTGGAGGTGAAAGGGAAATGAGGGAAATGAGGGAATTGAGGGAAATGAGGGAAATGAAGGAAAAGGGGGAAATGAGGAGTTAAATGGATCAGGGAGAGGGATAAATCCCTTTATCCCAAATCCAGGATGGGGTTGGGGTCCTGGCTGGGATCAGCCTGGCCAGGAAAGCTGGAGGTGAAAGGGAAATGGGGGAATTGAGGAGTTAATCGGATCAGGGAGAGGGAGGAATCCCTTTATCCCAAATCCGGGATGGGGTTGGGGTCCTGGCCGGGATCATCCTGAGGTCTCGGGGGAGAGGGAACAGCTCTGGGATGGGATGGGACACGGGAATGCTGCTGCTGGAGCTGGGATGAATCCAGGCTCTGTTCCCGGCTGGGATGGAATCATCCCGGGATGGGCTGGGCAGGAAGGATCCCAAAACCTCATCCCATCCCATTCCAACCCCTGTCACTATCCCGGGTCGCTCCAAGCCCCCTCCAACCCGGCCTTGGACAATTCCAGGGATCCAGGGGCAGCCACAGCTCCACAGGGAATTCCATCCCACCCTCACAGCCGGGAATTCTTTCCCAAAAACCCCATCTATCCCTGTCCTCTGGCAGCGGGAAGCCATTCCTTGTTTTCTGGCTGAAGATTCCCTTTTCCAGCTTCCAGGAATTCTCCCGGATCCATCTCCCTCCCTTCCCACGGGATTTTCCTGTGCCCGTCCTCATTCCCATCTGTGGCCTCCGGAGACTCATTCCCGCTGATCCGTGTCCCGTCCGTGCCTAACCGGATGCTAATTTATTAATTAAACGCCGCGGTTAATGACAAGGTGAGGATTAATGAGGGCCAAGCCCGCCGAGCATTCCTTGGGGAGAGACAGCTCCGTGCATCCAACGCTTCTCCGGGGATTTTTTGGGAAGCTCAAAACTCATGGGAAGTCCTTGGGAGATGCTCCAGGTCACCCTCAAACCATCCAGGATGGAATTATTCCCGCGGAATTATTCCCGTGGAATTATTCCCGTGGAATTGTTCCCGTGGAATTGTTCCCATGGAATGATTCCCATGGAATTGTTCCCGTGGAATTATTCCCATGGAATGATTCCCATGGAATTGTTCCCGTGGAATTATTCCCGTGGAATTATTCCCATGGAATTATTCCCATGGAATTATTCCCGTGGAATTGTCCCGTGGCTGGTGCTGCCGGAAGCGATTCCGGGCTGGGAAAATCGACCCGGATTTGTTGGGGCAAAGCTGGAACGGAGAGAATTCCTCCCAGAAAATAATTCCACGGATAAATTCCGCCAGGAAAACTTCCTCGCGAGCAGCTTTGGGTTTTCCTGATAAAAATAAATCATGGAATGATTCCTGCGGCAACAGCACGGGGGGAGATTTTTGGGATGAACTCTGAGCTCCGTTCCCTTCCCATCCCTTCCTCTTCCCAGCAGGATGGCCCTGGGATTTCTGGGAATGGGCAGCTCCGGATTTGTTTTCTGGAAAAGTCTCTCCGAAAGTTCCTTTGGATTTGGCTGTTGGCTCCGGAACGGGAGCCAAGAAATCCGTCAGCAAAAAATGAATGGAAAAAACCCGGAGTCGGAGGAGCTCACGGAGGAGAAATTTGGCTCCTCAGTGACCGAAAACTGGGAAATGTTGGGAATTCAGGCACTGGGAACTGGGAAGTGTTGGGAATTCAGACATTGGGGAATATTGGGAATTCAGGCACTGGGAACTAGGAAATACTGGGAATTCAGACTCTGGGCATTGGGAAATGTCGGGAATTCAGACTCTGGGAAATGCTGGGAATTCAGACATTGGGGAATATTGGGAATTCAGACTCTGGGCATTGGGAAATGCTGGGAATTCAGGCTCTGGGTACTGGGAAATGCTGGGAATTCAGACACTGAAAACTGGGAAAAACTGGGAATTCAGGCTCTGGGTACTGGGAAATGCTGGGAATTCAGACATCGGGGAATATTGGGAATTCAGGCACTGAGAACTGGGAAGTGTTGGGAATTCAGACTCTGGGAAATGCTGGGAGCCAGAAATTCCCCCTGAGCCTCCTTTGCTCCAGGCTGAGCCCCTTCCCAGCTCCCTCAGGATCCTCCAGACCCTTCCCAGCTCCCTCAGGATCCTCCAGACCCTTCCCAGCTCCCTCAGGATTCTCCAGACCCTTCCCAGCTCCCTCAGGATTCTCCAGACCCTTCCCAGCTCCCTCAGGATCCTCCAGACCCTTTCCCAGCTCCATTCCCTCCCCTGGACACTCTCCAATCCCAAAATTTCCCCCCTGAAGTGAGGGAATAACGGATAATTCCCTTTCCTTAGGATCAACTCCACAGAATTAAATAATTCAGGGGTCGGAACAAGACCTCGGCGGCCCCTCCCAAGCCAAACCCCGCCGTGATTCCGTGGGTGCGGAATTATTCCCGGGATAATGAAGTTTGGGCGGCCGCCGTGGTGCGGGAGTTCCCGGGAACGGTTCCAGGAGGAGAAATCCAAGGATTGCAGCAGCTCCCTCCTCACTTCATCTAAAATTAACTTCGAGCTGCACTTAAGCAAAACCGGTTGCCATGGCCACGCCGGGGGGCTCCTGGATGCAGGAAAACCGGGAATTCTGGGATGATGAAAAGCTCTGGAATATCCTGGGGAAGTTCATCCCACCGGGAGGATCCTGGGGAAGTTCGTCCCAAAGCTGTTAAACCAACCCAGGGATTGGGAATTGGGAAATTCCCCTTCTCTTCCCTGATCCGGGATCGGGTTGGGAGAGCTGGAGGAAAAACGTGGAATGAAGGAAAAGTGGGAAATGGGAGGGCCAGGAGGGATCTGAGGGGATTTTTTTGGGAATGTGCGGATCCTGAGGTTTGCTGGAAGGTGCTGGGATGGGAGAGGGATGATGGTGTTTGCAGCACCTGATTAATCCTCGATCTGCTGCTGCTCAGATTCCGGTTGGGAATCAAATCCGCACCCCGGGCCTGCCGGGGGCTCCAGGAAAAGCAGGAAAAGAACCTTGATCCTACAGGAAAAGCGGGAGAAATCCCTGATCTTATAGGAGAGGCAGGAAAAGAGCCTTGATCCTACAGGAAAAGCAGGAAAAATCCCTGATCCTACGGGAAAAGCAGGAAAAGAGCCCTGATCCTACAGAAGAGGCAGGAAAAGGGCCCTGATCCTACGGGAAAATCAGGAAAAGGGCCCTGATCCTATGGGAAAGACAGGAAAAGAATCCCAATCCTACAAAAAGGCAGAAGAGAGCCCTGATCCGACAGGAGAGGCATTTCCAGGGGTGAAATGTTGGATTTATTAACTTAATTTCTCTCCTTAATTAAGTCCCAACCAACCTCTCCCAAAAACCGGGAATTTTTTACCAACTTAAGGGATCCCATCCCATGGATCCCGTCCCATGGATCCCATCCCATGGATCCCATCCCATCCCATGGATCCCATCCCATGGATCCCATCCCATCCCATCCCAGTTGGGATTTGGATCCCATAAACTCCAGCTTTGGAGGAGCTGGAAGGGGACGGGGAAGAGGAGGAGGAGGAGGATGAGGGAAGGAGGGAGAGGAAGGATTTGTCTGTCTCTCCTCTCCGGCAGTTGGAATTCCCTGGAATTCCAGGGAATATCGGGAATATCGGGAATCCTTCCCGGAGCTGTTGGTGCCCAGATCCCGGCTGAGCACAAACAGGGAACGACCTCAGCTCTATTTTTATCCGGATCTTTTGTATTCCCGTTTTTCCCCCCCTTCCCAATCCCTCCCCCCCCTTTCTCTGCTCCATCTCTTCCTTCTCCTTCATTTTCCTTCCCTTTGGAGCGTCCCGCTAATTAGAGCCGCTAATTAGCGCTGCTAATGAGTTCGTGTTTGTGCATCCAGCCAACGGACGTGCCGGGTTCCCGGGGGTCGTGTGGGATGGCGCCGTCGGAATCCTCGGGAATGGTGGGGGGGGAAAGGCTGGGAATAGGGACGGGAATGGGCGGGAATGGAAGGGGAGGAGTGGGAATAGCTGGGAATGGATGGGAATAGGGTGGGAATGGAGGGGAAAGAGTGGGAATAGGGGTGGGAATGGGTGGGGAGGATTGGGAAGAGGTGGGAATAGGAGTGGGAAAGGGTTAGAAGTGGAAATGGATGGGAATGGATGGGAATAGGGATGGGAATGGGTGGGAATGGATGGGAATAGGGATGGGAATGGGTGGGAATGGATGGGAATAGGGATGGGAATAGCTGGGAATGGGTGCAAAGGAGTGGGAAAGGATGGGAATGAGAAGAGAGGATTGGGAATAGGGGTGGGAATGGATGGGAATAGGGATGGGAATGGGTGGGGAGGATTGGGAAGGGGTGGGAAGGGGTGGGATTAGGGGTGGGAAAGGGTTAGAAGTAGGAATGAGTGGGAATGGATGGGAAGGAGTGGGAATAGCTGGGAATGGAAGGGGAGGATTGGGAACAGGTGGGAATGGATGGGAATAGGGATGGGAATGGGTGGGGAGGATTGGGAATAGGGGTGGGAATAGGGGTGGAAATGGATGGGAATGGGATGGGAAAGAGTGGGAATAGCACAGGGAATGGATAGGAATAACTGGGAATGGGTGGGAATGGATGGGAATAGGTGTTGGAAGGAGTGGGAACAGGTGGGAATAGAGGTGGGAAGGAATGGGAATAGTGGGAATGGAAGGATTGGGAACGGATGGGAAGGAGAGGGAACAGGAGTGGGAATAGGGGCGGGAATGGCTGCAAAGGAGTGGGAATGGATGGAGGGAATTGGGAATGGATGGAGGGAACTGGGAAGGAGTGGGAATGGATGGAGGGAACTGGGAAGGAGTGGGAATGGGTGGAGGGAATTGGGAAGGAGTGGGAATGGATGGAGGGAACTGGGAAGGAGTGCAAAGGGGTGGGAATAGCTGGGAATGTTTCCCATTCCAACCTTTTCCCCCCACGGATTGGGAAGTCCTGGCCACGCTGGGCTCTGCCCCTGGAGCTTTTCCCGGCCCATCCAAAGGCCAGGAAATTCCCGGGGCTCGGATTCATCCTCGGGGCAGGAATGTTCTGGGTCCTTCATTCCGCACCATTTCCCACCTGGAGTTTTGCTCCAGCGATTCCAAAATATTCCAGCGGCTCCTTTTCCCTCGGCCGGGAATGCGCTGGCGGCAGAAATCGGGGATTTGCTGCGACCTAGTGGTGAAGGAAGATCTTGGAATTCGCTCCAGGTTGGATTCAGCCTTTCCCAAACCGGGATTTTCCAGGTTGTTTTCCCGGGAAGATCCAAGAGATCCTGGATTCTCAATTCCTCCATCAAATCCTGCCCGGCCCGGCCACAGATCCTTCCCCAAAATGCTCCCGACACATCCCAGGAAATAAAAATCCCAGCGGGAATTTTGCCTGGAATGCTCCATGGGGTGATCCCTCTGCCCGAGGCGGGAATATCCTTAATTAGAGGCTGATTTTTAATTAACAACCAAGCTCGGCTTTTCCCTCTTTTCCTGCATTCCCTGACCTTGCCCTGCTGGAATTCTTTTCTTTTTTCCTGCCGTGGTTTTCCTTCCCTCAAATCCTTCTCAGCTCCGGCCTCATCCCAGCCTCTGATCCTAAAATTCTTTGGGAATTTCGGCCTTTTCCTTTGGATGGAATCCAGCTGAGCAGAATTCCCGGATTCCTGAGGTTTGGGAAAAAAATCCCTCCAGGATCATCAAGCTGTGCTCAATCCCCACCCCGAGTGCAGCAGCCAAGAATTCCTTGGATATTTCCAGGAATGTGGCGATTTTCCAAAGCTCCCTGGGCCGCCTTTTCCAGGAGGAAATTCCCTCTGGAACGTTTTTGGGATCCCCACTTTGCAAAATCACGGAGAACGTCCCCAGATTTGACTCCGGGATTTTTTTTCTCCTCTGTTGCTGATCCTTGAGGATGGTTTGGGGTTTTTCCCGGTTTTCCCCATGGCTTTTTCCCAGTTTCCCCCGTGATTTTTCCCGGTTTTTCCCATGATTTTTCCCAGTTTTCCCCATGGCTTTTTCCCGGTTTCCCCCATTACTTTATCCCAGTTTTCCCCGTGACTTTTCCCAGTTTTCTCCATGGCTTTTCCCCAGTTTTTCCTGTGACTTTTCCCAGTTTTTCCTATGGCTTTTTCCCAGTTTTCCCCGTGATTTTTCCTGGTTTTCCCAATGACTTTTCCCAGTTTCTCCCATGACTTTTCCCCAGTTTTCCCCATGGCTTTTCCCCTAGTTTTCTCCACGACTTTTTCCCAGTTTTCCCCATTACTTTATTCCAGTTTTCCCCATGACTTTCCCCCAGTTTTCCCCATTAATTTATCCCAGTTTTTCCTGTGACTTTTCCCAGTTTTTCCCGTGGCTTTTCCCAGTTTCCCCCATGGCTTTTTCCCAATTTTCCCCATTACTTTATCCCAGTTTTCCCCATGATTTTTCCTGGTTTTCCCAATGACTTTTCCCCAGTTTCCCCCATGACTTTTCCCAATTTTCCCCGTGATTTTCCCCAATTTTCCCCATGACTTTATCCCAGTTTTCCCCATGACTTTTTCCCATTTTCCCCCATGACTTTTACCCAGTTTTCCCCATGACTTTCCCCAATTTTCCCCATGACTTTATCCCAGTTTTCCCCGCGATTTTTCCCGGTTTTCCCCATCTCCCAGCAGCCGGGGATGAGGCTCCGGAATCCTTCTCTACCCCACAACATTCCCCATTGATTTCTCTCCCTCCTTTCCCAGCGGCTGAAACCTGCATCTGTTATTCCATAGAGAAAAATCGGGAATTTCCAAACCTGGAATTTTATTTCCCTTTCTGACCATCCAACAAACCCGAGGGATCCCCACGGAATTTCCCCCGCGGGAATTCCTCCCTCTTTTCCATGGAATGGCGACACCCGGATTTTATTTTTATTTTTTTTGGGATGAACAGGGAACGGAATCCCCAATTTTTTTCCACGTGACGATTTTCCCGCTGTCCTTCCCCACTGAAATTTGGGAATATTTGGGAATTCCCGGCGCCGCAGCTCCGGGATTTTGGGAAGGATCAATCCCTGGAGCGGGGACAGGCGGGGACAGCAGGTGGCACTCCCCGACCGCCGACAGCCACAAACCGCAGCGCTTTTTTTTGGGATTTTTTTGGGAATATCGAGTGGAATTTTTTCATCCTGACTGGGATTTTCTCATCCTTTAGTCCTCCGGGATTGGGAATTCCAACATCTCCTGAAAGGAGCGATCCCTCCTCCTTTAATTTCAATAATTGGCTCCCAAGGGAATCCACTCGGGAATTTTTTTCCTGTTGGTTTTGGAATAACAAACTTTGGGATGAGTTTATTTCAATCCCGATCCAGGTTTGAATTCCTGGATTTATGGGGAATGAGCAGGGAATGAGGCCAAACCCCCCTGGAGTTCCTGGATGGGATGATCCCTGTCCTGGGGAGGAAAAAGGAGGAAAAAAATGGGAGAAAAGGGGGAAAAAGGGGAGAAAAGGGGGGAAAAAGGGGCAAAAAAGGGGGAGAAAAGGGGAAAAAAGTGGGAAAAAAGGCGAAGAAATGAGGGAAAAGGGAAAAAAAACAGGAAAAAAACCCCCAAAACCTTTTCAAGGTATTGAACATCTCCAGAAGTGCAGCTTGCCCTTGGATCCCTCTGGAATTCTCCAGGATCAGCACCTCGGAGAGGCAGATCCGGACAAAATTCCCTTGTCCCACCCCAAATCCGGCAGAGGCCGGTGAAATGTGATGTTCCCGGAGCTGCAGCGTCAGGGAGAACAGCCCCGACCTCGGTCACATCCAGGGAAAACGTCCTCAAATTTAATTCCGGGATGCTTTTGGCCTTTGTTGCTGATCCTTGAGGATGGTTCGGGATTTTTCCTGGTTTTTTTCCCAGTTTCCCCCATGATTTTTCATAGTTTTCCCCATGGTTTTTTCCCAGTTTTCTCCATGCTTTTTCCCAGTTTTCTCCATGCTTTTTCCCAGTTTTCCCCATGTTTTTTTCCCAGTTTTCTCCATGGCTTTTTCCCAGTTTTCCCCGTGGCTTTTTCCCTGTTTTCCCCATGATTTTTCCCCTGTGTGTCAGCAATGCCACCAGTGCCAGCAGTGCCACCAATGTGTGTCACCAGTGCCACCATTGCTACTGGTGCCAGCAGTGCCACCATGCCACCAGTGTCACCAGTGCTACCATTGCCTCCAGTGCCATCAATGCCACCAGTGCCAACGGTGCCAGCAGTGCCAACAGTGTCACCAGTGTGGGTCAGCAATGCCACCAGGGCCATCCATGTGTGCCAGCAATGCTGGCAGTGCCAGCAGTGCCATCAGTGCCACCAGTGCCATCGGTGTCCCTGGTGCCATCAGTGCCATCGGTGCCATCAGTGTCCCCGGTGCCATCGGTGCCATCGGTGTCCCTGGTGCCATCAGTGCCATCAGTGCCATCAGTGTCCCCGGTGCCCGCAGCTGCCGTCGCAGCCCGAGCCGAGCGGTGTCACTCGCGCTCCCCAGGGGACGCTGCTGGCCCTGGTGGGGACACAGAACCCCCGGGGATCCCCCTCGGCCTGACCCAAACCCGCCCTCCCCTTCCCCAAAATCCGCCTTTCTGTCCCCGGATTGGGCACGGGGCTCTGGGGGGGCTCAGTTCCTCATCCTCGGGGGGTTCTCTGCCTCTTTGGGGTGACCCAAACCCGCCCTCCCCTTCCCCAAAATCCGCCTTTCTGTCCCCGGATCGCTGCGGGGCTCTGGGGGGCTCAGTTCCTCATCCCCGGGGGGCTCCCCGGGCTCAGCTCCTCATCCCCGGGGGGTTCCCCGCAGACTCGGGGTGACCCAAACCCGCCCTCCCCTTCCCCAGAATTCTCCTTTCTGTCCCCGGATCGCGCCTTCCGCCTCGGGCGGGCTCAGCCCCGCGGCTGCTCATTAAGGGCGCCGCTAATGAGCTCCTCCTCCTTCTCATCCTCCTCCCCTCCACTCCGTGCCTTCCTCCCTCCCTCTCTTCCCTGCCTCCTCCTCCTCCTCCTCCTGCTGCTGCTGCTGCTGCCGGGGCGCGCTCGCTCTCCGCCCGCTCGGGAGCGCGCAGTGCGGCGCGGCCGCGCCCGGGAGCGCGCAGTGCGGCGCACGGAGCCCGCACGGAGCCCGCACCGAGCCCGCACGGAGCCCGCCCCGAGCCCGCACGGAGCCCGCACCGAGCCCGCACCGAGCCCCGGCTGCGGCCGCCTCAGCTCCGGCGGGTAAGGACAGAGCGCGATCGGTTCGCTCCGGGATGCGGGAAAGCTCTTGGGGGATGCTCGGGGAGGATTTTGGGGATGCGGGAGAGCTCTCGGGGGATGCTCGGGGAGGATTTTGGGGATGCGGGAGAGCTCTCGGGGGATGCTCGGGGAGGATTTTGGGGATGCGGGAGAGCTCTCGGGGGATGCTGGGCGCGGATTTTGGGGATCGGCGCATCCTCAGCGCGGATTTGAGCTCTTGAACATGCTCGGTGACCCCCCCCTCCCCCAAAAAAAAAAATCAGACGGGGAGATTGGGGAGGGGGGGGAGCTGGGGGCATGTGATGGGATTTTGGTTGTTACGTCACGGCTCCGTGTGACAAAAGCCCGCGGTGACAGTGCGGGGGCACGGGGACAGGGTGGGGACCTTGGGGAGGGGTGACAGCGCAACTTTGGGGGGCGGCGATCGCTCCGAGAGGGGACGCGCCTCGTTCCTTCCCTCCGGAAGAACATCCCGGGCCGGGAAAAAAACCCCAAAAAATCCATCGGGAAAAGGAAAAAACCGCAGCTGGTTGTGGATGCGGAGCCGGGAAGCGCCGGGCCCCGAGCGGTGAGTGGCGGGTGCGGGATCCGCATCCTCCCGCAGCCGCTTCCCCGGGGATCGATGATTCCCATCGGGAACAGGAGACCGGGGGGAAAGTGCTGAATCATTGGGATCGCGGAGCTGCCGCTGCTCCCGCCGGCGGAGAGAAGCTNATGAGGAAGGCCAGGAGGCCGTGGGAGCGCCGGGGGCCTGGAGAGGGAGGGATTGTGGGGATGGAGAGGGGTCCTCCCTTCTCCATGTCCTCCTTGGAGGACGGAGAGCGAGGGAAAAACGCGACTTCCATCCCTTTGGGAACGGCACCGGGAGGAGTTCGGGGTGGGAAAAGCGAGGTTTTATCCAGAAAAAAAAAAAATTAAAGAAAAATTCCCACTCCCTGCAAAAACCGGGAACGGCTCGGCTCGGATGGATTTTGCTTTTTTTCCCCCCTTTTGGAACTCCGCCTGGGGGTTCCTCCCTCAAGGTCAGGTCCTTGGGGTGGCTCCGGAGCTCTCCCCAAAGTCACCCCGGGCTGTTCCCGGCACAGGGGCAGCACCGAGAGCCGGGAGAGGGGGAAATGCGGGAATTGCGGGAAAAGCTGGAATTGTGACATGGCCAGCACAGGCCCCGGCTGCTTTAAGATGGATCCTGTGACGCTGCGATGTGTGTCCGGGATGCTCCTGGCAGCTGCCGAGGACAAAGCAGGAATCCTGTGACTTTTCCAGGGGATGCTGACTCCTTTTTTTTCCACCCCGCGCTCCTGGAAAAAAAACCTCCCCCCGTCTCTTTTGGCAGCCACCGAGGGGCTGCTTTGTTCCGAGAAAACTTCGCTTTCCCTCCCGAAAGAAAACTCAAATTTGGGGTTTTAAAGAAAACTCAAATTCGGAGTTTTTCTGCTCGATTTCTGGTTTTAATCCGGTCATTTCCCGGAGCTGGGCTGGGCCTTTGCTGCTTTTCCCGTTTTTTTTTTCCCCCTGTGTGGTTGTAACGTGAATCCGACATAAATAATGCATGGAAAAGCCTCAGCTGACAGCGAGAAGTTGTTGGGTTGGAAAAGCGACTTTGTTTACTGGAGTTGGGAGCCGGGCCTGGCTTTGTGTTAATTCTGGGCTTAACAAAGCTCCGTCCTCATCCTCGTCCTCATCTTCATCCTCACCCTCATC
>VZDJ01000268.1:2015036-2058800 GCA_008694505.1 Cyanoderma ruficeps | reverse complement strand
TATTATTTTTTTTCAGTTCAATTCTCTCTTTTCCCTGGCTGGGATCATCTCTTTCCCAACTGGAAAACCCCAGGATGAGCGAGGAGGGCGCAGAAAATTGGGAAACGCGGATCCTTGTGACTCCTCCCTCTAATCCCTCCGGAATTTTCTCCCTGTGGAATTTTGCCGCTTTTCTCAGAGGCGAAAAAACCCCAAAAAAATTCCAAACTGGGAATATCCATGGGATGCTCAGAAATCCCTGAATCCCTCACTGGGAATTCTCAGCGGTGACGGGAACAAAAGGGACACAAACCCGGGGACGCAAATCGCTGTCACCGCCTCCCTGGTGGCCCTTGGGGACACGTTTTCAGAGTCAAAAAACCCCAAAAATCCCAAGTTGGGAATATCCGTGGGATGCTCAGAAATCCCTGAATCCCTGGCTGGGAATTCTCAGCGGTGACGGGAACAAAAGGGACACAAACCCATCGCTGTCACCGCCTCCCTGGTGGCGCTTGGGGACACGGGGACAGGCCCGGGCTGGCACCGGGACACGGGAGGGACACACTGGGCAGTGTCCGCTGCTCCATTGTTCCCACCCGGAAAAAAAAGCAGGAAAAAAAGGGCAGGATGGAGAAAAATCGGGATTAGGGATGGCGGAGGCTGCGGGAGGTCTCCGGGATGGAGGAGTTGGGATAATCCGGATGTTTGTGGGGACGGCAGGGAGAGGGAAATGTGGATTTTTTGGGATGTGGAGAGCTCAGGGTGTTCTCTCTGGGTTGTGGAGAATCTTAGAGGGAAACGTGGATATTTTTTGGGATGTGGAGAGCTCAGGGTTGTGGAAAACCTTAGAGGGAAACGTGGATTTTTTGGGATGTGCAGAGCTCAGGGTGTCCTCTCTGGGTTGTGGAGAATCTTAGAGGGAAACGGGGATTTTTGGGGATGTGGAAGGCTCAGGGTTGTGGAAAATCTTAGAGGGAAACGGGGAATTTTTTGGGATGTGCAGAGCTCAGGGTGTCCTCTTTGGGATGTGGAAAATCTTAGAGGGAAACAGGGATTTTTTGGGGATGTGGAGAGGTCAGGATTGTGGAAAATCTTNGGGCTCAGGGTTGTGGAAAATCTTAAAAGGAAACGTGGATTTTTTGGGATGTGCAGAGTTCAGGGCATCCTCTCCAGGATGTGGAGAATCTTAAAGGCAAACAGGGATTTTTTTGGGATGTGGAGAATGTTAGAGGGAAATGGGGATTTTTTGGGGATGTGGAGAGCTCAGGATTGTGGAAAATCTTAAAAGGAAACTGGGATTTTTTGGGATGTGGGGAGCTCAGGGTGTCCTCTCTGGGTTGTGGAAAGTGTTAGAGGGAAATGGGGTTTTTTTGGGGATGTGGAGAGCTCAGGGTTGTGGAAAATCTTAGAGGGAAACGGGGAATTTTTTGGGATGTGCAGAGCTCAGGGTGTCCTCTCTGGGATGTGGAAAATCTTAGAGGGAAACAGGGATTTTTTGGGGATGTGGAGAGGTCAGGATTGTGGAAAATCTTAGAGGGAAACAGGGATTTTTTGGGATGTGGAGAGGTCAGGATTGTGGAAAATCTTTGAGGGAAACTGGGATTTTTTGGGATGTGGGGAGCTCAGGGTGTCCTCTCTGGGATGTGGAAAGTGTTAGAGGGAAATGGGGATTTTTTGGGATGTGGAGAGCTCAGGGTTGTGGAAAATCTTAAAGGAAAACGTGGATTTTTTGGGATGTGGAGAGCTCAGGGATCTGAGGGATGAGATTCTGAGGGATGCAGGAGAGCAGCAGGAAAAGGGTTGGGAAAAAGGGAAAATCCCAAAAAAAGGGGTCTGGTGTCCTGCAGGGATGCTCCAGATCATCCCGCTCCCAGGTTTTTGTGGGATTCCCCGACATCCTAAAGGGGATTTTTGCGCCTGGATCTCGCGGGATTCATCCCTCCCACATGGAAAATCTGGTTTTTTTCCATGCTCTGAGCACTTGTTCTGTCTTGAGCTTGGAAAAAGGGAGAGAAATCCTTCCCAAAGGCACGTGAGGGAGATTCCCAAATTCCCACTCCCAATTTTCCCGATTTTCCACTCCCAATTTTCCCAAAATTCCCAATTTTCCACTCCCAATTTTCCCAGTTTTCCCAGTTTTGAGAAGATTCCCAATTTTCCACTCCCAATTTTCCTGGAATTCCCCATTTTCCACTCCCCATTTTCCACCTCAGCCAGGGCAGGGCACGCTCTGTATTCCCACATTATCCTGGGAAAGGCAAGAAAAATCTTGGAATTTTTTTTTTTTTGGGACAGGTCATGCCCAGATCCTGTGCCTGAATTAGAATCGTTCCTCCTCTCCTGAATTTTTTCATGGAAAACCTTCTTGGTCTTTTACTAAAGTTGAATTCCAGCTCTTAATTCCTACATAGAGAATTCAAGGAATTTGCTGATCCAACCCTCATTCCCAATCCCTGCTCTTTGTTTCCCTCAGCTCCGGGGGTTTTAATGGATTTTCACGCTTTTTCCATTGAATATTCCCAGCAGGAAACTTCGGAGATGAGGTGGGAGGAGCAAAATATTGAAATTTCCCTTTCCTTTGTTGTTTTTCCCTGGACTTTAAACTCCACGATTTTTCCTGGGAATTTTCCCTCCCCCTTCCAGTGGAGATTTGTGTTTCCAAAGATTTTTCAAATTCCACATTTCCCAGGGATTTTATCCTTTTTGGCGGATAAAAACCCTCAATCCATCCCCCCCCCCCCCCCCNCCCCCCCCCCCTCCCCAATTCCTTTTTCCGAGGAAACCCTGAATTCCAATTTAGGGTTTTAATTCCCACCCCGCCCCCAACTCCCTTTTCTTTTTATGGAATTTTTGAACCGCGGCATCCTCCCGAGCTGGGCTCCTGCCAACTTCATTATCCCGGAGCCAAAAAAAAAGCTTCTCCCAATTAATTCCTTCCCGTTCCGGAGGCAGATGGAGAGGTGGCGACACCAGGATTTGATGGTTGAGTGACAAAGGGTGACAATTCCGGGGAGGGAGACGGGAAAAGTTGTGAGAAATTCCAGGGAACGGTGAGAAAAAAATCAGGGAATGGTGAGAAAAAAGGAGGGAACAGTGAGAAAAAAATCAGGGAATGGAGAAAAAAATCAGGGAATGGAGAAAAAAATCAGGGAATGGTGAGAAAAAAGCAGGGAATGGTGGGAAATAGCAGGGAAGGGTGTTGCCCTCCTCATTCCCAGCTCCGGGGAATGAATAAATTTGGGATTTTGTCGTATTCCTGAGGGAAATGTGCTCGAGGGCTGTCACAACTGCTGGGAAAAGAAGTGGGAACGGGATCAGCAAACCCTGCCAGGAGTGGTGGGACACACCTGGAGCATCAGCTTTGGATCAGCAGCTGGGATTTTGTTGGGAGTGAATTTCCATGGAAGCGTCCAAGGCCAGGTCAGATCCCACTGGGATCAGTCAGTTCCCACTGGGATCAGTCAGTTCCCACTGGGATTAATCAGATCCCACTGGGATCAGTTGTTTCCACTGGGATCAGTCAGTTCCCACTGGCATAAATCGGTTTCTGCTTGGATGAATCAGATCCCACTGGGATGAATCAGATCCCACTGGGATAAATCAGTTCCCACTGGGATAAATCAGTCCTCACTGGGATCAGTTGATTCCCGCTGGGATAAATCAGTTCCCAATGGGATCAATCAGTCCCCACTGGGATCAGTCATTTCCCACTGGGATGAATTGGTTTCTGCTTGGATAAATCAGATCCCGCTGGGATAAATCAGTTCCCACTGGGATAAATCAGTTCCCAACGGGATCAGTCGGTTCCCAATGAGATAAATCAGTTCCCGATGGGATCAATCAGTCCCCACTGGGATCAGCCATGCCTGACACCCTTGGCAGGAGGCGGATCCAGGTCTGGGATCCAAGGACGGCCTCAGGATCTGCTGTTCCTGCATCCGAGGGCTCCTCTCCCACAGGAGAGGAATTCCAAGTGTCCCAACTCCCCAGAGTGGCTTTTCCCACGGGAACAGCCACCCCTGGCACGGACCAGCTGTGGGCTGTGTCCATCAGGAACGGGAATTCCACCCAAACCCTCTCCCAGCTCCGTCTGATTGGACAAATGCGGAGCTTTCCTCTCCCTGAGCGTCACATCCATCATTTTATTCCCAAAACTATGGGATGTCCCGATATTCCAGGGACCCCAAAAAATCCCGCAGCTCGTCCAAACATTCCCACCCTTGGAGAAGCTCGAGCTCCAGAATCTCCCCCGGCAGCAGGAGCGGAGGTGGGAGCCGGGAAGATTTTCCAGAGGCTCCGGATCCATCCCAGGGTTGTTTTTCCACCCGATTAACCCTTGGCTGACCCCAGGGCCAGATGTCACCCCAGGGTGGCCCGGGGACACTCCGGGGACAGGATTCCCGTGTCCCCCTATGCCACCAGCTCCGTGGGTTTTCTGGGAGCGGCGTGGGATGGGTGGCCTTGGAAAGGAGGTGACAACGGCAAAGTGTCACCTCCACCTGCCCTGAGCTGCCCAGCTGGGGGGGTTGGGATGGGGTTTGCTGGGATGGGATTTGGTGGGATGGGATTTGGTGGGATGGGATTTGATGGGATGGGATTTGATTGGACGGGATTTTCCAGGCTGGGATTTGCTGCTCCATCAGGAACGGGACAAGGAGCGTCCCTGAGTCACCACCCCACAGATTCTTTGGGATTTTCTGTTGGGATTCCTGGAAAAACAGTGCTGCCCCAGTACCTCGTGACTTTCCAGGGACGGTCCTGGGTGGCACCAAACTTTTCCCTTTCCCACCTGGATTTTCCCTTTTCAATCCCACTTTTCCCTTTCCCACCTGGATTTTCCCTTTTCAATCCCTATTTTCCCCCTCGCTTTCTTTCCTTGTTCCTCCCCAACCAATCCCATCCTGATTAAGGCACCGCGTGGTTTTTCTCCAATTAAAAATTCCAATATCGGGGAGGGCTGTGAAGGATTCCCCCACCCCAAAATTCCAAGGAAAAACGAGGAGTTTTCCTCTTAACTCATTCCCTAAAAACCCCTGACCATTCCCAAGGCATGGAATCCTCCACATTCCCTTTATTTTCAACAAGGTCATTCCAAAGAATTGGGATTTTTTTATTTTTTTTCCTGCAGAGGGAAGGAAAAGCTGTTGGAAAACAACGGGAGAGGGGGAAGGAAATTCCACGGGAAGTCCCACAAAATCCTTTCTCTTTTCCATCCCTCCCTTTGGGATGCAGGGATAAACCTGAAGGATTTTTCCTGCTTTTTTGGCCTCTGATCCTTCCTCTGCAGTAAAAAAAAGCTGGGAAAAATGCTGATTTTTTGGGAAAAAAGCTTGGATAAACGCTGATTTTTTTGGAAAAAAGCTGGGAAAAACGCTGATTTTTTGGGAAAAAAGCTGAGATAAACGCTGATTTTTTTGGGGAAAAAAGCTGAGATAAACGCTGATTTTTTGGGAAAAAGGCTGGGAAAAACGCTGATTTTTTGGGAAAAAAGCTGTGATAAATGCTGATTTTTTTGGGAAAAAGGCTGGGAAAAACGCTGATTTTTTTGGGGAAAAAAGCTGGGAAAAACGCTGATTTTTTGGGAAAAAAGCTGAGATAAATGCTGATTTTTTGGGAAAAAAGCTGGGAAAAACACTGATTTTTTGGGAAAAAAGCTGGGAAAAACATTGATTTTTTGGGAAAAAAGCTGAGATAAACGCTGATTTTTTGGGAAAAAAGCTGAGATAAACACTGATTTTTTTGGGAAAAAAGCTGGGATAAACACTGATTTTTTGGGAAAAAAGCTGGGATAAACGCTGATTTTTTGGGAAAAAAGCTGGGATAAACGTTGATTTTTTGGGAAAAAAGCTGGGATAAAATGCTGATTTTTTGGGAAAAAAGCTTCTCCCCTGCCATTCCTCCCTCCCAGCTCGGAATGTGCCTGATCCCTGTGGCAGCTCCAGCCTCTGTGGCACGGGGAGAATTCCCGGTTCCCGGCGGGACAATGCGGGGCTGTGTTCCCCCAGCAGCCACCTACACGCGCAGGAATTGTTCCCGTGGATTGTTCCCGGGGATTGTTCCCTCTGCCCACATCTGCTCCGGACAAAGGAGCCCTGGAGGAGCCTGGAGGAGCCTGGAGGAGCCTGGAGGAGCCTGGAGGAGCCTGGAGGAGCCTGGAGGAGCCTGGCATTTTCCAGGGCATGAATTCCCCTCGGTGGTTTTTTTCCTTGCTCCCAGCCAGCGCTGCTCCGTGCCATCCCATCGTTAGAAATACGGCGAGCCAAATCGTAATTAAAAAAAGCAAAATTTATTTCCTCGCTACTGCGAGTAAAAATACAGGAAAGAAATACAAACACAGCAAAAACACAGCCACGCTAAGATAAAACTACCATAAACCAAAGGCACGATAAAGAATAAATTTGATCGAATCTGGGAAACGAACGCGGGACCGGCCGGCACCGAGTCCTCCGTCATTCGCTCCCAAGTTTTGTTTTCAGGGTTTAGTTTTTATCCTTTTTATTTTCCCCGTGGCAGAGTTTTTCTTTGTCCGTTTCTTTTCAGTTTTCTTTGTCCGTTTTCTTTGTCTCTCTGAGCCTCACATCCATCATTTTATTCCCAAAACTATGAAATATCTCCAGCGGGATACTCCAAAACCCCAAAAATCCCACAGCTCGTCCAAACATTCCCATCCTTTGTCCGTGGTCAGATTCTGATATCCATGGGCTTTCTTCTGGGATTCTGACTTCTCCCTGAGCGGAATTATAATATTGTTTGAGGATTAACTTTGAATCATATTGAAGTTTGGAGTGGGGTTCCTTCGGCAGACAGGGAAATGTCTGTTGGAGAGCCGAAGCCATCATTGAATGTGGTGGTTCGACCCAAAATTCCTCTTTTCAATTCCTGATATCTTTAGATCTTCCTTCCTCAGCTCTGTCTCCTCCTCCGGTGATTCTGCCAATGCATTCCTTCCTGCCTTCCTTAATTTCTTAATTTCTTAAGAAATTAATTTCTTGCGGGGTTGCGGATGGAACGGATGGGGAATTGCTCGGGGTGGATTTCAGGGATGGATTTGAGGGTGCGGAATGGAGGATATGAATTTAAGGGGATGGATTTGATGGATGAATTTAAGGGGATGGATTTCAGGGATGGATTTGATGGATGAATTTAAGGGGACGGATTTCAGGGATGGGTTTGATGGATGAATTTAAGGGGACGGATTTCAGGGATGGATTTGATGGATGAATTTAAGGGGATGGATTTCAGGGATGGATTTGATGGATGAATTTAAGGGGATGGATTTCAGGGATGGATTTGAGGGTGAGGAATTGAGGATATGAAATTCCTTAATTTCTTAAGCACAAATTAATAGCCAAGGCTTATTTACAGCACTTTGGATCAGCCGGGGCTTGAATTCCCCCAGGATTCTGCTCAAGGGTTCAGGCCAGAGAGTCCGTGGCCACTTTTACAGCTCAGAAATTGTCTGTAGTTTCGTTTTTTTCTTGATATTCCTGGATTTTTGCAGCCTCACTACAGTGGGGGTTACAGAGATTTGCCCTTGGATTCCTGGAATTATCCAATGCCAGGTTGGAGCAAACTGGGATAGGGGAAAGTGTTCCTGGCCTTGGGATGAGCTTTAAATTCCCTTCCCAATCCAAACCATTCCAGGATTCCAGTGATTTGCCATCAGAGCTTGGGCTCAGCCCTTTCATATTCCTGTATTTATAAATATCCCTCAGGAATCTGTGCCAGGAACTCCCTCCTTCCCTCTCAGTAATTCCCCACCCATAAATCCAAGGAAAACAAAATAATTCCTGACTTTTCGGGCCCAAAGTGTCCGTTTTTAACCCCCACTGCCTCCCTCCCCTAAAATATCCCTGCTGGAAATGGATTTAAGGCTTTTCATTCTCCTTTTGGGAATCTGCGTTTGTTACCGGAGGGATGAAAAGGGTCTGGGTGGAAAATGGGATCCTGGGATCCGGGATGGGATCTGGGACATCGGGATCCTGGCTGGGAATGGGGTTGTTTGGAGAGCAGTTGGGGAAGATCCCAATCCTAGAATCCTGCTGGATCAATGCCAGGATTTTTGGGACAGCAGGGTGGGGCTCCAGACCCCTGAGCTCATCCCGATGCCCCGAGGGATTGGATATTCCTCAATATTTCTCATGGATAAAATACAATTATTATGAATTTTTTTAAAACAGCAAATTCACCTTTTCATTCCATCCCACGGGCTCCGTTTGGATCCCGCTGCTGCCAGGAATTTTCTCTCCAGGACCGGAGCCCAAACAAGTCCATAAATCCTTCCAGCAGGACAATCCCGGGCTCAGGAGAGCTGTTCCCACGTGTCCCCCAAATCCTGGCCCCCATTCCTGGCCCCATTCCCACCATTTTTTCGGATGGAAACGCCACGTTCCCGAAGTTTCCGAAGGGAAAACACCAGGATTGGCTCAGTGATGTGACTTTGGGGTTGTTGTTTTTTTCCAGGTGAAGATCCCTCCGCACGTGCCACCCCAAGGGACACCCCAAAGCCACCCCAAGGGACATCCCAAGCCACCCAGGGAAGCTCCAAGATGATCCCGAGGAGATCCCAGGTCACCTGTGCCGGAATTGCCTTCGTCCTCTGCCTCCAGCACCTCGTCAGTGCCATCGAGGTCCCCCTGGACTGTAAGTTTGGGATTTATCCTCTCCACTTCCTTCCCAAAAATTCCACGCTGGGATGGGGAGGAGGTGGGATGAAGATGAGAACATCCCAGGTGGGTTTTCTCCTCCACACTTGGGTTTTCTCCTCCACACTTGGATTTTCTCCTCCACACTTGGATTTTCTCCTCCACATTAGGATTTTCTTCTCCACATTTGTATTTTCTTGTCCATATTTGGGTTTTCTTCACCACATTTGGGTTTTCTCCTCCACATTTGTATTTTCTTGTCCATATTTGGATTTTCTTCACCACATTTGGGTTTTCTCCTCCCCATTTGGGTTTTCTCCTCCCCATTTGTGTTTTCTCCTCCACGTTTGGGTTTTCTCCTCCCCATTTGGGTTTTCTCCTCCACATTTGTTTTCTCTCCTCCACAACTGAGTTTTCCTCTCCACAACTGGGTTTTCTCCTCCACGACTGGAAGGAAAAGGGTTTTTGTGTAGGGTTTCCAAGGCCTGCACAAACTGCCTGGATTTGTTTTCTGGCTGTGCTGGGGACGGGGCCGCTCCTGAATTAACCTCCTGTCTTTTTCCCTCTATGCTTTCCCTTTGGGAATAACAGCAAATATCCAGAGCCAATGTAAGTGTTCCCTTCCCTCTGGGGTGGCCGTGTCCTTGTCCCCAAAACTGCTCTGGGGTCCCTGAGCAGGGGCTGGTGGTGGCTCTGGTGGCACAAGGGGGACTTTGGAGCCACTTTTCCCACAGATCCAGGTTGGGAAAGGTGTGGAAAGGCTGGAGCAGCTTGGGGAGAGCTCCCAGCTCTCGAGGCTGTTCCCACAGCAGGAGCCAGGCCATGGAAAAGTTGTTCCTGCAGGGTTTGGGTTTGGAGAAGGGCAGGAATCTCCTCCTGGCCCTGACCAGTTGGGAGCATCCCTGGATCTCAGGGGATGAGGAAACAACCTTGGATCTTCATCCCAGGGGATGGGATCTGCAGTTTGGAGATCAGGGCCAGGTCCTATTCCAGCCATGGGGTTCCTGTGTCCCTTTTTCTGTCCCTGCCCTCCTGAATTCCAGGTCTGAGCTCCTTTGGGGCCATTTTGGGGTGTTGGAGCCTCTTCCTTGCACCAGGAATGTCTCCGGATCCCTGGCCCAGCCCCTCCTGAGCTGCAGATCCAGGATGAATTCCCATTGGATTCACCCTGTGGGAACAGGAGGCTGGAACTGGGACATTCCCTAATGACACCAAGACAAGGAGAGGGAATTGGGGTTTTTTGGTACCTAAAGGGAGTCTGGGCACTGTGATGCTCCGAGGGGTGACGAATTCAGGGAATTCACGGGAATTTCCTCAGGATCCAACCTCCAAATCGCACACCCAGCTGGGGGAAGGAGATCCCAGCAGGAATTTCTGTGGGACGGCACAGAGGGATCTGCCCCGGCTCCTCACGGGTTTCCCTTTCCCTGCAGTGCCGCAGCCCCCCACCATCACCAAGCAATCCATCAAGGATTACATCGTGGATCCCAGGGACAACATCTTCATCGAATGCGAAGCCAAAGGCAATCCCACTCCCATGTGAGTGCCCTCCCAGCCCGTCCCTGCCGTCCCCCAGAGCCGTTTCAGCTCTTCCAGCCTCCCTTCCCCGCCCTCCCCACCGCCGGCCCCGCACAGGTGAGGACCTCGCCGGGGAACGCTTCCAAACCCGGCTTTCCCTCGCCCTTCCAGCTTCTCCTGGACGAGGAACGGGAAGTTCTTCAACGTGGCCAAGGATCCCAAAGTGTCCATGAGGAGGAGGTCGGGGACTTTGGTCATCGACTTCCACAGCGGGGGCCGGCCCGACGACTACGAGGGCGAGTACCAGTGCTTCGCCAGGAACGACTACGGGACGGCTCTTTCCAGCAAAATCCACCTCCAGGTTTCCAGTGAGTGATTCCAGGGACGCAGAGCAGGGCCACGGGAGGTTTGGGGGGAATATCCAGCGCTCAAAGGGCTCCAGGTGTGTCCAGGTGTGTCCAGGTGTGTCCAGGTGTGTCCAGGAGACAGGGAAGGAGTGGGGTTGCGGATGGAATGGATGGGGAATTGCTCGGGGTGGAAGGGATGGATTTGAGGGTGTGGAATGGAGGATATGAATTTAAGGGGATGGGTTTGATGGATGAATTTAAGGGGATGGATTTCAGGGAGAGATTTGATGGATGAATTAAAGGCGTGGATTTCAGGGATGGATTTGAGGGTGTGGAATTGAGGATATTAATTTAGGGGGATGGATTTGATGGATGAATTTAAGGGGATGGATTTCAGGGATGGGTTTGATGGATGAATTTAAGGGGATGGATTTCAGGAATGGATTTGAATATGGACTTAAGGATATGGGTTTCAGGGGATGGAATTGAGGGGATGGAACTAAGGATATGAATTTAGGGGGATGGATTTCAGGGATGGATTTGAGGGATGAATTTATTGATATGGATTTGAGTGGTATAGATTTGAAGGGATGGATTTGAGGGCTTGGAATTGAGGGTGTGGAATTGAGGATATGAATTTAGGGATGTTGATTCCAGGGATGGATTGATGGATTTGGGGGATGGATTTCAGGGGATGGATTCCAAGGACACTGAAATTCCAATTACACACTCCCAGACAAATTTTGCACTGAAACCAGGCCGGATCCAGCAGGAATCGCTCCGCCGGAATCCTTTCCCTCCTTTCCTCACTTTCCTTTGCTTCCCGCGGCAGAGTCTCCGCTGTGGCCCAAGGAGAAGGTGGATGTGATCGAGGTGGATGAGGGGGCCCCGCTGAGCCTGCAGTGCAACCCCCCGCCCGGCCTCCCCGAGCCCGTCATCTTCTGGATGAGCAGCTGTGAGTCAGGAGCGCCTTTCCCGCCGGGAATTCCGGGAATGGCGGCTCCGTCGCCTCTGGGGGGTTTGAAATAACCACGGGTGGGGTTGTTGCTGACAAATTCGGGTTGGTTCTTTCAGCTTGGGGTTGGTTTTCTTAGTTTAGGGTTAGTCCTGATAGTTTAGGGGGGGGGTTTTCTGCTAGTTTAGTGTAATTTCTATTAGTTTAGGGCACTTTCTGGTACTTTAGGGTTGGTCCTGATAGTTTCGGGTTGTTTCTGCTAGTTTAGGGTTGTTTCTGCTAGTTTAGGGTAATTACTGGTAAATACTGCTAATTTAGGGCACTTTCTGCTAGTTTAGGGTAGTTTTTAGTAGTTTAGGGTAGTTTTTTAGTAGTTCAGGATCCTTACAGAATCACAGAATCACAGAATGTGTAGGTTGGAAGAGACCTTCAAGATCATCCAACCCAACCCCTGGGCAGCACAGAATCACCAAAGCTAAAACTAAATGCATCCCCCCCCTCCCCTCCACCATCCCCCTTCTCCATAAATCCCGAATTCCCGTCCTTGTCCCGCAGCCATGGAGCCGATCCCGCAGGACAAGCGTGTGTCCCAGGGCTAGTTTAGGGTAGTTTTCAGTAGTTTAGGGTAGTTTTTAGTAGTTTAGGGTAGTTTTCAGTAGTTTAGGGTAGTTTTTAGTAGTTTAGGGTAGTTTTCAGTAGTTTCGGGTAGTTTTTAGTAGTTTAGGGTAGTTTTCAGTAGTTCAAGATCCTTACAGAATCACAGAATGTCTGGGTTGAAAGAGACCTTCAAGATCATCCAACCCAACCCCTGGGCAGCACAGAATCACCAAAGCTAAAACTAAATGCATCCCCTTTATGTCAATGATCCTCCTCCTCCACAAATCCCGAATTGCCGCCGTTGTCCCGCAGCCATGGAGCCGATCCCGCAGGACAAGCGCGTGTCCCAGGGCCAGAACGGGGACCTCTACTTCTCCAACGTGCTGGCGCAGGACGCGCTGACCGACTACAGCTGCAACGCCCGCTTCCACTTCACCCACACCATCCAGCAGAAGAACCCCTACACCCTCAAGGTCAAAACCAGTAAGTGGCTCACCGGGGGACCGGTTTGGGCATTATCCCATCGCGTTTTCCAGCCGGGAATGCAGTGAGGGATGAGTAGCTCCCGTGGTTTGGTTGAGGAGGGGTAAGGATGGGTTTGGGTGGGGAGTTTTGGGGTGGGTGGGGAGGGAGGGGTTGTGGTTTCGTGGTTTTAGGGTTCCAGAGGTGGTTTGGTGTAGGAATTGCCCGTTCCGTGTGTTCGGAAGTGTTTCAGGGATGGGGCATTCCCAGCATCCCCAGGGAAATGCAGGAATCGCCTGTTCCATGTGTTTGGGAGCGTTTCAGGAATGGGGCATTCCCAGCATCCCCAAGGAAATGCAGGAATTCCCTGTTCCGTGTGTTCGGGAGCATTTCAGGTTTGGGGCATTCCCAGCATCCCCAGGGAAATGCAGGAATCGCCCGTTCCGTGTGTTCGGGAGCGTTTCAGGGATGGGGCATTCCCAGCATCCCCAGGGAAATGCAGGAATCGCCTGTTCCATGTGTTTGGGAGCGTTTCAGGGATGGGGCATTCCCAGCATCCCCAGGGAAATGCAGGAATTCCCCGTTCCGTGTGTTCAGGAGCGTTTCAGGTTTGGGGCATTCCCAGCATCCCCAGGGAAATGCAGGAATTCCCTGTTCCGTGTGTTCAGGAGCGTTTCAGGTTTGGGGCATTCCCAGCATCCCCAGGGAAATGCAGGAATTCCCCGTTCCATGTATTCGGGAGCGTTTCAGGTTTGGGGCATTCCCAGCATCCCCAGGGAAATGCAGGAATCGCCCGTTCCTTGTGTTTGGGATGGAGAATTGGGGAATGTTTTGACAGAGATGTGGCGTCCTCACTGTCTCCAGGGAACTGTAAAATATCCAGAGGTAGCTTGAAGCGGGAATCACCAAATCCCTTTGTTGGGAAAAAACCGGGAGTGTTTCAGCAGAGTCGAGGCATTCCCACCAGCTCCGGGGAAATGCGGGAATCACCAATTCCGTGTGTTTGGGATAAAACAGGGAGTGTTTCAGCACATGTGGAGCATTCCCATCATCTCCAGGGAAACGCAGGGATCGCCAGTTCCATGTGTTTGGGATAAAACAGGGAATGTTTCAGCAGAGTTGAGGCATTCCCACCAGCTCCAGGGAAGTGCAGGAATCACCAATTCCGCGCAGTTGGGATAAAACAAGGAATGTTTCAGCACATGTGGAGCATTCCCATCACCTCCAGGGAAACGCAGGGATCGCCAGTTCCATGTGTTTGGGATAAATTACAGGGGTTTGACACATCTGGAGTCTTCCTACTGTCTCCAGGGAAATGTAAAATATCCGGAGGTGATTTGGTGCAGGAATCACCAATTCCGTGTGTTTGGGATAAACTGGAGAGCGTTTCCATAGCAGCAGGGAAATTCATCTCCAGGGAAGTGTGAAATATCCAGAGGTAACTTGGAGCAGGAATCACCAATTCCATGTCTTTGGGAAAAAACTGGGAGTGTTTCCACATTCCCAACACATTCGGGGAGATGTAAAATATCCAGGGATCATTCCCAGCTTTTGGGAAATGTAAAATATCCCGGGATCATTCCCTGCTTTTGGGAAATGTAAAATATCCCGGGATCATTCCCAGCTTTTGGGAAATGTAAAATATCCCGGGATCATTCCCAGCTTTTGGGAAATGTAAAATATCCCGGGATCTTTCCCTGCTTTGGTGGAACTGTCCGTGGTTTTTTCCAGGGGATTGGATGTGGAAAAACGAGTGTAGAATGTGGCTGTGGGTATTCCTGGGCCTCCTTTGCTCTGGGAGGTGCCTCTGGAATCTGGTGGGAGCCTCTGGAATCTGGTGGGAGCCTCTGGAATCCGGTGGGACACTCGGGATGGGTGTCCCCAGGTGTCCCCAGGTGTCACCGAGGCGGGGACACGAGGGCCTCTCTCCAGAGCCTTTCCTTTGGCTCCGGGCCCTTCCAGGGCAGTTTTTCCTCCAGGAATGAGAATTCCTCAAGGAAAAGGAATTCCTGGTGCACTGGGGTGACTCTGGAAGAGGCAACGGGGCCAGTTTGAGGGACATGAGGAGCCTGAGCTGTCACAGGGGCTCGAGGTGACAAAATCCTCAATGAACATCAACCATCACCGGGCAGGAGACGGAGATCCACCCATTCCCAGCATTCCCAGGAAAATCCAGCTGGGAGGTGCCGGCTGTTTTTTTGGGAAGCACCAGGCGCTCCCGAATGCCGGTGGGAGGAATTTCATTTGATTTCCCGGCAGCTTGAATGAACAGGAATGCGATGAAAGGGAGCCGGGAGTGACGAGTTTTCCACCTGGGTGTAGCAGCTCCTCCTGGGTGCAAAGCTGGAGTAGGGAATCAGGGATTCAAACCATTCCAAGGGGTCCTTTGTCAGTGCTGGGAATGTGGGCAGCTCGTTCATTCCGGATCTAATTTGTAAATCCCGGATGTCGTTTGTGAATTCCGAATATTTGTCTGTTTGCAGAGCCGGGCAAAGGAAATCCCGGCGTTTATTTTTTGGGAAAAATCCCAGTAAAAAAAAAAGACCCGTGGGGGTTTGGAGCCTCCAAAGGTTCCATCCCGGTGTATTTATCCAGCTCTGGAAGTAACCCGGATGAAATCCTGGTGGATTTTCACGGATTTGAGCTCCCCTCAGGTGTCCCCACATCCCTTGGCTCCCAAGACCTTGGAAAATCAAATCCTTCTCTTCCTGTTTTCCTTGGGGGAAAAAACTTCTGTAGGATCAGAGGCAAATTCCACCCCAGGAGCCTCCCAGATTCCTTAAAAATTTTGGAATTCAGGCTTTAATTTCCCGTACAAAAAAAAACCCCCCTTAATAATAATAGAAATATTTTAATATTCCTAAATAATAGAAATATTTAATAAAATAAAGGATAAAGGGGATGGGGTCAGATTTGTCCCAAGCTCTTGGATCACCTCAGCCTTAATCCCTCAGTTTGGCTCCTTCCCAAAGTTTTCCCCAGCTCTTGAAAAAAATCATGGAATGCAGGAGGAAAATGGGAAAGTTAAAAGGATTAATTAAATTAAAATTTAAAATGAAAATTAAATTAAATTAAAAGGGATTTTACAGTTCTGCTCTAAAAAAATATCATCATTGTTGTTAGTTATTAGTTATTAATTTTAAGCAGGTTGTGCTCTTGAAACGTAATAAATAATAATAAATAATAATAATTATTATNACCTTCCTTCATCATTGTCCAGCTGTCTCCCTCCCAAGGAAAAAAAAAGCAGCTGGAACGTGGAATTTTTTGTAGCCAAAAAAACAGAGAGAAAAACCCCCACATTGTCCCCTCCAAATTGCTCCGATTTTTGGGGTTTTCCCAAAGATTCCAAAGAGAAAACCAGTCCGAGGAACTTTACTCCAAAATTACTCCAAATTACTCCAAAATTCCCGCCCTTGTAGCTCTTCCCACCCCTTGGAGAGGGAAATCAGCCCCTTTTCCCGCTCTTCCTGCCCGTGTTTGTCCCGGAAGGCGCCGCGCTCCGAGTGCTTTTGGATCCCTGCTCCCGCCTGTCCTGCCCCGCTGGATTTTTGGGAATTCCCCGTGTCCCCATCCTGGCTGGTTTTTCAGATGTCCTTGTGTCCCCCCACCCTGTCCCATCCTTGGGAGTTTTTGGGAATTCCCCATGTCCCTTGTCCTGGCTGTTTTTTGAGATGTCCTTGTGTTCTCCATCCTGTCCTACCTTTGGTGGATTTTTGGGAATTCCCCATGTCCTCTGTCCTTACTGCTTTTTTGGGAATTCCCCGTGTCCCCCATCCCGGCTGTTTATTGAGATGTCCTTGTGTCCCCCCACCCTGTCCTATCTTTGGTGGTTTTTGGGAATTCCCTGTGTCCCCCATCCTGTTCTGTCCTTGCTGATTTTTGGGTTGTCTCCACACCCCCTGTCCTCGCTGGTTTTTGGGAATTCCCCATGTCCCCCATCTTAGCTGTTTTTGGGAATTCCCCATGTTCGTTGTCTTTGCTGTTTTTGGGAATTCCCCATGTCCCCTGTCTTTGCTGGTTTTTTGGGAATTCCCCATGTCCTCTGTCTTTACTGTTTTTTTAGGAATTCCCCTTGTTGCCCACCCTGGCTGTTTTTTGGGAATTCCCATGTCCCCCGTCTTTCCTGTTTTTTGGGAATTCCCGTGTCCCCCATCTTTGCTGTTTTTTGGATGTCCCCATGTCCCCCGTCTTTGCTGTTTTTTGGGAATTCCCGTGTCCCCCGTCTTCCCCCGTCTTCGCTGTTTTTTTGGGAGTTCCCGTGTCCCCCTCCCGCGCCGTCCCCGCCTCCCCGGCTCTGCTCACGGTGTTCTGTTTAATTGCAGAGAAGTCCCATAACGAAACGTCTTTAGGAAATTCCCCCGCCATGTACCGCGGTGAGTCCACGCTGGCTTTGGGAGTCCCGGCTTAACCCAGCCCCGCCTAACCCCACTGACCCCATTCCCTGCCCGCGTCCCCTGCGCTGTCACCGTGTCCCCGTCCCGGCCTCAGCTTTGCCAAACTTTATCGGGATAAACCCATCCGAACCACCACGAAACCCCAAAAAAGTTCCTCCTTTCCGCCGAGCGGGGTTTGAGCGAGTTAAGCCCGGCTTGGGAGGTTTGGGGTTTATAGGATCTGGCTGAGCTGGGTTTGGTGCCTCCTGTCCTGCCCTCAGCAGAGCTCAGGATTTAAACATCACGTCCTCGTCCCTCTTTCCTGTGTCTCCAGAAGAAGCATTTCCAGAGGGAGCATTCCTGGTGTTCCCAGCTGAACTCAGGCAGGGAGAGAAAGAGGGAAGAAAAAGAGGGAAGAAAAAGAGGAATATTTGGGTTATCCTGAAGTCTGGGGGATTTCTGTGCAGAGAGGTCAGACATGTGCTGCATGCTTCCACAGGCTCCTGTGTTGGGACAGGGAATTCCCATTGGATTCTGCCCCTGGTGAGAGAATTCCATCCCAAAATCCTAAATTTGGGCAGGGAATTCCTTCTGGATTCTGTACCTGCTGGGAGAATTCCATCCCAAAAATCCTAAATCTGGGCAGGGAATTCCCTTTGGATTCTGCCCCTGCTGAGAGAATCTCATCCCAAACTCCCAAATTTGTCTGGGCAGGGAATTCCCTCCGGATTCCTTCTCCCTTTTGGGAGAAGCCCATTCCTAAATCTGGGCAGGGAATTCCCTTTGGATTCTGCACCTGCTGAGAGAATCCCATCCCAAAATCCTAAATCTGGGCAGGGAATTCCCATTGGATTCTCTACCTGCTGGGAGAATTCCATCCCAAAAATCCTAAATCTGGGCAGGGAATTCCCTTTGGATTCTGCACCTGGTGAGAGAATCTCATCCCAAACTCCCAAATTAGTCTGGGCAGGGAATTCCCTCCGGATTCCTTCTCCCTTGTGGGAGAAGCCCATCCCAAAAATCCTAAACGATGCTTCAGGCACAAAAACCGCAGGATGGCTTCTGTGGGAACAGGGTTGGAATTGTCAGGGATGAGTTGGGATAACAAGGGCAGCAGGGGGGGATTTTAGGGAGCGGGAGATGCGGCATTTTGGGAGCACAGGGAATCCCGGGAATGTCACCCCTTCTCCAAAGCCACCAGGAATTCCAGCTGCTCCCAAACCCGGAGCTGTCCCGGACAAGGATTCCCTTCCTGTCCTCCTGCAGCTTTTGGGGCCGGGGTTGTGCGGGGTCAGCTCCGGGAACGTCCCTCGGTGTCCCCGCCGTGTCCCGGAGTGAAATCCCTGCCGGATCCTCGCGCCCAGGGCACAATTCCCATCCCGCGGGGACTTTTGGGGACAAGGAGGGCGCTGCCAGCTGGGAGCAGGGAGAGCTGGCAGCAGCGGGATGTGCCCGGGCACGGCCCAGGGAATTGGGATCCTGGCAGCGGGAGCAGGAGGGTTTGGAGGATGCCGAGGAGCCGGGAAAGGCTCTGCCCGGGAGGAAAAGCTGGAATGGGCTGGGCGGTCTGGAAATACTCGGGAAAAAAGGTTGGGAAAAGGATTGTCAGGGAAATCAGGTTGGGTGGGAGCGGCATGGAGCAGCCGGAAAGGAGGGGACAGGAGGTGGGGCAGGAAGAAAGGGAATTCCAGTTTCCTGGGTTTCCAATTTCCCGTTGGATGTCTCTGTTCAGGGAAAAGGGATTTTAGGAGTCACTCCATCAGGAAAATGGGATTTTATCTGCACAATCCCATTCCGTCCCTCCATTCCGTGGGTGCACAGGGGAAACTTCCTGCTGTTGGTGCTGTAACATTCCCTGGAAAACTTCCTGGCTGCAGAGGATTCAGCTCCCCCTCTCCCACCCCTGTGCAGAGCTGGACTCCAACCCAGGCCTTAATTAACTCCATCATTAATGAGCTGGGGGTAAATATTCTTTCCCTCAGTCCTTTTCCTTGTCGCTGCCCCAGTGTTCCTGCCTGGAATGACTCGGCTGGGAATGCTGCAGCCTTTGGGATGTGAAAAATCCCAAGGATTTGAGGTGTTGAGGGGATTTGGGGCTCTTGGCTGTTCTTCCTTGGGGTGCTGATCCCCACGATCCGGGCTCAGCTCCAGAGGCAGCTGGAAAAAGGGTCTGGAAGGTTGTGAATCCCATTCCCAGGACGTTCCTGAGCTTGGGAATGTGGGATCTGCTGCTGGGGATGTGGGGACACGGGAGATTTGTGGGGACACGGGAGATTTGTGGGACACTCGTCCCAAATTCCTCTCCAGGGCCGGGATAACCACAGGAAGTGTCACCCACCCCTTGTCCCCAGGGCTCGGAGCGATGATTCCCAGAATTCCTTGGACAAACCAGCTGCAATTATCAGGGAAAAAAATTATAAATTGAATATTTCATGAGCACTTTTTTTTCCTCTTTTAATGAAATTAAACTCCTGTTTTGTCCCTTTTCCTCTCTTTTTTTTTTTTTTTTGGCAAATCTGAGCCTGGCTGTGTCGGGATGGGCACATCCCTGGAAAACACAACTGATGGAGGAATTTTAGATGGGAAAGGGGCACTTGGCAGCTCTGGGATATTTCTCTGGGATAGAATTGGGTATTTCTGGGATGATCCCAGTTCACAGCAAAGCTTGAGAGCGGAGTCAGTTTTTAAGCCAAAATAAACAGCCCCAGGATTTATTTTTTCCAGCTCGGATCCATCCAGAGGGATGAGGGAAACCTTGACACTTCCAGCTGGAACTTCCACATGCTCAGAGCCTCTGGTTCTGAGGGAATTTCCGCCTGCTCCCTGCTAGAAACAGCAAAATATTTATAATTTATCAATTTCCATTTATTATTTATTAATGGTGCTGCGCTGAGGCAAAAAATCAGGATTTTTTTTTCCACGCTGTCCTTAGGTTGATGAAAGCCAGGGGGGTACTAATTAATCTCCCCGATTTTTAATTGCCATCATTAATCCAGGCTTGTAAAATCCAGCTTGCTCTGCTAGCGCTTCCAGTTATCCCACAGGATCCGGAACGGGAATAAATCCTGATCAAAGCCAAGCTCGGGCTGATAAAAATAATTAATTCCCGCTTTTGTGATTTGATGGGAGAAGCTCCCGGTTGTGGTGGAGGTTTGGGAGCTCTGCCCTGGGTTTTGAGCTGGTTTAACTGGGAATGAGAATTTCTCCGGGAGCAGGGATGGAAACAGACTTGGAAAACTCGGGATAAAGTCGGGATTTTCCTGCCCTGGTAACCCATTAATCCATAATTGACTAACTGGGAGGGATGTGGGTATGTGGAATCAATTCCAAGGATTCCATGGATGAATCGTGGCCTTGGGTTTTCCTTCCCTAAAGTGAGAATTCCAGGAAGAATTCCCGTCCTCCCTCCCCTCCTCCTTCCCCTGCCGCAGCTCTGGAAGTTTCCCCAAATTCCCCAAATCCTCGTTGCCTCCCACTCATTGAGCCCAGGAAATTCTGGGGCAGCGGAAGCCGCATCCCAAATCCTGCTCCAGCACCGGGATGGTCTCTCCTCATGGATCTCTCCGGGATTTTTTGTGTCCCTGTTCCCATCCCATCCCTTTCCTAATCCCATAACTTCCATCCCTGCTGCTGCTGCTGCTGCTTTCCCGCCCATCTCATCCTGGTTTTGTCCTCACTGATCCAGATCTAGGTCAATCATTCCACTTCTTAATGGAATTTTTGCCATGAATAATTAAATTCCTTTCCCCTGCGAAGCGGCCTTCGCTGTGAGCGGATCCCCAGGGAATCGTCTTGTGCCTTCCCTTTGTTTTTTTTTTCCTGTTAAACTTCCCTGTCCAGCCCTAAATGGGTCATTTTGGTGGCTGAGCTGTCCCTTTCCAAGGGGAACCATCCTTCCAGGCCTCCAGGAAAGCTGGAAAACCTCCTCGGTGCCGCCGAAGCCCTGGGAATGCTCCACATCCCGGAGATTTCTGTGGAAAAGCAGCTCCGGGTCTGAATAAACCCTTCCCGTGCCCATTTTTCCCGCTGCCCATCATTATATACGTCACATCCATCAACATTCCCCAATTCCATCTGATTCCAGCCCGTTTTCCAGAGGCAGGGAGGGCAGGAAAAGCGGGAACTGATGGAATGGGGACCGTCCCCAACGCTCAGCTCCCTCTGCTGCTCCTTCCCTTCCCTGCCTGCCAAACTTCCCCTCTCTCCCCTCCTCTTTTTTTTTTTCTGAATCCCAAATCCATTCGGAGCCCNCCTTTCCTTTCCTTTCCTTTCCTTTCCTTTCCTTTCCTTTCCTTTCCAGGCACATTCCCGGGTGAGTTCAGAATCCCGGGAGGTGACACCTTCCACGAATTCCCAGAGACTTTTAAAAGACCCGTGATCTGTTTTCTTTTTGTGTTTGTTTGGTTTTTTTGGTTTTTTTCTTTTCTTTTCTTTTCTTTTGGTTTGTTTTTTCCTTCTCTCCACTGATTCCAGCCCGAGGGATCACGGAAACCACTCCCAGCTTCATGTATCCCTACGGAACCTCCAGCAGCCAGATGGTTCTCCGAGGGGTGGATCTCCTGCTGGAATGCATCGCCTCCGGAGTGTACGTACCACGGAGAGGGAGATCCCCGGGAATTCCCGACGGGATCAGGGCAAGGAATCAACCCCTGGATGGGGAAAAAAGGGATCATTCCTTCCCTTTTAGTTGTTAACAATGCTCCCACAGAAACGCTGAGGTTTCCAGGGGTTTTCAGATCCTTCTCCAAGGATAATTTCCCACTGGGAATTAACTTTGTCCTAAAGTTTGGGAATTTCCCGGGAGCTCCTCATGACTGTGTGAGGAAGATTATTTGTGTCCCCCAGAAGTGTCCTGGGCTCGTGGTCCTGCCCACACCATCGGATCACAGTCAGGGATGGGCTTTGAGGTCCCTTCCACCTCAAACCATTCCAGAATTCCATGCTCCTGCCTTGCCAGGAGGATCAGGAGGGGAACAGAATTCCTGACCAGCTGGGAACGCTCAGGGCCGCGGTTTAGGGGCAGTGATGGAATAAGGGTGGCCCATTGGTCAGATCAAACCTTCTCCCTGGGTTTTAGCCTTTCCCAGGATGGGAATTTTACCGTTATCCAGGAATAACAACCCTTCACTCGGGAGTCATTCCCTTGCCTTTGGGAAAGGCTCTGATCTGCTCCCCGTTCCTCAGACCAGCACCAGACATCATGTGGTACAAGAAAGGCGGAGAGCTCCCGGTGGGCAAAACCAAGCTGGAGAACTTCAACAAGGCGCTGCGCATCTCCAACGTGTCCGAGGAGGACTCGGGGGAATATTTCTGCCTGGCCTCCAACAAGATGGGCAGCATCCGCCACACGATCTCGGTGAGAGTGAAGGGTACGTCACCTTTACCTTCCCTCTTGGGGTCCCGCCCGCCTGGAGCCGAGAGGAAAATTCATGGAATGCCAGGAGGGATGGCTGGGGAAGTTTTCCCTGGGGATGGGTCCGTGCTGAGTCTGTGTTCTTCAGGGATCCGTGGAGTGGGTTGGGTTGGAAGGATTTTAAAGGTCACCCAGTTCCATCCCCCTGCCACGGGCAGGGACGCGTTCCGTGATCCCAGGTTGCTCCAAGCCTCGTCCAACACGGCCTTGGAAACTTCCAGGGATGGAGCAGCCGTAGCTTCTCTGGGAATTCCATCCCAGCGCCTCCCCACCCTCCCAAGGAATGATTCCATCCCGATATCCCATCTAAATCTTCCCTTTTTCAAATGAAAATCTCGTCCAAACGGCCCCAAAAGCAGCGGGAGATGGGATCCCGCTGGCAGAAATGGTGGTGGGTTTGTGTGGCCAAAGAGAGGGAAAGGAGTCCCTCCTTCACTGAATCCTGGGAAACTTGGTGTTTCCATCTCCCTCCTCCCCCAGGGAGTGTTGGAGTGGGGGTTTTGGGGGTGGTGTCCCCGTGTCACCGGGCTGGGGCTGTTTTCCAGCTGCTCCCTACTGGCTGGATGAGCCGGAGAACCTGATCCTGGCCCCCGGTGAGGACGGCAGGCTGGTGTGCCGGGCCAACGGGAACCCCAAACCCTCCATCCAGTGGCTGGTGAACGGAGAGCCCATCGAAAGTGAGTGAGGGACAGACCGGGGCTCCTTCTCCAAAATCCCAGCCCAAATCCCAGCCAAAATCACAACCAACGATCTCCTGGCTGAGCATGAGCCAGAGTTGCCAGCTCCTCCAAAATTCCAGCCCAAATCCCAACCAAGGATCTCCTGGCTGAGCATGAGCCAGAGTTCCCTCCTTCTCCAAATTCCCAGCCCAAATCCCAGCCCAAGTCCCAGTCAAGGATCTCCTGGCTCCCAGCTGTGCCTGCAGAGCTCACACACCATCACCAGCTTCCAGCTGGCCTGAGCTGGGAAGACTCTCTGTGACATTATGGGATGGATTTTCATTTGGAATCAAACTGAAGGGGTTGTCCTTGCTTTAAAAAGCAAAAAAAAAAGCTTTGAAAAGCTTTGAGAAAAGGAGACTCAGAGGTGACCTAATCACTCTCTGTGACTTCCTGAAGGGTGGCTGTGGACAGCTGGGGTTGGTCTCTGTCTCCAGGCAGCACTGACAGAACGAGAGGACACAGCCTCAGGCTGGGCCAAGGGAAATTCAGGTTGGATATTAGGAAGAAGTTTTTCATGGAAAGAGTGATTAAGTACTGGAATTGTCTGCCCGGGGAGGTGGTGGAGTCACCATCCCTGGATGTGGTTAAAGAAAGTCTGGATGTGGCACTGGTGCCAGGGTTTAGTTGAGGTGTCAGGGCTGGGTTGGACTCGATGATCTGGAAGGTCTCTTCCCACCTGGTGATCCTGTAATTCCGTGATTCTGTGAAGCGTCTCCCCCCAACCCGAGCCGGGAGGTGGCCGGGGACACCATCGTGTTCCGGGACACGCAGATCGGCAGCAGCGCCGTCTACCAGTGCAACGCCTCCAACGAGCACGGCTACCTGCTGGCCAACGCCTTCGTCAGCGGGCTGGGTGAGCCTGGGGACCCCAAACCCCCAATTCCCATGGGATCCCATCCATGGGCTGGGTGAGCCTGGGGACCCCAAAACCACAATTCCCATGGGATCCCTCCCATCCATGGGCTGGGTGAGCCTGGGGACCCCAAACCCCCAATTCCCATGGGAATCCCAGCCATGGGCTGGGTGAGCCTGGGGACCCCAAAACCACAATTCCCATGGGATCCCATCCATGGGCTGGGTGAGCCTGGGGACCCCAAAACCACAATTCCCATGGGATCCCTCCCATCCATGGGCTGGGTGAGCCTGGGGACCCCAAACCCCCAATTCCCATGGGAATCCCAGCCATGGGCTGGGTGAGCCTGGGGACCCCAAAACCACAATTCCCATGGGATCCCATCCATGGGCTGGGTGAGCCTGGGGACCCCAAAACCACAATTCCCATGGGATCCCATCCATGGGCTGGGTGAGCCTGGGGACCCCAAAACCACAATTCCCATGGGATCCCTCCCATCCATGGGCTGGGTGAGCCTGGGGACCCCAAACCCCCAATTCCCATGGGAATCCCAGCCATGGGCTGGGTGAGCCTGGGGACCCCAAAACCACAATTCCCATGGGATCCCATCCATGGGCTGGGTGAGCCTGGGGACCCCAAAACCACAATTCCCATGGGATCCCATCCATGGGCTGGGTGAGCCTGGGGACCCCAAAACCACAATTCCCATGGGATCCCATCCATGGGCTGGGTGAGCCTGGGGAACCCCAAAACTCCAATTCCCATGGGATCCCATCCATGGGCTGGGTCAGCCTGAGGGAACCCCAAAACTCCAATTCCCATGGAATCCCATCCATGGGCTGGCCTGGGTGAGCTTGTGGGGATGGGGGAACCCAAACCTCCAATTCCCATAGAATCCCATCCATGGGCTGTGTTGGAAAGGACCTCAAAGGACCTTAAAGGACCCTAAGCTCAGCTCAAAGCTCATCTTGAAAAGGTGGATGTGGGACTTAGTGCCAAGGTCATTGAGTCATTGGGTGGTTGGACCTGATGATTTTAAAGGTCTTTTCCAACCTTTTTCCCACCGGTTGGTTCTGGGATTCATCCAAAATTCCACCCTCTCGCCATGGAGGGGGGATGGAACCTTCTGCCATCCCAGGCTGCTCCAAGCCCCGGTGTCCAACCTGGCCTTGGACACTTCCAGGGATCCAGAGGCAGCCACAGCTTCTCTGGGAATTCCATCCCAGCCCCTCCCCACCTTCCCAATATCCCACCTAAAGTCTCCTATTTTAGTTTAAAATCATTCCTCTTTATCCCATTACCATATTCCCATGTCAAAGTCACTCTCCCTGGTTTTTCCAAGCCCCTTTTTCCCCTGCAGAAGTTTTCCATGAGTTTTCCCCTTGGCTACTCTGAGGGAATGCACTAAGGCTCTCAGGCTTTGGAGCAGGAATCCATTGCCATGGATTCAAACCAGGCAAAGGTTGGGCAAATCCAGGGATACGAGTCGAGGCTGGAAGGAGAGGGAAGGGGAGGTGAGCAGGAATGGAGAAGCTCCACTTGGGTTTTGAAAGTGCCAGTAGGAAAAGTGAACCAAAAAAAAAAATCGGGAGGAAAAGGCTGGAAAAGAGCAGCAGAATCCATTTTTTTTTCTTCTTTCTCCACGACTGGAATTTTGGCTGTTGGCAGATGTTCAGCCGCGGATCCTGGGCCCCAAGCACCAGCTGATCAGGGTGATCGAGAACAACAGGACCCGCCTGGATTGTCCCTTTTTCGGGTCCCCCATCCCCACCCTGCGCTGGTAAGAGCCGGATCCCACCCCGCTCCATCCCCAGGGGTGGGAAATGGGGAGGGGTGGGTGGGTTTCCTGCTTTTCCTTCCCTTCCAACAGCTCTTTGTGGTGTTGGGAGGTTTAAGAACGGCCAGGGGAACATGCTGGATGGAGGCAACTACAAAGCCCACGAGAACGGGAGCTTGGAGATGTTCATGGCTCGGAAGGAGGACCAGGGGATCTACACCTGCGTGGCCACCAGCATCCTGGGGAAAGCTGAGGCCCAGGTCCGCCTGGAGGTCAAAGGTAGGGGCACGGAGGCGCCAAAATCTTGGATCTGCTGGAATTTGCAGCAGAAATAGTCCAGGTTAAAATCTTGGGTCTTCTGGAATTTGCAGCAGAAATAGTCGAGGTTAAAATCTTGGGTCTTCTGGAATTTGCAGCAGAAATAGTCCAGGTTAAAATCTTGGATCTTCTGGAAACTGCAGCAGAAATAGTCCAGGTTAAAATCTTGGATCTGCTGGAATTTGCAGCAGAAATAGTCGAGGTTAAAATCTTGGATCTGCTGGAATTTACAGCAGAAATAGTCGAGGTTAAAATCTTGGGTCTTCTGGAAACTGCAGCAGAAATAGCCGAGGTTAAAATCTTGGATCTTCTGAGAGTTGCATCAGGAATAATCCTTGAGGTGAAGGGGGTGGGTTGTGGATCTGATCTTCCAGCAGGTCAGAGCCAGGAGCCTTAAAATGGTGGAGATTCCATTTAAATGTTGGGAAAAACCCAGGCTGGGGATGGTGGAAGGGCTCGGGTTGGGTGTCAGGCTGGGAGATGCCATCAGGAGCACCAACACTGACCCCAAGTGTTCCTCAGGGTCAGCCGAGGACAAAACAACATTTTTGGAATTGTTTTTACCCCACTCAGCAAATCCGGCTGCTGACTGCAGAAAATGGGGTTTTTTAAAGGCTCAGCACAAATTAATGACTTGTTAAATTAATTTATTTGCTCAAAGCTGGACAAATACCCCAAGTGTGCTTGTCCTTCCCAAGGAACCCTCATCTCCATTGAGTCCCTGAGCCAAGCCCCAGGGGTTTGGGACATGACCCTTTGTGACCCCACACAGACCCCACCAGGATCATGGTGGGTCCTGAGGGGTTTGGGAAATGACCCTTTGTGACCCCCTGCAGACCTCACCAGGATCATGGTGGGTCCCGAGGGGTTTGGGATGTGACCTTTTCATTTATGATCCCACACAGACCTCACCAGGATCATGGGGGTCCTGAGGGGTTTGGGACTTGACCTTTTCATTTATGATCCCACACAGACCCCACCAGGATCATGGGGGATCCAGAAGGGTTTTGAATGTGACCTTTTGTTTGTGTCCATACAGGACCCACCAGGATCATGGTGGGTCCCGAGGGGTTTGGAACGTGACCTTTTCCTTTATGATCCCACACAGACCCCACCAGGGTCATGGTGGGTCCCGAGGGGTTTGGAACGTGACCTTTTCCTTTATGATCCCACACAGACCCCACCAGGATCGTGAGGGGCCCCGAGGACCAGGTGGTCAAGAGGGGTGACATGCCCCGGATCCCGTGTCGCGTCAAGCACGACCCCACGCTCCGGCTCATGGTCACCTGGCTCAAGGACAACGCCCCCCTCTACCTGGGCAGCAGGTCTGTGCCCAAAAATTCCGCACATCTCTCTCCCAGCACTGCTGGATTTTTAGCAGAACATTCCAGGGGTAAATATTGGGTTCCCACCTAAGTGATATTTGATGTTTTGGACACTTTTAATCTCACTGGCTCCCTCCAGCAATTCCAGCTGATTTATCGGTAAATCCAGACTTCGCCGCAGGTTTTATTCCCTATTATTCGGATATTTTTAGGACATCTTGATAGAACCTGGGGATTCATAACGAGCCGCTCCAAAATTAATGTTTCTCTGCTGCGGCTGGCGCAGCTTTAATTTCCTTCCCACACCTGACTGCCCTTTCTTGTGAGGCGAGATCTGATCCCAGGGCACCAGCCCGGGGCTGGCTGTTGTCCTAAAAATGTGATTATTCCCCAGATACACCCCAGGGCGCGTGATTCCTTGGGAAATGAATTTTCCCAGAATAACCCAGCACATCCTCAGCTGATCAAACCTCCAGACCGGAGACGTTCTCCTGCTCCGGTTGGGTTTCCAGCTGGATTTTGTCAGGGAACATCTCCAGCTTTCAACGCTGCTTCCTAAATAAGTCCGGGCAGAGTTTTGGGATGTTGTTTCCTTGAAGGATGAAGAAGGAAGAGGACGGCCTGACGATCCACGGCGTGGTTGAGAAGGACCAGGGCGATTACACGTGCGTGGCCAGCACGGAGCTGGACAGGGACTTGGCCAAGGCCTATCTCACCGTGCTGGGTAAAGCCCTCCTGACCCCACAGCCCAGGGCTTGGCTTTGAACGGGACACCCCGACCTCGAGGTCAGGCTGGAAGGGGGGTCTGGGCTCCGAGGTTGTCCCCTGGCTGCTCAGGGAGGTGCTGGCAGAGCAGGGGTTCCATCCTTGCAGGATCTGCTGCCTCATCTGGGACGATGGCGCTGAAATAGTGCAAAAAATCCCGGTGCTTTGAGGGCAAAAAATTAAACAGGAACTGTTGCACACAGCCCAAAATATCCCTGGGTGGGTGCTGAAGATCCAGGAGAAAAGCCCTAAATTTGGGGGTGGATTTAGTGGGGTGTTGAGCAATGGGATTGGGGCTGAGCCAGCTCCTCCTGTCCCTCCGTGTCCCCTTGGTGTGTCCCCTTTGCAGCACAGGGAGGGACAAATCCGCCCCGTTCCCCATTTGTGCCGCGGCAAGCTCTGCTTGGCAAACAGGGATTCATCACCCCCCGGCCACCTCAGATTCCCAGGAATGCCACAACAGCTGGAACAGGAACCCTGAACCCCGAATAATTCCCCTGGGCTTGATTTATCCCTCCCCTCCTCTCCCCTAATGCCTCATTAACCCCTCATCAACCTGACATTTCCCTTTTGCTGCCAACTCCGAGTGCGGCTAAAGCAACGGAGGGCTCTGGGGGAAGGATTTTCCTGCTCTGCCTCCCAGACCGGATCAATTCCCGCTGAAATCCAGAACTTTATGTTTGCCAGGTGCTCCTTTGGCCACCCAAGCTTAAACTAACCCGGTTAACAAGCACTGTCTTACCTTGCAGCCCTCCCTGCTAACCGGTCGAGAGAATTACCCAAAGGTAATCGTCACTAATTCCTCTCCCCTTCCTTTTATTTTCCGCCTGGGTTTTGGTTTTTTTTCCCTCGCCAGTAACTCCGAGAGAAAAGGGTGGCAAGCTGGAAAAACTGAGGGATAAGGCTTCCAGGTTCTCCTTGGAGATGAAGCTCCAAGTCCTGCCCAAGTTGGCCCTGAAGGAGCTGATTTTTCCAGGTTGTCCTTGGAGGACCTGAAGCTCCAAATCCTGTCTAAGTTGTCCTTGAAGGAGCTGATTTTTCCGGGTTGTCCTCGAAGGAGATGAAGCTCCAAGTCCTGCCCAAGTTGTCCCTGAAGGAGTTGATTTTTCCAGGTTGTCCTCGAAGGAGCTGAAGCTCCAAGTCCTGCCCAAGTTGTCCCTGAAGGAGCTGATTTTTCCGGGTTGTCCTCGAAGGAGCTGAAGCTCCAAGTCCTGCCCAAGTTGGCCCTGAAGGAGCTGATTTTTCCAGGTTGTCCTTGGAGGAGATGAAGCTCCAAGTCCTGCCCAAGTTGTCCCTGAAGGAGTTGATTTTTCCCAAGTCCTGTCCAGATTGTCCTTACCAACCCAGCCAGATGGGTAGAGAGCTCCTGCTCCACCACATTTTGTGTTCCACGTTGGCAGCTCCTGAGTGCAGGAATCATTTTACCGGCACTCGAAAACCCTGATGGGGAAAAAAATCCCAAAAAACCCGCATGGAATCCCCTAATTTTTTTACCTGGAATTTATTCCTGTTATTGAATGAGCTGGTCCTCATGACCAGATTAAAAAAAAAACACGGAATTTTTATCAGATTTATGTTTCCGCTGAGGTTTCGTGTCCTTTCCCTGCTGTTCATTTGCATTTCTCTGTGTAATGTCACAAATCCCCCTAAAAAAGCACCTGGTGCTTCCCCCATCATTTTTTTGGGGAGGGGAAAGACAGGATTTTTCCTGGGAAAGGCAGGGTTTTTCCTGGGAAAGGCAGGATTTTTCCTGGAAAGGGAGGATTTTTCCTGGGAAAAGCAGGGTTTTTCCTGGGAAAGGCAGGATTTTTCCTGGGAAAGGCAAGATTTTTCCTGGGAAAAGCAGGGTTTTTCCTGGGAAAGGCAGGGTTTTTCCTGGGAAAGGCAGGGTTTTTCCTGGAAAGGGAGGATTTTTCCTGGGAAAAGGAGGATTTTTCCTGGGAAAAGCAGGGTTTTTCCTGGGAAAAGGAGGATTTTTTCCTGGGAAAAGCAGGATTTTTTCTGGGAAAGGCAGGGTTTTTTTCTGGGAATGGCAAGGTTTTTTCCTGGGAAAAGCAGGGTTTTTCCTGGGAAAAGCAGGGTTTTTTCCTGGGAAAAGCACGATTTTTTCCTGGGAAAAGCAGGATTTCCAGGAAACACAGAAAGGACCACATTTATATTTTAAAAATCACTCTGGTCCCTTGAATCGCTGCAGGACACGGATCGTGCCCAGGAGCACATCCTGCCCACGGGGCTGGGAGAGGTGACGGGAACTGGGACTCGCTCCTGGGACAATTCCAGCCTCATTTATCCCATTCCAACAGAACGACCTGACCGGCCCCGGGACTTGGAGCTGACGGATCTGGCCGAGAGGAGCGTGACGCTGACGTGGATCCCTGGTGATGACAACAACAGCCCCATCACGGGTCTGTCCCCAAAATCCCTGTCCCCAAAATCCCTGTCCCCAAAATCCCTGTCCCCTTCCCTCTTCCCAGCGACCCCTTCCCATCTGGGAAAAACAGGGTTCGCTTTCTTGGTCAATTATACAGGAAATGGGTTTAATAATTAAAAAAATAAGACAATTAGGAAACAGATCAAGCTGGGTGGGGGACTTGGTGTTCAGCCAAGCCCACAACCTGCTATTTCAGAGGATTTCTTTAAATACCCTTTCTATTGCACCCATCTGTTGAATATCCATATTTTTTCGTAAACTATTTTCCATATTCCAGGATCTGTTTAGCATGGTCCCTCTCTGAGTCCACCTTTTTAGAGCACGAGTGGTTTTTTTGGCTGTGTCTTCATTATCACCCCCAGCTCAGGCCTTGGTCCATGATTTTTTTCAAATGGGAGATGCTGATAGTTGGTATATCAATAGCAGAGTCTCCTTTACATGTCCACTGGACTTTTTTTGATTAAACACAGAGTTTAAGGATATTTTATCAATAGCAGAGTCTCCTTTACATGTCCACTGGATATTATTTTGATTGAACACACAGTTTAAGGATATTTTATCAATAGCAGAGTCTCCTTTACATGTTTACTGGACTTTTTTTGATTGAACACACAGTTTAAGGATATTTTATCAATAGCAGGGTCTCCTTTACATGTTCACTGGATGTTATTTTGATTAAACAGAGACTTTAAGTATATTTTATCAATAGCAGGGTCTTCTTTTTGTTCACTGGATGTTATTTTGATTAAACAGAGAGTTTAAGCATATTTTATCAATAGCAGGGTCTCCTTTACATGTTCACTGGACTTTTTTTGATTAAACAGACAGTTTAAGGATATTTTATCAATAGCAGGGTCTCCTTTACATGTTCACTGGACGTTATTTTGGTTAAACACAGAGTTTAAGGATATTTTATCAATAGCAGAGTCCCCTTTACATGTCCACTGGATGTTATTTTGATTAAACAGAGACTTTAAGCATATTTTATCAATAGCAGGGTCTCCTTTACATGTCTACTGGACTTTTTTTGATTAAACAGAGACTTTAAGCATATTTTATCAATAGCAGAGTCTCCTTTACATGTCCACTGGACTTTTTTTAATTAAACACACAGTTTAAGCATATTTTATCAATAGCAGAGTCTCCTTTACATGTTTACTGGACGTTATTTTGGTTAAACACACAGTTTAAGGATATTTTATCAATAGCAGGGTCTCCTTTACATGTTCACTGGACTTTTTTTGATTGAACACACAGTTTAAGGATATTTTATCAATAGCAGAGTCTCCTTTACATGTTTACTGGATATTATTTTGATTAAACAGAGAGTTTAGACATACTATAACTACCACTACCGCTATGCCTAATTTTCTTTACTAATAGCAGAAACAAAAACTTATATCCTGACCATGTTGGAGTCCAGGGCATGAGGAAAACGCCTGGAATTGCCCTGGGGGGGTCCAAGACCCTGGCTGGGACCCCAGGAAAGCATTGCCTGTGACCTTAGTCCATGGGGAAAACTTCCAACACTTATAGGTGAATTGCAAACAGCAAAGATTTAAAATTGATAGTAGTTTAGTTTGTCACAGGGTGAAAGTTTGTAGGTTTGGGGTTTTTAGAATGGAAGCAGATGAGAGCAAGGTGGAGAATTTTGGGTGGTGCCTTAAATTCTTCTCCTTGGACTCCATCTTCTGCCGTGACGGTGGCGCAGAGACATCGGAGGAATGTATTTGATGTAGAAATTGCGTGTCCAGAATCAATAGTGATATTGGCACAAAACTGTAAACATAATACCTTTTAAGAGTTAATTGGACTAGAAACTTTTAAAAGACCTCGAGCACTAAGCCTGGGGAGGTTTTTTGGCAGAGGCGTTTTCCAGCGTGTCGAGCCTGGAGTTAGGCAGACCTTGAGATAAGGAATTGAATAAACGTCTCTAAAGATTGAAGCTGCAAGTTCCATTCACCTTTCAAACCCTGGTACAGGACTTTGTAAGGAAAAAAAACGTGATTAGGGAGTTCCCAAAAACCAAGATTACCACAAAATTATTAATCACACAGCACGCACCTTGCGAAAAAGCCGATTTTACGGTGCGCGCTTCCAACACCATCCCAACCCTTCCAACACCATCCCAACCCTTCCAACACCATCCCAACCCTTCCATCTCTTCCCAGATTACATTGTCCAGTTCGAGGAGGACCGCCTCCAGCCGGGAATTTGGCACAACCACTCCAGGTACCCCGGGAGCGTCAACTCGGCCGTGCTCAGCCTGTCCCCGTACGTGAATTACCAATTCCGGGTGATCGCCGTCAACGAGGTGGGCAGCAGCGTGCCCAGCCTGCCCTCCGAGCGCTACCAGACCAACGGGGCACGTGAGTCTTTTTTCCCCCCAACCCCCGGGGGTTTTTTGGGAATTCTTTGGAATCCGCCGCTCTCCGTGGGGAGTCTCCCCGCGCCCCGGTTCCGGGAATTGGTTGGCGGCGGGATTTTCTGCGTGGAATTGTTGAGCTTGTGGGGTGGTGTCCTTCAGGGCAGCAAAATGCAGAGGTTTGGGCAAACGTCACTCTTTTTTTAACAGAAAAAACTGGTTTTCCTTCTTTTCCTTAAAGGGAAAATTCCTAAAGGGATTCTCATGGAATTCTCAAGTCTGTGGGGTGACAGCAGAGATTCAGCAAAACACAGAGATCTATGCAAAAGTCACTCATTTGTTATAGAAAAACCTGTTTTCCTTCTTTTCCTTAAAGGGAAGATTCCTAAAGGGATTCTCATGGAATTCTCAAGTCTGTGTGGTGACAGCAAAGATTCAGTAAAAGATATGGATTTATGCAAAGTCACTCATTTTTTAACAGAAAAAAACACGTTTTCCTTCTTTTCCTTAAAGGGAAAATTCCTAAAGGGATTCTCATGGAATTCTCAAGTCTGTGTGGTGACAGCAGAGATTCAGCAAAACACACAGATTTGTGCAAAACTCACTCATTTTATTATAGAAAAACCATGTTTTCCTTCTTTTCCTTAAAGGGAAGATTCCTGAAGGAATTATTCCAGTTTTTCAGGCTACGGGAAGCTGGGAGATCTGTAGGAAAATCAGACTCAAGTGCAATTATTGTTAATTACTGGCCGCTGTTAAAACTGGTTGATGCTGTGGGGGTGGCGAGGCCCTGGCACAGATTATCCAGAAAAAATGTGGCTGCCCCATCCCTGGAAGTGCCCAAGGCCGGGTTTGATGGGGCTTGGAGCAGCCTGGGATAGGGGAAGGTGACCCTGCCCATGGCAGGAGGTAGAATTGAGTGATTTTTAAGATCATTTCCCACCCAAATTTCGTGACAAAAAGAACAAAACCAGCTCCAACCCACAACCCAGGCTTGAGTTTGTCTGCCCAGTGCTTTGCTGGAGGATATTTGGGAAAATTCCACGCCAGGAGCGGAGCAGTTGTGCTGCATTTCTCCCTTTCCCCGTTCCCGGGAGGTTTTTGGAGGATCTGCTGGCATCTAGTGTTGGCCGCCGACAGCGCCCGCCGCGTTCCAGCCTCCAAGCGACAAACTCCTCTCCCTCCACAATGGTTCCCTTTCAAAGATTTAGGACATTTAGGGGACAAAAAAAGAGCCTCCTAAATAAACGGCCTGGTTTTCCAGAGGACTGAGAGTCTGGCGTCCCATTAACCTGAATGGGAACTTCTGGAAAAATCAGGCCATTAACTTCTGCCTTGGAAGGACTTTCGGCTTGCAGGGTTTTAACCACTCAGTGGTTGCTTTTTGTTTTTCTCTTTTTGACATTGAAGAAACTCATTCTTTTGGTTTTCGCTGTGAATTTCAGGTCCTGAAATAAATCCAACGGGAGTTCAAGGGGCAGGGACCCAAAAAAACAACATGGAGATAACGTGGACCGTGAGTTCTCCTTGGATGCCTTTTTGGGATGGAGTTGCAGGATGAGGGGGAACGGGTTCAGAGTGCCAGAGGGATAGATGGGATATTGGGAATAAATCCTTCCCTGGGGAGGGTGGGGAGGGGCTGGGATGGAATTCCCAGAAAATCCATGAGCTGCCCCATCCCTGGGAGTGTCCAAGGCCAGGCTGGAGCAACCTGGGATCATGGAAGGGGGTCCCTGCTCCTGGGGGTGGGATGGAATGGGATTTCAGATCCCGTCCAACCCAAACCATTCCAGGAATTCCATGGATTTAAAAAAAGCAGAAGGCACAAGCAAGGCCGTTTTTAGTGCTGTGCTAAAAAGAATAAGTGGAAGAATTCGAAATAAAATAAGTCAAAGAGGTGACACCCAGAGATGCTGGATTCCAGACTCGGCTTCCTGAATTGGAGCCCTTGAGCAGCCCGGAGGATTTCTGGAGCTGCTCCTGCTTTGCTCCCTGCACCAGCAGGTGTCAGCCACAAACCAGGGATGAGCTGTGTGGAGGAACGGCGGTGGGAACAGAGACTGGAATAAGCAGATAGTGGATATGGAATATTTACTGTACAATTCCATATTCTGCATGTATTCAATTTCTTTTCTATAATGCATAGATAAGGAATCTGGGCTAGGGGAAGTGTCCCTGCTCATGGAAGGGGCCTGGAATTTAAATCCTTTTCAACCCAAACCATTCCGGGAATAAAATCCTGGATTTTGTGAATGGAATTTCCTGGTCCTGCCTTGGCCCTGGAGGGCAAGAACTCCTCCTGGAGGGCAAGAACTCCTTCTCCCTCTCCTCGGGAACAAAACCTTGCCCTCCTTTGGGATTTGCTGACGGAGCCTGGAATAAGACCCTGTGGCTGAGCAGAACTTTTGGATCTCCTTGGTGGAGAAACCCAATCCCTGACGCTGTTGTACACTACAACAACACAAAGACTCTGACTTCAGAGGGCTGAAATCAGCTTCTTTATTTTTGGGAAGTGCCCTTTTTTTATATATTATTTTACACAGACTAATTCGGTTGGTGACAAGAAGACAAACTTCTTCAATCACATTGGTCAGACCAGAGGGACATCAGGAAGAAGTCCCTCCTAGGAAAAATATGTGAACAAATTTGCCGTTACTAAAACGCGCTGCTTGTTTACAGAAAATTCTCTGGGAAAGGAACTTCAGAAACCAAAACACGTCAGGCACGAACCGGTGTCGCTGGACGACACAAAAGGCCTACACTCACCCGTCAGGTTGAGAAGTGAGCAGAGAAAGAGGAAGTTTATTTTGGTTTGGGGTTTAAATAGGGTTTGGAATTTGTTCAGGGATTGGGGGACGAGAGTAACACCTCTCTGACCCCAGTGCTCAACTTAGAAGTCCATCAATTTGTCCTTCCCCCTGGTCACAAAATATCAGTCTTTCTTTTTGCTACAAGCGTAAGAAAACTCCAGTAGAAACACGAAATGACCAAAAGGTTGAAAAAAATCAAGACAACAAACCAGGGCTACAAATCTTTCGGCTTACCATTCCTTCCTCTTCCTCTTCCTCGCTTTCCCTTCTCCGTTCTGCCCCACCCGAAGCCTCTGAACGCCACTCAGGCTTACGGGCCCAACCTGAGGTACATCGTGCGGTGGCGGCGGCGGGAGCCCCGCGGGAGCTGGCACAACGAGACGGTGCGGGGCGCGCGGCACGTGGTGTGGAACACGCCCATCTACGTCCCCTACGAGATCAAGGTGCAGGCCGAGAACGACTTCGGCAGGGCCCCGGAGCCCGACACCTACATCGGATACTCCGGGGAGGATTGTGAGTGTTGCCTCGGCGGCAGGCGGGGTTTGGGGATGGATGAGGATGTTGGCGGGGCACGGAGGGATTTGGGGCAAAAATACGCTTTTAGTTTGGATAAGGCTTGGAGGATCTGGGCAGCGGAAGGTGTCCCTGTGCGTGGCCACCTGAGCTATTGGAGGTGTCCCTGTGCGTGGCCACCTGGGCTATTGGAGGTGTCCCTGTCCGTGGTCACCTGGGCTGTGGAAGATGTCCTTGCTCATGGTGAGCTGGGCTGTGGGTGATGTCCTTTCTCATGGCCACCTGGGCTATTGGAGTTGTCCCTGTCCGTGGCCACCTGGGCTGTGGAAGATGTCCTTGCTCATGGTGACCAGGGCGGTGGGTGATGTCCTTTCTTGTGGCCACCTGGACTATGAAAGGTGTCCCTATCCATGGTCACCTGGGTTACTGGAGGTGTCCCTGTCTGTGGCCACCTGGGCTGTGGAAAATATCTTTGCTCATGGTGACCTGGGCTATGGGTGATGTCCTTCCTCGTGGCCACCTGGGTTATGGAAAGTGTCCCCACCCATGGCCACCAGAGCTGTGAAAGGTTCCCTATCCGTGGTCACCTGGGTTATTGGAGGTGTCCCTGTCTGTGGCCACCTGGGCCATGGAAGATGTCCTTGTTCATGGTGACCTGGGCTGTGGGTGATGTCCTTTCTCGTGGCCACCTGGGCTATGGGTGATGCCCCTATCCAATTAAAAATATGGAAATTAGGGTTTTTTGGAACTTTGGGGTCCAACTTTGGGACAGGTGAGGCAGGAAAGGGTTAGATGCGCTGGGATCCCTCAGCTGGAGAGGGAGGTGAGTCAGACCCGTCCCTGCAGCAGGAATTTCCACTTTTAGCTGGATCGAGAACGTTTTCCTTGATGGCTGGAGGAGCAAAATCAGATTTATTTTCCTCCTACAGAAGAGGGTGGAGCCATTGCGGGGCTGCAGCTCGCAGGGTTGGTGATGGGCAGAGCACAGCAGGGGGTGTCCATGTGTCCAGCTGTCCATCTGTCCCAGCTCCAGGGTCATTCCAGGTTCCTAACGGCCGCTCCGCTTTATCCCTGCCCGCCCAGATCCCAAAGCTGCGCCCACGGATGTCAGGATCAGAGTCTTAAACAGCACAGCCATAGCTCTGACCTGGACCCGGGTGCACCTGGACACCATCCAGGGACAGCTCAAGGAGTACCGAGTGAGCAAATCCCAAATCCCAAATTCCCAAATCCCCGCCCGGCACTGACCGTTAACACAGCTAAACTTCCCAAAATTCCCAGCTGGCTCGCAGGGATGGAGCTGCTGGATGCGGGGATGACAGAAAACTTCCTTTGGTCACCAGGAACTTTTGGGTTTGGGGTCAGAAACAGAGGATTTGCTCTTTGGGGTGTCAGGACGGGGTTGGGGACGTCTCCTGTGGCTTCCTCTGGGCTTGGCTGCAGGATTTGGGATGCTCCAAGAAAACGGGGAGGGATTGGGGTGGTCCTGGCCATGAGGCAAAGGGGCTCTGAGGGTGTGACCCCATCCAGGTCGGGTTTTGTGTCATCCCCAAAATACTGACGGCGTCTTTTACTGATCAACAACCCCTGCAAAGCCTAAACCCGCGGTCAGGACTAACTGGACGCTAAATCCAGGGTGGATCCGTGTTTTCCCAGGTCTTTCCAGGTTTATATTTAATATTTATCTGTATTTACAGATTTATATCTAATATTTAATATTTGCTGCTGATGCACAGAGGAGGGAGCCCTTCAAACCAAGCCAAACCTTGAGCAGGGCCCTTCCCTGGGTGTTAAAAACCCAAAACTGGGTGTTAAATTCCCAAAACTTCCTGTCCAGCAAAGAATCCCAGCATTCACAATCCAATCATCTGCTGGCTTTACTTTTCCTGATTCTGGGGGTTTTTTTTCTGAATGGGTTCTAGTTTCTGCATGAAATAGGATTTACAGCCAGGAGCTCTAATGGAAGATTTCCCAAATTCAGGCTTTTTTTGGTGCCTGGATGTGTCCCACCTTTCCTTGTCCACTGCTCCGAGTGGAAAGGGAGAATCATTCGGATTTTAAACCTTGGGAATTAGGAACAGCTTTAGTCTGAGCTCAATGGTTTTGCTCTGTGTTTTGGGAAGTTCTTAACCCCCAGCTCAGCCTCTTCCTTGGGTGACACCCCCGATTTCCCTCACGGAGCTTCACTAATTCCTCTAAAAACCTCCACAGCCTCGAGACGCCCTTAGAGGCAAAACCCTGCTTTTTAACACCTAAAAACCCCCCCAAAAAACCGCGATTAAACAGGAAAAAAACTTCACCCGGCCCGCCTGTTTCTTGAAGGCCTATTTCTGGAGGGACAGCAGCTTGCTGAAGAACCTGTGGGTCTCCAAAAAACGGCAGTTTGTGAGTTTCCCCGGGGACCGCAACCGGGGCACCGTGTCCCGGCTGTTCCCTTACAGCAACTACAAGCTGGAGATGGTGGTCACCAACGGCCGCGGGGACGGGCCCCGCAGCGAAACCAAGGAATTCCCCACCCCTGAAGGAGGTACGTCCCCACAGGGGTGAAGGTTCTGCCTTCTTTTTCTCCTCCAAGGTCGGGATTGACCCGCGGGATTCGCAGTTTGTGGCCGGATTTGGATGTTTATTATTTCTTATTTATTTATAGAACTCACGAGCTGTGAGCTCTGACTAGAAAGTTAGAGAAATGAGGTAAAACGGAGCTGGTTCTAACTCTTTCCGGGGTTATTTAAGCGTTAATTACCCAATAATGAGGTGACACCTGTATTATTTATATTTCTGACCCAGTAACGACCACCCAAGGCCCGCCATGGGGGCCTGTTTCACCCAATAACAGAAAACCACCCAAACCCGTGAAGAAGAAGGTGAAGAAGGTGAAGAAGAAGGACGCAGACAACACCCCAAATCCTCCATCCTGCCCCGTGAATTACTGTACACTAAGCCCCCAAATTCTAAGTTTTTCACGCTGTGATGTCCCACAATTCCATTCAAATTACACACCCCTGATCCCAGTGCCATCACTCGATTTCAGAGACCTGTTCCACGGCCTCGAGTCAAAATTACTGCCTGCCTGAGGGTCAGTGCCCCTCAGCTCAGGAAGCCTGAGGTTTTCATCCTCCGAGGTTCCACAGACAGGGAATTTTTTTCCCTCTGGGAGAGGTTTGGGTGGAGCAGATCCGGGGAGCTGACCTCTTCAGCATTCCCAAAAAAAAAAAAAATCCCTGTCAGGTGCTCTGGACACCTCAACCAAGAAGATTTTGAGCTGAAGCAGAGAAATATTTGCAAAACCCTTTGCTAGGCACAGCCCCGCGCCTTTGATTTGCTGCCTGAGCTGGAGATGTCCCCCAGCCGTGGTTTGGATCCAGCGGTTGGATCCATCCTGGAAAAGGCAGGAAAACCTTCCCAGGACCTTCAGGACTCACTGATTCCTCTGCCAGGCTTTTGAGGCGAGATCACCTCGTTCTTCGTGTCAAGGATGAACTCCAGGGTTTAATTTTGTCCCTGGCACAGGAGCTATTTATAGACACGCCGATAATTCCGAGCTGGAGCCGCAATTCTGACGGCTGGAAGTGACTTTTCCTGCGGCACAGGAGGGAGTTCGGGCACAGAAGGTCACAAAAAAAACCCCAAAAAACGCAAGAAAAGATTTGCAAGTCTTGTCTCGAAGTATTTTGGGGTCTCTCCTTTTCTCTGCCTCCCCGTCCCATCCCGGCGTCTCTCTTCCTTCGCAATTCCTCGGGAAAAATCCTCATTTTTTAAGGATTTTCTGTGGATTATCGAGGTTGTTTCAGAAGAAAAGGTTCAATTCCTGTAGGTTTTGCAGGCAGGGGCGTTGTGAGCCTATTTCTGGGGGATTTGGGGTGGCTTTGGACATTTGGGGTGATGATAAGGGCATTCGGGTGGCGTTAATTAATAATTACAGCGGATTTTACTCTTATCACGGGGAAAACGTGGATTTTAATTCTTCCTGCACCACCAAGTCCTTTTGTCAACTCCAGCTGACATTGAGGAGGCTGAAGGATATCCTGAACAACTAAAAATAAATCCCTGAGCTCTCCCATCTCTCTTCTCCCAATTAAGACACCGCAATTAGGAGGAAATCAGGAGAATAATTTAACTCCAGGCTGGATAATTCTTTCCTTCCTTCAGTAGTTAAAGCAGCGACAATCCCGAAAATTCCTCAGGGTGAGGAGCAGTGGGCAGCAGCTCCCTGGGGGAGATCTCTGGAATTCCATTTCCCAGCAAATTTTTGGGACTAGAAAAGCCATTTCTGGGAGTTCTAAGAGAGGAATCTTTGGGATGAAAACCTGGGAAATTTGGGAAATTTGTTCCCAACAATCAGATATGGGGCTGGAGTGAAGAGAAATTTTTTGGGATGATTACTGCTCTTCTAAGAGAGAAATCTCTGGGATGAAAACTCTGAAGGTCAGGAAATTTGGATCCGAGAGAAGCGGACCTGGAGTTAAAGAGAAATTTTTGGGATATTTTTGTGCTTCTGAGAGAAATTTTTGGGATGGGTGGGGGGTGTGTAAGGAAGGTCAGGAAATTTGGGTCTGAGAGGGGAAGTAGGGCTGGAGTTAAGAGAAGTTTTTGGGATAATTTTTGTGCTTCTAAGGGAGAAATTTTTGGGGATGAAAACCTCGGGATGGGAGGGGGGTGGAAGCAAGGCCGGGAAGTTTGGCTCCAACAGGAGAAGTTGGGCTGGAGCTGCATTCCACGGGATTTGGATCCCACCAGAGCTGTTTTAATTTTCCTCCTTGCTGAAAACCCCACCTGGCTCAGGGTTTTGGGGCTAAATCCTGGTGTGATCCATTCGGGGCGTGTCTGGGGGGGAATTTGGGAGCCCCCAGGGCGTGGCCCGGCCTGGGGCGGGTGCGGCAGCGGGAGATTCGTTACCCTGCGTGTGTTTTCTCTCTCCTCTCTCCCCTCTCCTCCAAGTGCCCAGCTCCCCCAGGTACCTGCGGATCCGACAGCCCAACCTGGAGATCATCAACCTGGAGTGGGATCACCCCGAGCATCCCAACGGGATCATCACGGGATACACCCTCCGCTACCAGCCCTGTACGTCCCGCGCTTTCTTCCCGCTGATAAACCAGAAATCCTTCCCTTCCCCCTTTTGGCCAGGGCAGGGAGATCCAGGAGGAACTGGAGATTTCCGTGGTGGGACAAACTGGTGTTGGGAGGGGTCCTGACGTCTGCAAGGAGGGGTGGTGGGTGCTCAGCAACGCCCCCAGACTCAGTTTTTGAAAGGAAATTTGGTTTTGTCTCAGATTTTGGAAGGTTTTAGGCGCAGCCTGAGGGATTTTTGTGTGCACACCCAACGCAAGTTGGATGAGGTGATGCCCAGATCCTGAAGGTCCCTGAGACTTTTCTGGCCACCTGAAGGTCCCACTCCAGCCAGGCTGTCCCCAAGAGCCCCAAACCAGGTGCATTTAACAGCTCTGAGCCCCACAGAGCCTCTCTGGGGTGAGGGGACAAGCTGGGGACATCTGCACTCAATCAAAGCCGGGGTGGGTGCTCAGCAACGCCCCCAGACTCAGTTTTTGAAAGGAAATTTGGTTTTGTCTCAGATTTTGGAAGGTTTTAGGCGCAGCCTGAGGGATTTTTGTGCGCACACCCAACGCAAGTTGGATGAGGTGATGCCCAGAATGTCCCTGAGCCTTCTCTGCCCTGAAGGTCCCACTCCAGCCAGGCTGTCCCCAGGTGTCCCAACCCGGGTTTATTTAACAGCTCTGAGCCCCACAGTGACCCCACAGAGCCTTTCTGGGGTGAGGGGACAAGTTGGGGACATCTGCACTCAATCAAAGCTGGGGTGGGTGCTCAGCAGCTCCCCAGAGTCAACTTTTGAGGGAAAATCAGCTGGATCTTGGATTAAGGAAGATCTGAGTTGCAGCCAGAGTCGTTTTTGTGCTCATCCAAACACAAGATTTAGGGAAGTGATACCGCAGGTCCTGGGGGGCAGTTGAGAGCACCCGAAGGTCACCCCAGGCAGGTCCCCGAGGCAGGAGGACGTCACCAAGGGGCCCAACCTGGACATGGTCTGGAGCAGCAACAGCTCTGAGCCCCAGGGTGACCTCGGGGTGACCTCAGAGACCCTCCAGCGGGTGAGGGATGAGCTGGACACCCCAGGAATTCCTGGACCAGGCTGAGGGGATGAGGGACGAGCTGGACACCCCAGGAATTCCTGGACCAGGCTGATGGGCTGAGGGACGAGCTGGACACCCCAGGAATTCCTGGACCAGGCTGATGGGCTGAGGGACAAGCTGGACACCCCAGGAATTCCTGGACCAAGCTGATGGGATAAGGGATGAGCTGGACACCCCAGGAATTCCTGGACCAAGCTGAGGGTCAACCTGGACACTCCAGGAATTCCTGGCCCAGGCTGATGGGCTGAGGGACAACCAGGCCACTCCAGGAATTCCCGTTTTGCCGTCTGCAGTTAACGGGACGCGGACGGGCAGGACGGTGGTGGAGAACCTGTCCCCCAACCAGACGAGGTTCACCCTGCAGAGGTCGGACCCCATCTCCCGCTATCGCTTCGTGCTCCGCGCCCGCACGCAGGTGGGAGAGGGGGAGGCCCTGGTGGAGGAGTCGCCGGCGCTGCTGGATGAAGGTGAGGGCGGCGCACGGCTCCGAGAGCGGGGACGGGATGTGGGAAAGACAAAAATGACACCACGGCAGGCCATGGGAACGCCCAAAAATGTCACCTCCTGTCACAATCTTGGCCCCGTAATGAGATAAAACTCCTGGTGCCACGTCCCTGTCACCTCACAGGTGTCACCTGACCCTAAAAGCCTCCAGAGCCCCAAACTCGGCTCCATAATGAGATAAAACTCCTGGTGCCACCTCCCTGTGTCACCCCATGGGTGTCGCCCAACCCTAAAAGCCTCCAGAGCCCCAATCTCAGCCCCATAATCAGAAAAACCTCCTGGTATCATTTGCTTGTCACCTCACAAGTATCGCCCAATCCTAAAACCCTCCAGAGCCCCAGTCTCGGCTCCATAATCAGATAAAATTCCCAGTGCCACCTCCCTGTCACCCCATGGGTGTCACCTGACCCTAAAAGCCTCTGGAGCTCCAAATTTGGCTCCATAATGAGATAAAACTCCTGGTGCCACCTCCCTGTCACCCCACAGATGTCATCCAATCCTAAAAGCCTCCGGAGCCCCAGCCTCAGCTCCATAATCAGAAAAAACTCCTGGTGCCACTTGTTTGTCACCTCACAGGTGTCACCTGAGCCTAAAAGCCTCTGGAGCCCCAAATTCGGCTCCATAATGAGATAAAACTCCTGGTGCCATTTGCTGGTCACCCCACGGGTGTCACCCGACCCTAAAAGCCTCTAGAGCCCCAAATTTGGCTCCATAATGAGATAAAACCCCTGGTGCCACTTGCTTGTCACCCCACAGATTTCACCCAACCCTACAAATCTCCAGAGCCCCCATCTTGGCCCTGTAATGAGATAAAACTCCTGGTGCCACCTCCCTGTCACCCCATGGGTGTCACCTGACCCTAAAAGCCTCCGGAGCCCCAATCTCGGCTCCATGAGATAAAACCCCTGGTGCCATTTGCTGGTCACCCCACGGGTGTCACCCG